>JARQOC010000002.1:431507959-431975459 GCA_033576535.1 Allobates femoralis | reverse complement strand
CTTTATTTCCAAAAATAATATAATAAGATGGCCACTTATCAGTACATATCGATAGGTATGGCAAAGTCTATATCACATAGCCTTAGAAGGATGCAAACCATCATCAAATCTGCAAAGAATAGGAAACAAAAGAAAAATTAAGTTCAATCAATCACATCAATAATTTAATACATACAGATTTATATTAGAATAAAAAACCTCTACTTGTCAATCAGACTGTATTATACCTCTAAATATCTGAGGTTTCACATCCTAATACTAAGACTTTTTCTCTATCATAACGCTCCAACAATTCCTTTTAACTCTAAGTTGCATGTGTCAACCTATACTCAACATTAAGTCCCTGGGGTTTTAATGTCCCCAACCGATGGATCCACTCCAATTCACGTTTTTTCAGGAGACGGATCCTATCACCCCCCCTTCTTTGTACAGGGATAAAGTCTATAATTCTAAACCTCAATTGATGTTCATTGTGGCCCCGTTCAAAAAAATGTTTAGAAACTGGAAGATCTTTACGTTCTTTTCTTATGGTATGCCTATGGTGATTAATTCTTGTTTTAAAATCCCATGTAGTTTCTCCCACGTACCATAAGGGACATGGGCACTCTAATAGGTATACCACAAATTCCGACGAGCAAGTCAAATAATGCTTAATCTCAAAGACCTCACTAGTTTTAGGATGTTTAAAAGAGGAGCCCTTAATCATGAGTCTACAATTTATGCAAGAAAGACATGGGTAACACCCTTTTCTTTTGTTACCCGTCAAATATCTTTGTTTGTCTTTCTTAAGAGAACCTAGATCTGAATGTATCAACTTGTCACCCAAATTACGACTTCTCTTATATGACAAGAGCGGGGGCAATTTAAAGGCCTCTACTTGTGGTAGACATTTAGTTAACATCCCCCAATGTTTTTTAATAATTCTAGCTATTAGTCCGCTCTCATTGCAAAAAGAAGTCACAAAGGGTATACGTATAGATTCTTTTTTGTTTGTACTTCTACTTAGAGCACATTCTCTATCTACCAGATCTACTCTCGTTCTTTGTTTTTTAAGTAGTCTCATTGGGTATTGCCTCGAGGTAAATCTTGTCATCATTTCGGTCAAAGATTCTTCCTGTATTTTAGGATCACTCACTATCCGCTTTACCCTCAACATTTGACTATAAGGGATAGCATCTCGAGTGTTTTTCGGATGATGGCTATCATAGGTCAAAAGGTCATTCTTATCAGTCGTTTTTCTGAACAATTCTGTACTCAGAGTGTTATTATTGTATTTTACTAAAACATCTAAAAATTGGATTTCACTTTTTGAATAAACCAGGGTAAATTTGATGGTTTCATCCAACATATTAAGGTGCTCATGAAATTTCAACAGAGAGTCTTCCGTACCCGTCCATATGAGGAAGACGTCATCTGTATATCTCCACCAAACAGCCACCTGTTCAAATAATTCGGCATTATAGATGACATCTTCCTCAAGGACCCTCATTACGATATTGGCGTAGGCAGGCCCCATATTGGCCCCCATTGCCGTACCTCGGCACTGCAAATAAAAATCATCACCAAAAGAAAATAATTATTCCTTAGAACCAATTCCAATAGTTGTAATATTAGTTGATTCTCATCTTTCGTATACCTTGTATCCACCAATTTTCTCTCCACAGCTTTAAGCCCTCTCTCATGGTTAATGGACGTGTATAAGGATACAACGTCGAACGACGCTAAATACACCTCACCAAAAACTGACAGTTCTTGTATTTTACATATAAAATCAGTGGTATCCTGTATATAAGATTCCGCTTCTTTAGCCACAGGATTTAGAATTTTATTTAAAAACACTCCTATGTTAGAGAGAATAGAATTAGACCCAGAGACTATCGGACGACCAGGAGGATCTACAAGAGACTTGTGAATCTTAGGTAAGACATATAAAACAGGAGTAGTTGGAGCATCAATTACCAAAAATTCAAACAGATCTTGTGTTATAATTTATTTATCTAAAGCTTCTCACAGGACCTTAGTTATACTTCTAGCTATATCAAATTTCGGGTCCTTCACAAGTCTCTTGTAGACCTCCTGGTCTCCTAATTGTCGCCTAATTTCTGCTATATATTTGGACCTATCCATAATGACAACTGCGCCACCTTTGTCCGCCTTCTTAATTACTATTGTGTCATCATGCATAAGGTCCTTCAAGGCCTCTGCCTCTTTCTGCTTTAAATTTGGTCTAGTAAATATTCTATTATCTTTATTATCTTTTCTCAGGCTTTCCACATCTTTATTCACTGCTTCAACATATGCTTCAATTGCTGGAGATACTGTTGGTGGAACAAAGTTACTTTTTCTTTTAAGTTTATTTGTCACAGCAAAAAAATCAGTATTTTCAGTGCTTTTTGGTACTACATCTCTGGAACTGAACCATTCCTTTAGTTTTAAGATTCTATAAAATTGTTGTAAATCCAGAGAAAGCTGAAAAAAATCAGCAAATGAATTAGGACTAAAACTTATGCCCCTATTCAATAAAGAAATATGACTCTCATTAAGCACCTTTTTTGAAAGATTCACCACCAAATTACCTTCTAATTTTTCGGAGTTTTTTTGGAGTTCTTTCCCTTCCCCTTCTTGTCTTTTTTGTTTCCGGTTATGTCTCCTTCCTCCTCTCCTTTTTCTTCTGGTTTCTTTGGATCTAAACTCAAAACCATTAGTTTTAATACCATAATACAATGTACATTTACAATTATTATTACTATAAGCACAACCTTTATTCTTCCATTTTCCTGCGCCATCTCTTTGCCAGTTATAAATGTTACCACTAGCATAGTCCTCAGAATCTCTTAACCATTTCCTTCTTTTTCCTTCCTCGAGGTCAATACGCAACTTCGCTACCCTAGTTGTTATGGACTCTTTAAAAGTGATCAGTTCATCCTCCTTCAATAAACTCTGCAACGTAGTGTCAACTATAGAGAAGTCCAGCTGGAATTTCTTTAGTTCATGCTGTATAAACTCTATATTCAATAATATTATATCCAGTCCATATTTATTCGAAATTTTGCAAAATTTCGTACAGTAGAACGAATCCCCTGCCATCAAATTAGGTCTAATATTTGAACGTAGTCCCCTGGGTATAATACGGGCTTTATAGTACTCTGACAATGTTGATAGATGTAATTGTAAGGTCAGGATTTTCTTTGACATGTTCTCATATTTAAACTTCAGATCCGCAACTGATGGTGCACTTAAAAAAGTAGTCCCAACATCCAGTCCCTTTAAGATGCGATCCTCATCATCTGAGGTATAGCTGAAAGTACCAGGTTCAAATAACGTTTCCATAATCCACTTCAATATAGTCTTATCAAAAGATTAAAAATATGTGCAAAAATTTCCAAGGTTATAGATATGAAATGGCAAAAAGTGGAACAGCACTATTATTTAAAAACGGGTGCAAGCCAGTCCTACCGTCACCAAGGTATGATAGATAATTCAAAAAATTGGACAGCAGCACATCCTTTTCAATCACTTATGTGGATTTATTCCTGGACTGCGACGTTTCGGCTATGTCAGCCTTCCTCAAGCAGTACAGCCTTAGTGTAGTAGTGCACATATATAAGGCCCACACAGGGGCAATTACAATCAATAGTGATTACATAATTTAGATATAAAAACTGTCCTATTCTTTGCAGATTTGATGATGGTTTGCATCCTTCTAAGGCTATGTGATATAGACTTTGCCATACCTATCGATATGTACTGATAAGTGGCCATCTTATTATATTATTTTTGGAAATAAAGAGCACATTCAATGACTGAATATACTGTGTGGTCTATATTAATAGGGTGCGGAGTACTAAACTAGGGTGTATATTACAATCATGCTTTGATTGGAGAAATGCCCCATAGATTCCGACCTGGATGAGGGGTCTATAAGAAGATAATATACACTGCGTTTACTATGAATAATAAGATTCAAGTGCCCCGTGGACCCCTGTTATTATATATTTGATATTTAGACCGCCTCTAAGTTTAACTTTGAACAAAGAAAGTGCTCTAATATACATATGTATTTAACGTGTTTGTTGACAGCGTTACTATGGTGAGAAAATGGCCGCCGAGATTCTCGTTCCTTGCACCGCGCACGCGCGGGAGTTCGTGCAAACTGGGAGCACGAGATTCCCGTCCGCGGTGTAGCACGCATGCGCGTGATGTGAACGAGTACGCAATTGGGCATGCGCGAGCGTTCCACATGGAGCGCCAGTATGTACATCGAGATGGTATAGGTGAGCTGTATACAGGCTGTAATTTAGGTGCAATCATCAGGATCTTGCATACACGTGTGGGAAATGAATAGATAAGTACCAATTATGGGAATATGATATATTTTAACTTTCTAATAAGAGTTTTTAAGAATATTTTCACTTGAGCACTATTTAAAAAGCACTTTATTATATGAAGGGTACTTCTTTTCACTGCTAATTACTGTGTTTAAACAGTTTTTATATCTAAATTATGTAATCACTATTGATTGTAATTGCCCCTGTGTGGGCCTTATATATGTGCACTACTACACTAAGGCTGTACTGCTTGAGGAAGGCTGACATAGCCGAAACGTCGCAGTCCAGGAATAAATCCACATAAGTGATTGAAAAGGATGTGCTGCTGTCCAATTTTTTGAATTATCTATCATACCTTGGTGACGGTAGGACTGGCTTGCACCCGTTTTTAAATAATAGTGCTGTTCCACTTTTTGCCATTTCATATCTATAACCTTGGAAATTTTTGCACATATTTTTAATCTTTTGATAAGACTATATTGAAGTGGATTATGGAAACGTTATTTGAACCTGGTACTTTCAGCTATACCTCAGATGATGAGGATCGCATCTTAAAGGGACTGGATGTTGAGACTAATTTTTTAAGTGCACCATCAGTTGCGGATCTGAAGTTTAAATATGAGAACATGTCAAAGAAAATCCTGACCTTACAATTACATCTATCAACATTGTCAGAGTACTATAAAGCCCGTATTATACCCAGGGGACTACGTTCAAATATTAGACCTAATTTGATGGCAGGGGATTCGTTCTACTGTACGAAATTTTGCAAAATTTTGAATAAATATGGACTGGATATAATATTATTGAATATAGAGTTTATACAGCATGAACTAAAGAAATTCCAGCTGGACTTCTCTATAGTTGACACTACGTTGCAGAGTTTATTGAAGGAGGATGAACTGATCACTTTTAAAGAGTCCATAACAACTAGGGTAGCGAAGTTGCGTATTGACCTCGAGGAAGGAAAAAGAAGGAAATGGTTAAGAGATTCTGAGGACTATGCTAGTGGTAACATTTATAACTGGCAAACAGATGGCGCAGGAAAATGGAAGAATAAAGGTTGTGCTTATAGTAATAATAATTGTAAATGTACATTGTATTATGGTATTAAAACTAATGGTTTTGAGTTTAGATCCAAAGAAACCAGAAGAAAAAGGAGAGGAGGAAGGAGACATAACCGGAAACAAAAAAGACAAGAAGGGGAAGGGAAAGAACTCCAAAAAAACTCCGAAAAATTAGAAGGTAATTTGGTGGTGAATCTTTCAAAAAAGGTGCTTAATGAGAGTCATATTTCTTTATTGAATAGGGGCATAAGTTTTAGTCCTAATTCATTTGCTGATTTTTTTCAGCTTTCTCTGGATTTACAACAATTTTATAGAATCTTAAAACTAAAGGAATGGTTCAGTTCCAGAGATGTAGTACCAAAAAGCACTGAAAATACTGATTTTTTTGCTGTGACAAATAAACTTAAAAGAAAAAGTAACTTTGTTCCACCAACAGTATCTCCAGCAATTGAAGCATATGTTGAAGCAGTGAATAAAGATGTGGAAAGCCTGAGAAAAGATAATAAAGATAATAGAATATTTACTAGACCAAATTTAAAGCAGAAAGAGGCAGAGGCCTTGAAGGACCTTATGCATGATGACACAATAGTAATTAAGAATGTGGGGGAAATTATTATATTTCCTTATCAATATGTAGCTATTAGAGATTATATTATATGTTAATATCACAAATATAACCAAAGTACTAATATTCTGGATAAAATATTAAGTTTTTCTATATCAATTAATATGTATATTAACAGATAAGAGTTGTTCTCTTCTCTCTCTCCCTTTCATAGTTTCTCTATATGTTTTTCCCCTCTTTCTGTCAGTATTTCCTTCAACTGCTTTCCTGACTATACTGGTTTCCTTTCTGCCTCCATCTTGTCTATTTTCTTCCATATATTTTATATATCTCTGCTTGTTTATCTCTCTGAGTTTCATTTCTCGCTTCCTACTCTGTATCCCCAACCCCCTTGCTGTTCTTGACTATTTTATGGTTTAAGTTGAGTTTTGCAGAAGCTGTGTAGATCCATCTGGACAAAGGACGTGGGATGAATGGGAAACAGACAGATAAGGTGCCAGGATGAGGCCTGTATTGAAAGGAGTATCAAGGATGGAATGTGGAATGACCTTGCATGTTACCAGCTACCAGCTTGAGGATGACACCCGGCCAGGAGGCGTGAATACAAGAAAGAATACAAAGGACTCATTAAACTAGCCAATATACTCATAGACATTAGCTTAAACCCACCTGACTTTTCACATAATCCCACCTTGCTCTCTGGTTATGTACGCCCATTCCATGGATTATAAAATGTAGTGTATCCGGAAATGTAGGGGTTGTTGCTGTGATGTTGCCATTGTAGTTACTTGATGAACATAATATAAGTTTGAAACAGATCTCAGTCTGATTTATTCTTATAGTGGTACCATATGTTCATAGTCTAATTTGGAATGACTGGTGAATGAGCAAGACGCGAATGCCGTACTAAAGTGACCTCGGCATTTTTGGCGCCCAGCACGTGGGGCGTGATCTGTGGTCCACGGCTCTCCGGACCTACGCATGGATATCTGTGGACGATCTGTGACGACTGACGAGGATTGATCACCCTCCAGAGCACGAGGTAAGTGGAAAGACACATTCATATGTGCTGACCCTTCCTCGTGTCTCAGTCGTTATAGATTGTTCTGCGGGTGTCTAGTGGGTACGGGGGGCAAGCGGTCGTGTGGTGAGACCGTGTTTGACCCAGCATCACGTCTGAACCAGCAGCATATGAGTCACGCAGCCTTCTGCGCGTGTCTGTGCTTTCACCACGTCTCCTCCACTGGTCATTAACATTCTGTAGCTGTTAACCCTTCCCGTGACTGTTATTGTGTATTGAAACGTATAGTGAGACTTGATAGGCACGTGTGCTGGAGGACGGTGTAATGAAAGTGAAAGGAGACGCAACCTCTGTGATGTAATAGTGAAGGAGAATTTCTTCTGAACTTAAGTACCGTAGCAAAGTAATCTGTAAGCACTGGGTCTCAGTGTTAGGGGAGCATAAGAGCCGGCTGGCTTTTATGACTCAGGGGTGTTGTTGAGTAGGGGCTCCGCACCTCAGAAGTGTTGTTGAGTTGTGGCTCCTCACTTCTTGGATCGGAGACGGAGCGTGGAGCCAATTGGCTCTATACTTCGTAGAAAGAACGGGACACGGAATCAGCAGATTCTGTGTTCGGAGGTACATTGAGTTGGAGCTCTGTGCCGGGTGATAATACAGTGTATGGAGTTGGAGCTCTGCACTTGTGAGTTAGTTGGCAGAACGCGGTGTCCATAGACCCAGCGTTGGGAAGCACATGGAGTTGTGGCTCTGTGCTTAGGCATCAAAGACAAGTTTAGAGACAATAGGCTTTGTATTTGTCTGCACGTGGAATTTGGATTCTGTGTGCAGTGGTATGTTGAGTTGGAGCTCCGTATCACTAGACTGAATACAGAGGTGACAAGCCTGGTATTCACTCGAGCACGTGGAGTTGGGGCTCCGTGCTTTAAGGGGAGGGTGTGCGGCAGTTGAGCGGCACACTCGGTAGAGCTGGGAGTACGTAGTACTAAGTACTGTATACTGATTGAAGTTGATCTGGGTTGAGTTGAGTTGGAGCTCCTCAAGCCGCAGGGAAAGGTACGTGGAACTTGGGTTCCGCCCCTTGGGAAAGAGCAAACTAGAACACATGGTCGCTTGGGCTCCGTGTTCCTTAGGTAAAGGTATCACCGTACGTGGAAGCCGAGAATCCAGACGGTGGGGACCCAGTGTTGTTTATTGTTGCTAGCGTTCTGAGCTGCAGTTAGGACGTAGTATCGTGCGTCATGTTGCGTCTTGTAGTGCAGAAGAAGACCGTCCCCCACAAGTTAGATGAGGATGTAGAAGAGGCAAAAATATTGATGGAATCACGGGAAGGCAAGCAGGCTGTTAAGAATGTGAAAAAGTTATACAAGCACGCAGGATTGCTTTGTCAAAGAGATTGCAGCCGTCTATATGAAATGATCTTATCCAGAGAGAAAAAAAGTAAGCTAAAAGACCAAGGGCTGCTAGATCAGGCACAAGTTTATCTACGAATTGCAAATAGTGTGAAAAGTGAGGAATGAAGAGAAGTAGATGGAGAAAGAAGAAAAAATTATGCAGAACCTGTGTTTGGTTATAAGCTGCTTCCTAACAATAATTTTATACAGTGTAAAATGGCCGCCACGCCATTGTTATTGAGTATGCCATCCCAGCCACCACCCTATCATGGCGGCGATACAAGGTCCCCGGATGTGTGGGTGTGTTCCTAGTTCCAAAGTGGTTAGGATAAATTAGAATAAGGTGTATATAATCTTATAGAGATTATTCTGTTTTATTGAAGTCATGCCGACTGTCACTACACTCTATTCACGGTCCGTCTATTAATATATTTTACTATTCTTCCTGTCATGGAAAGTTTTTGAAGTTATAAAGAATAAATGGAAAGTTAGATATTAAGCCACGGGGTCTCAGATAATGGCTAGAGTTGTTAGTTGTATATAGCTACAAGTGTGAAACAGTTAATCAAATTTGTGAGCTCAGTTTGGAAGAGAAGGATTTCTTTCTTCTATTGAATTCCTTATCTAAACAGATGTGTGCGAGTATGATCTTGTAGAAGCTGTCTGTATTGCAAGGAGGGAGCGAGCTAAAGAGAGGGGGGCCGAGTGAAGGGTGGAATCTGCACACTGTGACATGCAGACTGAAATCTTACACGTCTTTCCAGGGATTCTGAAAGGCAAAGACGGATTTTTCACATTTATGGTAGTTGGGTACTAATAGTAATGCCTAATATTGAATACAATAATAGTAATCAGATTTTTATTGATTTATATGAGTGAATGTTGTCAATAGCCATCTGCAGCACAGGAATAATTTAGTTAGAGATGTAGTTATGGCAGGGGGAAACTTTCCCTTATTTATGGTTGTTGTGTATTTTAAAAATTAAGCTATTTAGAGGGAAGATTAATATACTGAGCGCCCAAGGGGAAATAATATATATATTGACGCTGTGGGGAGGTGGTATTAGACAGGAAAATCTAACTACAAGGTGATGAAGTTATTGTTAAGTTAATAGATCCAGAATGTATAAGGTATGTCGATAAGCAGGAATATAGATTGTATTTTAAGGGGACACTCAATTGAGTCAATGTGAGATGTTAGAGATGAAAATTAGCAAGTTTGATGAGAAAAGCAACAGAAAGTATAGTTCAGAAAGTAACACAAAGTCGAAAAAAAAAAAAAAAAAAAAGGGGGGGGGTGGGAAGACAAGAAAGAAGAAAGTAGTTAGGTCCTTTATCAGGATTGTGGACATCTTGTGGGTTTATCAAGGCCAAAGGATTTGAAAATATGGAAGGGAGTGAACCACTCCCCCACACCTCCTTAAATTCTTTCTATTAGAGCAGCCTTTGTTCTTTGCTGTGTGAAAATATTTTTTGTAGTCTGTTATCTTTTTTTCTATATGGGAGGGGTAAGGAATTTTCTGGAGAAGATGCTAGTAGCAGGAATTTTGAATTAAAGGTGATGTTACACATGTCTGCTCTGATGTACAGCGCCCATATATTATAAGAATTTTCTAATCTCTGAAATTAATACAAATTTCTTTAAGTTTTTTATTGCAGATATGTTTATAGACCAAAGAGATTTTATGCTGGATAATGGTAGGATCCTCATATGAGGTAATCAGAATATTTGGTTCTGATTTGCACTTTCTGAGCGAATGGAGCGATTTCCGGTTGAAGAATTCCTTAACAATACGGTAAGCCTACTAAATGCAGTATTGGTAAATCACGGTGAGGTAGACACTATGTTATCAGTCTAGGATGGTATAATTATACTGACAATCACCACAGGTGTCCTGTCCTCTCGGAGGTAGAAGGCAAGCTACAACAAAAGGTAGGAAAGGTAGTGGCGGGTGGTTGCCCCATCCCAGCCGGGTTGTGTCTGCCGGCCTGAGCCCTCTCTATAGTCGACTGCCTTATAGGGACTGACCGAACTACTAACAGTGTTAAACTAGGAGTCGTGAGAGGGGACAGGGCAGGCCATGATGTCTCTCATCAGCAAAGGTTAGACTGGTTTCTGCTTGGCCTCACTTTACGCCTCAAAATAGGTCACGGGTGAGATCAGGTGAGTACCTCCTAGTTCGCTCCTGGTACAGGTAAGCTGTGTATACTATCCTGCATTATTCTTGCACACAACACAACTCAGAAAGGTACGGGCTTTGAGCGGCGATCGCTCCATGAGTTTGGAAATTGCAAATAGCGAGCGGACAAGGAAACCAAGAAAACTGTATAAAAACTGTCCCAATATGTGTAAATCTCTTTTTCCTATCTAAGGTATTATAGAATGTCAAACATACTCTGGTTAAAATGTTTTTAGAATAAGTAAGTACAGGAGTACATAACATGGTTCTTGTATGATTTTGTTGTGTATCTCTTTTCTCTTGTGGATAACTGTGCTTATTTGCAGATATTTAAGAAGTTCATATTCTTTTGTATACCCTCCATAATGATAGTGGTATATGATAAAGTGTTCAAGGGAGAATGAGTCTTGTATTTTTAAGGTTATATGTTACTAATAGTGTAAAACTGATACACAATTCCCCATGCCGTTTCTAATATGTTCTGAGGTTTTCGTTAGTAGGAACCTTTAAATTGGGATTTTGTAATGAAAACAGCTCTGTAAGTATAAATTTATCCAGCTAATATATATGATATATGTATGATATTTACTGGTTGTGTGGGGATGGTAAGCTCCGATCTAGGTTACTTATAGTCTGGACAGGACAATGCACTTTGATTAAATTAGGAATGTAGTTCAGAATCTTGCCATGGGACCCGATGTCTGTTTATAAAATAGCCAGAAAACAAAGAAGCCTTGATCAGTTATATATGGGATATGAGGAAGACCCTCAGGTGTATATTGATTCCATTGGAGTGCCAAGGGGGGTGCCTGACCAGTTTAAGGCCCAAAATCAGGTATATGCTGGATTTGCTTCCTTAATTCCACAGGTACAGATCAATAAGAACGTTGATTGGATTAATTATATCTATTACAGTGAGCAAAGGTTTGTCAACTATGGTTGAGATGCTTTCCAGGGTATAGTTGAGGAACTAGGTCCGAATACTAGAATGACGCTACAAAACAGGTTGGCCCTTGATATGCTCCTAGCTGAAAAGGACGGGGTCTGTGGAATGGTGAAAGAGGAGGAATGCTGTATATATATATCCCGCAAAATTCAGGGGAAAATGGGAAAACCATGATAGCCCTCAGGAGAATTATTAAGGTGCATAATACTCTGCTGTGTGATTCTCTTGTATAGAAAGGTCACTGCAAAGATAGTTTCAGCTCATACCTATCTTTACCAAGAAACTGATACATCTGCTGAAGGAAATATTGAATTAGAGGAAATGCCTAAAGGTATATCCCTTAGACAGTCTAAAAATCTCCCCTATTATCACACCCAGTTGAGGGATTTGAGTTAAGGGACAGTGGGAGAACTCCATGTGAGGCTAGAGTAGGATTCAGGTGTCTGGGGACCTTTCACAAGGAAAGGGTCTCTGAGATGCTTGGATGAAGATATCCCTTTCCCTTTTTCTCATCACATGGACAGTCTCAGAGGTTCCTGAGTTCTCTAGGGAAACATTAGGAGAAGTTGTAAATAGAAAAATTAATATTTAGGGGGGATTGTGGGGAAATTATTATATTTCCTTATCAATATGTAGCTATTAGAGATTATATTATATGTTAATATCACAAATATAACCAAAGTACTAATATTTTGGATAAAATATTAAGTTTTTCTATATCAATTAATATGTATATTAACAGATAAGAGTTGTTCTCTTCTCTCTCTCCCTTTCATAGTTTCTCTATATGTTTTTCCCCTCTTTCTGTCAGTATTTCCTTCAACTGCTTTCCTGACTATACTGGTTTCCTTTCTGCCTCCATCTTGTCTATTTTCTTCCATATATTTTATATATCTCTGCTTGTTTATCTCTCTGAGTTTCATTTCTCGCTTCCTACTCTGTATCCCCAACCCCCTTGCTGTTCTTGACTATTTTATGGTTTAAGTTGAGTTTTGCAGAAGCTGTGTAGATCCATCTGGACAAAGGACGTGGGATGAATGGGAAACAGACAGATAAGGTGCCAGGATGAGGCCTGTATTGAAAGGAGTATCAAGGATGGAATGTGGAATGACCTTGCATGTTACCAGCTACCAGCTTGAGGATGACACCCGGCCAGGAGGCGTGAATACAAGAAAGAAGACAAAGGACTCATTAAACTAGCCAATATACTCATAGACATTAGCTTAAACCCACCTGACTTTTCACATAATCCCACCTTGCTCTCTGGTTATGTACGCCCATTCCATGGATTATAAAATGTAGTGTATCCGGAAATGTAGGGGTTGTTGCTGTGATGTTGCCATTGTAGTTACTTGATGAACATAATATAAGTTTGAAACAGATCTCAGTCTGATTTATTCTTATAGTGGTACCATATGTTCATAGTCTAATTTGGAATGACTGGTGAATGAGCAAGACGCGAATGCCGTACTAAAGTGACCTCGGCAAGAAGGCGGACAAAGGTGGCGCAGTTGTCATTATGGATAGGTCCAAATATATAGCAGAAATTAGGCGACAATTAGGAGACCAGGAGGTCTACAAGAGACTTGTGAAGGACCCGAAATTTGATATAGTTAGAAGTATAACTAAGGTCCTGCGAGAAGCTTTAGATAAATAAATTATAACACAAGATCTGTTTGAATTTTTGGTAATTGATGCTCCAACTACTCCTGTTTTATATGTCTTACCTAAGATTCACAAGTCTCTTGTAGATCCTCCTGGTCATCCGATAGTCTCTGGGTCTAATTCTATTCTCTCTAACATAGGAGTGTTTTTAGATAAAATTCTAAATCCTGTGGCTAAAGAAGCGGAATCTTATATACAGGATACCACTGATTTTATATGTAAAATACAAGAACTGTCAGTTTTTGGTGAGGTGTATTTAGCGTCGTTCGACGTTGTATCCTTATACACGTCCATTAACCATGAGAGAGGGCTTAAAGCTGTGGAGAGAAAATTGGTGGATACAAGGTATACGAAAGATGAGAATCAACTAATATTACAACTATTGGAATTGGTTCTAAGGAATAATTATTTTCTTTTTGGTGATGATTTTTATTTGCAGTGCCGAGGTACGGCAATGGGGGCCAATATGGCGCCTGCCTACGCCAATATCGTAATGAGGGTCCTTGAGGAAGACGTCATCTATAATGCCGAATTATTTGAACAGGTGGCTGTTTGGTGGAGATATATAGATGACGTCTTCCTCATATGGACGGGTACGGAAGACTCTCTGTTGAAATTTCATGAGCACCTTAATATGTTGGATGAAACCATCAAATTTACCCTGGTTTATTCAAAAAGTGAAATCCAATTTTTAGATGTTTTAGTAAAATACAATAATAACACTCTGAGTACAGAATTGTTCAGAAAAACGACTGATAAGAATGACCTTTTGACCTATGATAGCCATCATCCGAAAAACACTCGAGATGCTATCCCTTATAGTCAAATGTTGAGGGTAAAGCGGATAGTGAGTGATCCTAAAATACAGGAAGAATCTTTGACCGAAATGATGACAAGATTTACCTCGAGGCAATACCCAATGAGACTACTTAAAAAACAAAGAACGAGAGTAGATCTGGTAGATAGAGAATGTGCTCTAAGTAGAAGTACAAACAAAAAAGAATCTATACGTATACCCTTTGTGACTTCTTTTTGCAATGAGAGCGGACTAATAGCTAGAATTATTAAAAAACATTGGGGGATGTTAACTAAATGTCTACCACAAGTAGAGGCCTTTAAATTGCCCCCGCTCTTGTCATATAAGAGAAGTCGTAATTTGGGTGACAAGTTGATACATTCAGATCTAGGTTCTCTTAAGAAAGACAAACAAAGATATTTGACGGGTAACAAAAGAAAAGGGTGTTACCCATGTCTTTCTTGCATAAATTGTAGACTCATGATTAAGGGCTCCTCTTTTAAACATCCTAAAACTAGTGAGGTCTTTGAGATTAAGCATTATTTGACTTGCTCGTCGGAATTTGTGGTATACCTATTAGAGTGCCCATGTCCCTTATGGTACGTGGGAGAAACTACATGGGATTTTAAAACAAGAATTAATCACCATAGGCATACCATAAGAAAAGAACGTAAAGATCTTCCAGTTTCTAAACATTTTTTTGAACGGGGCCACAATGAACATCAATTGAGGTTTAGAATTATAGACTTTATCCCTGTACAAAGAAGGGGGGGTGATAGGATCCGTCTCCTGAAAAAACGTGAATTGGAGTGGATCCATCGGTTGGGGACATTAAAACCCCAGGGACTTAATGTTGAGTATAGGTTGACACATGCAACTTAGAGTTAAAAGGAATTGTTGGAGCGTTATGATAGAGAAAAAGTCTTAGTATTAGGATGTGAAACCTCAGATATTTAGAGGTATAATACAGTCTGATTGACAAGTAGAGGTTTTTTATTCTAATATAAATCTGTATGTATTAAATTATTGATGTGATTGATTGAACTTAATTTTTCTTTTGTTTCCTATTCTTTGCAGATTTGATGATGGTTTGCATCCTTCTAAGGCTATGTGATATAGACTTTGCCATACCTATCGATATGTACTGATAAGTGGCCATCTTATTATATTATTTTTGGAAATAAAGAGCACATTCAATGACTGAATATACTGTGTGGTCTATATTAATAGGGTGAGGAGTACTAAACTAGGGTGTATATTACAATCATGCTTTGATTGGAGAAATGCCCCATAGATTCCGACCTGGATGAGGGGTCTATAAGAAGATAATATACACTGCGTTTACTATGAATAATAAGATTCAAGTGCCCCGTGGACCCCTGTTATTATATATTTGATATTTAGACCGCCTCTAAGTTTAACTTTGAACAAAGAAAGTGCTCTAATATACATATGTATTTAACATGTGTTTGTTGACAGCGTTACTATGGTGAGAAAATGGCCGCCGAGATTCTCGTTCCTTGCACCGCGCACGCGCGGGAGTTCGTGCAAACTGGGAGCACGAGATTCCCGTCCGCGGTGTAGCACGCATGCGCGTGATGTGAACGAGTACGCAATTGGGCATGCGCGAGCGTTCCACATGGAGCGCCAGTATGTACATCGAGATGGTATAGGTGAGCTGTATACAGGCTGTAATTTAGGTGCAATCATCAGGATCTTGCATACACGTGTGGGAGATAAATAGATAAGTACCAATTATGGGAATATGATAAATTTTAACTTTCTAATAAGAGTTTTTAAGAATATTTTCACTTGAGCACTATTTAAAAAGCACTTTATTATATGAAGGGTACTTCTTTTCACTGCTAATTACTGTGTTTAAACAGTTTTTATATCTAAATTATGTAATCACTATTGATTGTAATTGCCCCTGTGTGGGCCTTATATATGTGCACTACTACACTAAGGCTGTACTGCTTGAGGAAGGCTGACATAGCCGAAACGTCGCAGTCCAGGAATAAATCCACATAAGTGATTGAAAAGGATGTGCTGCTGTCCAATTTTTTGAATTATCTATCATACCTTGGTGACGGTAGGACTGGCTTGCACCCGTTTTTAAATAATAGTGCTGTTCCACTTTTTGCCATTTCATATAGATAGATATAGATAGATATAGATAGATATAGATATAGATATAGATAGATAGATAGATAGATACAGATATAGATAGATAGATATAGATATAGATAGATATAGATATAGATAGATAGATAGAGATAGATAGATAGATAGATAGATAGATAGATAGATAGATAGATAGATAGATAGATAGATAAAATTAAAGAGCAGCACTTTTATCCCTTACAAGGGTGGTGCAAAAATCAGTCCAGGGCTAAGTTCCTTCACCCCCCTATACAGATCAGTAAACGACTGCAGCACTCCAAGAAAGATCTAATATGCCTTTAATGGCCTTCAGGCATCCTGTGGTGGACGTTTCGGTCCTCAGACCTTCTTCCAGCAAACACTTTTTACAAATGCTGAGCTCTTTATACATCTCATTTACATGTGCTTTACAACAAACCAATTACATTTACAGTGATAATAATATTCATCTCCATCTATCTACTCATACTCCAGGTGTCCTTATATTAGACACATTCCTATAATGCAGCTCTTCACTATATATATATTAAAAAATCTATCATGCATATTGTTCAAATCATTATATATTCCAGCGCGCATGCGTGAGAATACTAAGATGGCCCCGGCCGTACTTCCGGTATCCCGGATAACGGAGATGCTGGAGGAGACCCGGCGCATGCGCAGTGCAATTACCGCAACGCTGAGATCAGCAGGAACATGCGGTGAGTGCACGTGCATACAGTAATCGATTATCTTTTTAAATACAGCGACAGGTGTGCAAGTTAAGTACCAATAGAGGATATATAATGATTTGAACCAAATAGATAGATATAGATAGATATAGATAGATAGATATAGATAGATAGATAGATAGATATAGATATAGATTGATATAGATAGATAGATAGATAGATAGATAGATAGATAGATAGATAGATAGATATAGATATTGTGACGCGGTCACTGGCCGTGTAGTTGAGGGGAGGTATGTGTCACGCAGGTTACTAGCCTGTGTGACCTAAAACCTGTAAAAGCTACCCAGCATGATATGTGTTGTGGGGTTAATCTCAAAAGGGTGTGTGGTTTTAGGGGAATGACTAAGAGGGCGGGAGGTCATTCCCCCTACCTCCCCTGAGGGTGTGGCTGAGCCACAGTAAAAGCACAAGGCTGTTTTTTTTTCTTGTGGTTAGAGAGACTGATGTGGAGAGGCTCCAGACTGTGGAGCTGAGCTAAGGAGTAGCTGCAGTCTGCAGCCAGTCAGTACAGACGGACCTGTACACATACGGACTGTGTTTACTCGTTTTGTTTTTTTTTATTTTTGATTTACCTTGCAAGCCAGTGACGCTCCTTTGTTTTTGTGCCCAATTCTGCTGGGTTTATGAGGTGTTAATAAACCTGCAGCCAAACACATTCCTGTGTCTACGTCTGAATGCAGCCGAGTGAGTCGTCATGCCACACTTGGCGGAGAATGCGGGCAACGCTCCTCAGGAACCGTGTATCTGCTGCAAGAAACAGGAATAGTCGCAGAGCTGTATAGGAGGAGACCGCTGGGAGCAGAAGGCTGAAGGACCTGGGATGATGTCACGTGATCTGGCCATCCAGGAAGTGCTGGGCTCTGCTTGGTGAGCACTGGCTGGAGATCCTGGTTGTACGGGCGGTACAACCGGGAAAGGTTAGTGTAAACCTACCCCCCCCCCCTTTTTGACTATCGGGTAGTACCCATTGGAGCGCCCCTCCTGTTTCTTGTCTCTTTGCAGCTAAGAGAAGCCGGGCAGCATGGAGGAGGTCCTCAAACAACTGCTGCAGAGCCAGCAGCAACAGCATCAACAACATGTGCAGAGCCAACAGAGCATGCAACAGCAGCACCAGGAAACCACCAAGTTGTTGCTACAACAGATCCAGTTGCAGCAGAAAACACAGGAGCAACACCACCAGCAGCAGCAGCAGCAGCAGATGCAGCTTCTCGCTGACGCCATCCAGAGCAGAGCGTCCTCCCTACCCCCACAGTCGACTGATGACTCGCACGTCAGAAAGGCTGTCAGGGGGGCGATGCAAAAGATGACCCCAGGGGATGATGTTGAGGCATTCTTGTCGGTGTTTGAGAGGGTAGCTGAGCGGGAAAAGTTGCCTCCACAGCAGTGGGCAGAGATGCTGGCCCCCTATTTAACCGGTGACCCTCAGAAGGCCTACTATGACCTGGCACTTCAGGATGCACAGGAGTACTCTAAATTGAAGGCAGAGATATTGGCGCGATCCGGAGTGTCTATGGTGGTCAGAGCGCAAAGTGTCCACCACTGGACGTACGCGGGCGACAAACCCCCTCGCTCACAGATGTTTGACTTATTACATTTAGTCCAGAAATTGCTACAGTCCGAGTCTGCCACTCCTGCCCAGATGGTGGAACGGGTGATGATGGACAGGTTTATTCATTCCCTGCCCCGTCCGGTTCAGACCTGGGTTGCCCAGGGAGACCCTCGGAACGCTGATGACCTTGTGGGCTTGGTAGAGAGGTACCAGGTGGTGGAAAAGTCCCTGGGAAAACCGGACCTAACCGCCAAGAACTATCCCGTAGCCAGAGTGACCGTTGAAACAGACTGCGGTGCTCAAATCCATGAGGTCGGGGTTGTCAAGGACCTGATACATCCCATTATACTGGGCCGTGACTTTCCCTTGTTTTGGGACTTGTGGGGGAGAGGAACTGGACTTAGTGGCATGCGCAGAAACCAGGTCCTTGGAGAAGAAGCCCCGATAAAGCCTCCTGGGAAGGACTTTCCTTTGTGTGTCCTCGCCGGCGATGAGGGCGAGGCGGAGACTGAGATGGAGGACGTACCTGAGTTAGACGTATCTGGCGACAACTTTGGGTCTGATCAAATTCGGGACTTGACTTTAAAGGGGGCGTTTGACCAAGTTACTGTATGTAATGGGGTTGCCCAAGAGCCGGGGGACGATACCAGATTCCCCCATTTCGCAGTGCAGAGGGAGTTGCTATACCAGGTGGCTAAACTAAGGGGTGGTGAAACAGTAGAACAGCTGTTAGTGCCGAGGCCATACTGAAGGAAAGTGTTAGACATGGCTCACTCACATGTTCTGGGGGGACACCTAGGGTTCGAAAAAACACAGGAGAGGATTCTGAGGAGATCTTACTGGCCGGGGTGTTACCGGGAAATTCTCAATTATTGTAGGTCCTGCCCCACCTGCCAAATAACTGCTCCCTCGCCCCACTTCCGTAGCCCCTTAGTTCCACTACCGGTGATAGAGGTTCCATTTGAGAGGATTGCCATGGACCTGGTGGGACCCTTAGTGAAGTCTGCTCGGGGACATCAATACATCCTGGTGATCATGGACTATGCGACCCGGTACCCCGAAGCAGTACCCCTAAGGAACTCGTCCAGCAAAACCATAGCTCGAGAGCTGGTCCATATCTTTGCGCGAACAGGGCTGCCAAAGGAGATTCTGACTGATCAGGGAACCCCCTTCATGAGCAAAGTGATGAAGGAGCTTTGTAGAGTCCTCCGGATAGCCCAGATTCGGACCTCCGTTTATCACCCACAGATAGATGGTCTGGTGGAACGGTTCAACAAGACCTTAAAGGTGATGCTCAGGAAAGCAATGGAAAAAGACAGGCGAGACTGGGACTATCTGCTCCCATTCCTACTCTTTTCCATCAGAGAAGTTCCACAAGCCTCCACGGGTTTTTCGCCGTTTGAGCTTCTATATGGCCGACATCCAAGAGGTCTCCTCGACATCGCCAAGGAAACCTGGGAGGCTAAAGTCACGCCGCATCGGAGTATCATTGAACATGTTGCACAGCTACAGGAAAGAATGGCACAGGTGATGCCCATTGTGAAAGAACATCTCCTCCGAGCACAAGAAGCCCAGGCTAGGGTGTATAACCGATCGGCGAGACTAAGACAGTTCCAGCCCGGGGACCGTGTGTTGGTGCTTATCACCACCATCGAAAGCAAGTTCCTGGCCAAATGGCAAGGGCCATACGAGGTGGTGGAAAAAATCAGTGACGTTAATTATAAGGTCCACCAGCCCGGCCGCAGAAAGGCATATCAAGTATACCATGTGAACTTGCTCAAGCCGTACCAGGACCGGGAACCTGCAGGAACTTCTTGCTTGGAGGCTGCTCCTGAAGGCAGGGTGGAGGAAGTCACTATTGCAGAGACCCTTTCGCCAGCCCAGAAGCAACAGTGTAGAGAGCTACTACAGCGGAACCGGGAGCTATTGTCAGAATTGCCGGGGCATACTCAAGTGATAGAACATGACGTGCTCACAGATCCACAGGTGAGAGTGAATCTAAAGCCATATCGGATTCCGGAAGCACGTCGGGAGGTGATCGCGGCCGAGGTGAAGAGGATGTTAGACCTCGGGGTCATAGAGGAATCGAAAAGCGGGTGGTAAAACCCTATCGTTCTTGTGCCAAAACCCAATGGGGAGTGGAGGTTCTGTAACGACTACCGTCGGCTGAATGAGGTATCCAAGTGTGACGCCTATCCGATGCCCCGTGTCGACGAGCTAATCGAGAGGCTTGGACCAGCGAGATACATCACCACTCTTGACTTGACAAAGGGGTATTGGCAGATCCCCATGTCCCAGACGGCTAAGGAGAAAACTGCTTTCTCAACACCGGATGGATGTTTTCAGTATACCCGGATGCCGTTCGGACTCCAGGGGGCTCCAGCCACCTTCCAAAAGGCTATGGATAGAGTCCTAGCCCCCCACAAGAAGTTTGCAGCCGCCTACCTCGATGACATTGTGGTCTTTAGCTCAGATTGGACTAGTCATCTTCCGAAACTGCAGGCCATTTTGGATGCTCTTGGGAAGTCGGGTTTTACTTTAAATCCCAGGAAATGTGCCATTGGGAAGGAGGAGGCCAAATACTTGGGCTATGTCATTGGAAGAGGTGAGATAAAGCCACAAGTCAAGAAAGTGGAGGCAATCCAGACCTGGCCACGACCGCTCACCAAGAAACAAGTGAGAGCCTTCCTTGGTTTGGTGGGATACTACCGGCGGTTTATCCCGAATTTTGCCATGATGGCTGCGCCACTGACAGATCTCCTAAAAGGCACCAGATCTACCATGGTGAAATGGACGGAGGAAACAGAGGCCACATTCCAGCAGTTGAAGGTAGCACTGTGCGAACAGCCGGTCCTGGTTGCACCAGACTTTACGAAGGAGTTTGTAGTCCAGACAGACGCTTCGGAGGTGGGGTTGGGAGCCGTGCTCTCCCAAGAGATAAATGGGGAAGAGCATCCCGTTCTCTATCTGAGCCGCAAGCTATCATCCTGTGAGATGCACTATGCAGTGGTGGAGAAGGAGTGTCTAGCCATAAAGTGGGCCGTAGATACCCTGAGGTATTACCTGCTGGGCCGGAGGTTTAAATTGGTGTCAGACCATGCCCCATTGAGATGGCTTAGGGAAAAGCAGGGACACAATGCCAGGGTCACCAGGTGGTTCCTGGCCCTTCAGGACTTCGACTTTCAGGTGGAGCATAGGCCGGGGAAGTTGCACGGAAATGCTGATGCCCTCTCTAGACTTCCCTGCCTGGTGTCGGTAGGTGCCCAAACCCCCGGCTTTGGGCAGAGGGGGGGAATGTGTGATGCGGTCACTGGCCGTGTAGTTGAGGGGAGGTATGTGTCACGCAGGTTACTAGCCTGTGTGACCTAAAACCTGTAAAAGCTACCCAGCATGATATGTGTTGTGGGGTTAATCTCAAAAGGGTGTGTGGTTTTAGGGGAATGACTAAGAGGGCGGGAGGTCATTCCCCCTACCTCCCCTGAGGGTGTGGCTGAGCCACAGTAAAAGCACAAGGCTGTTTTTTTTTCTTGTGGTTAGAGAGACTGATGTGGAGAGGCTCCAGACTGTGGAGCTGAGCTAAGGAGTAGCTGCAGTCTGCAGCCAGTCAGTACAGACGGACCTGTACACATATGGACTGTGTTTACTCGTTTTGTTTTTTTTTATTTTTGATTTACCTTGCAAGCCAGTGACGCTCCTTTGTTTTTGTGCCCAATTCTGCTGGGTTTATGAGGTGTTAATAAACCTGCAGCCAAACACATTCCTGTGTCTACGTCTGAATGCAGCCGAGTGAGTCGTCATGCCACACTTGGCGGAGAATGCGGGCAACGCTCTTCAGGAACCGTGTATCTGCTGCAAGAAATAGGAATAGTCGCAGAGCTGTATAGGAGGAGACCGCTGGGAGCAGAAGGCTGAAGGACCTGGGATGATGTCACGTGATCTGGCCATCCAGGAAGTGCTGGGCTCTGCTTGGTGAGCACAGGCTGGAGATCCTGGTTGTACGGGCGGTACAACCGGGAAAGGTTAGTGTAAACCTACCACCCCCCCCCCCTTTTTGACCATCGGGTAGTAACCATTGGAGCGCCCCTCCTGTTTCTTGTCTCTTTGCAGCTAAGAGAAGCCGGGCAGCATGGAGGAGGTCCTCAAACAACTGCTGCAGAGCCAGCAGCAACAGCATCAACAACATGTGCAGAGCCAACAGAGCATGCAACAGCAGCACCAGGAAACCACCAAGTTGTTGCTACAACAGATCCAGTTGCAGCAGAAAACACAGGAGCAACACCACCAGCAGCAGCAGCAGCAGCAGATGCAGCTTCTCGCTGACGCCATCCAGAGCAGAGCGTACTCCCTACCCCCACAGTTGACTGATGACTCGCACGTCAGAAAGGCTGTCAGGGGGGCGATGCAAAAGATGACCCCAGGGGATGATGTTGAGGCGTTCTTGTCGGTGTTTGAGAGGGTAGCTGAGCGGGAAAAGTTGCCACCACAGCAGTGGGCAGAGATGCTGGCCCCCTATTTAACCGGTGACCCTCAGAAGGCCTACTATGACCTGGCACTTCAGGATGCACAGGAGTACTCTAAATTGAAGGCAGAGATATTGGCGCGATCTGGAGTGTCTATGGCGGTCAGAGCGCAAAGTGTCCACCACTGGACGTACGCGGGCGACAAACCCCCTCGCTCACAGATGTTTGACTTATTACATTTAGTCCAGAAATGGCTACAGTCCGAGTCTGCCACTCCTGCCCAGATGGTGGAACGGGTGATGATGGACAGGTTTATTCATTCCCTGCCCCGTCCGGTTCAGACCTGGGTTGCCCAGGGAGACCCTCGGAACGCTGATGACCTTGTGGGCTTGGTAGAGAGGTACCAGGTGGTGGAAAAGTCCCTGGGAAAACCGGACCTAACCGCCAAGAACTATCCCGTAGCCAGAGTGACCGTTGAAACAGACTGCGGTGCTCAAATCCATGAGGTCAGGGTGGTCAAGGACCTGATACATCCCATTATACTGGGCCGTGACTTTCCCTTGTTTTGGGACTTGTGGGGGAGAGGAACTGGACTTAGTGGCATGCGCAGAAACCAGGTCCTTGGAGAAGAAGCCCCGATAAAGCCTCCTGGGAAGGACTTTCCTTTGTGTGTCCTCGCCGGCGATGAGGGCGAGGCGGAGACTGAGATGGAGGACGTACCTGAGTTAGACGTATCTGGCGACAACTTTGGGTCTGATCAAATTCGGGACTTGACTTTAAAGGGGGCGTTTGACCAAGTTACTGTATGTAATGGGGTTGCCCAAGAGCCGGGGGACGATACCAGATTCCCCCATTTCGCAGTGCAGAGGGAGTTGCTATACCAGGTGGCTAAACTAAGGGGTGGTGAAACAGTAGAACAGCTGTTAGTGCCGAGGCCATACAGAAGGAAAGTGTTAGACATGGCTCACTCACATGTTCTGGGGGGACACCTAGGGGTCGAAAAAACGCAGGAGAGGATTCTGAGGAGATCTTACTGGCCGGGGTGTTACCGGGAAATTCTCAATTATTGTAGGTCCTGCCCCACCTGCCAAATAACTGCTCCCTCGCCCCACTTCCGTAGCCCCTTAGTTCCACTACCGGTGATAGAGGTTCCATTTGAGAGGATTGCCATGGACCTGGTGGGACCCTTAGTGAAGTCTGCTCGGGGACATCAATACATCCTGGTGATCATGGACTATGCGACCCGGTACCCCGAAGCAGTACCCCTAAGGAACTCGTCCAGCAAAACCATAGCTCGAGAGCTGGTCCATATCTTTGCGCGAACAGGGCTGCCAAAGGAGATTCTGACTGATCAGGGAACCCCCTTCATGAGCAAAGTGATGAAGGAGCTTTGTAGAGTCCTCCGGATAGCCCAGATTCGGACCTCCGTTTATCACCCACAGATAGATGGTCTGGTGGAACGGTTCAACAAGACCTTAAAGGTGATGCTCAGGAAAGCAATGGAAAAAGACAGGCGAGACTGGGACTATCTGCTCCCATTCCTACTCTTTTCCATCAGAGAAGTTCCACAAGCCTCCACGGGTTTTTCGCCGTTTGAGCTTCTATATGGCCGACATCCAAGAGGTCTCCTCGACATCGCCAAGGAAACCTGGGAGGCTAAAGTCACGCCGCATCGGAGTATCATTGAACATGTTGCACAGCTACAGGAAAGAATGGCACAGGTGATGCCCATTGTGAAAGAACATCTCCTCCGAGCACAAGAAGCCCAGGCTAGGGTGTATAACCGATCGGCGAGACTAAGACAGTTCCAGCCCGGGGACCGTGTGTTGGTGCTTATCCCCACCGTCGAAAGCAAGTTCCTGGCCAAATGGCAAGGGCCATACGAGGTGGTGGAAAAAATCAGTGACGTTAATTATAAGGTCCACCAGCCCGGCCGCAGAAAGGCATATCAAGTATACCATGTGAACTTGCTCAAGCCGTACCAGGACCGGGAACCTGCAGGAACTTCTTGCTTGGAGGCTGCTCCTGAAGGCAGGGTGGAGGAAGTCACTATTGCAGAGACCCTTTCGCCAGCCCAGAAGCAACAGTGTAGAGAGCTACTACAGCGGAACCGGGAGCTATTGTCAGAATTGCCGGGGCATACTCAAGTGATAGAACATGACGTGCTCACAGATCCACAGGTGAGAGTGAATCTAAAGCCATATCGGATTCCGGAAGCACGTCGGGAGGTGATCGCGGCCGAGGTGAAGAGGATGTTAGACCTCGGGGTCATAGAGGAATCGAAAAGCAGGTGGTAAAACCCTATCGTTCTTGTGCCAAAACCCAATGGGGAGTGAAGGTTCTGTAACGACTACCGTCGGCTGAATGAGGTATCCAAGTGTGACGCCTATCTGATGCCCCGTGTCGACGAGCTAATCGAGAGGCTTGGACCAGCGAGATACATCACCACTCTTGACTTGACAAAGGGGTATTGGCAGATCCCCATGTTCCAGACGGCTAAGGAGAAAACTGCTTTCTCAACACCGGATGGATGTTTTCAGTATACCCGGATGCCGTTCGGACTCCAGGGGCTCCAGCCACCTTCCAAAGGGCTATGGATAGAGTCCTAGCCCCCCACAAGAAGTTTGCAGCCGCCTACCTCGATGACATTGTGGTCTTTAGCTCAGATTGGACTAGTCATCTTCCGAAACTGCAGGCCATTTTGGATGCTCTTGGGAAGTCGGGTTTTACTATAAATCCCAGGAAATGTGCCATTGGGAAGGAGGAGGCCAAATACTTGGGCTATGTCGTTGGAAGAGGTGAGATAAAGCCACAAGTCAAGAAAGTGGAGGCAATCCAGACCTGGCCACGACCGCTCACCAAGAAACAAGTGAGAGCCTTCCTTGGTTTGGTGGGATACTACCGGCGGTTTATCCCGAATTTTGCCATGATGGCTGCGCCACTGACAGATCTCCTAAAAGGCACCAGATCTACCATGGTGAAATGGACGGAGGAAACAGAGGCCACATTCCAGCAGTTGAAGGTAGCACTGTGCGAACAGCCGGTCCTGGTTGCACCAGACTTTACGAAGGAGTTTGTAGTCCAGACAGACGCTTCGGAGGTGGGGTTGGGAGCCGTGCTCTCCCAAGAGATAAATGGGGAAGAGCATCCCGTTCTCTATCTGAGCCGCAAGCTATCATCCTGTGAGATGCACTATGCAGTGGTGGAGAAGGAGTGTCTAGCCATAAAGTGGGCCGTAGATACCCTGAGGTATTACCTGCTGGGCCGGAGGTTTAAATTGGTGTCAGACCATGCCCCATTGAGATGGCTTAGGGAAAAGCAGGGACACAATGCCAGGGTCACCAGGTGGTTCCTGGCCCTTCAGGACTTCGACTTTCAGGTGGAGCATAGGCCGGGGAAGTTGCACGGAAATGCTGATGCCCTCTCTAGACTTCCCTGCCTGGTGTCGGTAGGTGCCCAAACCCCCGGCTTTGGGCAGAGGGGGGAATGTGTGATGCGGTCACTGGCCGTGTAGTTGAGGGGAGGTATGTGTCACGCAGGTTACTAGCCTGTGTGACCTAAAACCTGTAAAAGCTACCCAGCATGTTATGTGTTGTGGGGTTAATCTCAAAAGGGTGTGTGGTTTTAGGGGAATGACTAAGAGGGCGGGAGGTCATTCCCCCTACCTCCCCTGAGGGTGTGGCTGAGCCACAGTAAAAGCACAAGGCTGTTATTTTTCTTGTGGTTAGAGAGACTGATGTGGAGAGGCTCCAGACTGTGGAGCTGAGCTAAGGAGTAACTGCAGTCTGCAGCCAGTCAGTACAGACGGACCTGTACACATACGGACTGTGTTTACTCGTTTTGTTTTTTTTTATTTTTGATTTACCTTGCAAGCCAGTGACGCTCCTTTGTTTTTGTGCCCAATTCTGCTGGGTTTATGAGGTTTTAATAAACCTGCAGCCAAACACATTCCTGTGTCTACGTCTGAATGCAGCCGAGTGAGTCGTCATGCCACAATATATAGATATACAAATAGATATAGATAGATACATATAGATAGATATAGATAGATAGATAGATAGATAGATATAGATAGATAGATAGATATAGATAGATAGATAGATAGATAGATAGATAGATAGATAGATATAGATAGATAGATAGATAGATAGATAGATTGATAGATTGATAGATAGATATACATAGATAGATAGATAGATAGATATAGATAGATATAGATAGATAGATAGATAGATAGATAGATAGATAGATAGATAGATAGATAGATAGGTGAGTCGTTGCAGCCGCGGTAACTCCGGCACGTAGGTCCATTGCGAGTTTCATGGCCCGGCGACGACCGACGACAGCCGAGCGCCATGGCCGAAAATCGAACCAAGGGCCCAGCCATGCATCGCTCGAAACACCGCTATGTATGTCTATGGGAAGCACACAGCGACCAATGAGAATAGCGCCTCACTTCCCATAGAGATATAATGGAGGACTTTGAGTTTCAAATTTCCCGCTTAAGTGAGGCGCTATGCTGATTGGTCGCTGTGTGCTACGCCGACCAATCAGCATAGCGCCTCACTTCCCATAGAGATACATAGCGGTGTTTCGAGCGATGCATGGCCGGGCCCTTGGTTCTATTTTCGGCCACGGCGCTCGGCTCTCGTCGGTCGTCGCCGGGGCGGGAGACTCGCAATGGCCGCTTCGCGGCCATTGCTCGCGCCCCTGCAACGGCTCGCAATGCCCGTCTCGCGGCCATTGCTCGCGCCCCTGCAATGGCTCGTAATGCCCGCCTCGCGGCCATTGCTCGTGCCCCTGCAACGGCTCGCAATGCCCGCCTCGCGGCCATTGCTCGCACCCCTGCTGAGCAGCCACGTCCACGACGACGGAAGTAGAGCCGAAACTTACGGAAGTGCGTTAGGGGAATTATATTTAGATAGCCACCACCCGAGAAAGAAAGTAAAATCAATCCCTTAGGGTAACTTTACACGCGGCTACATTTCTAGGGTGGCTACAGGTAACTTACTGGTTGCAGTGAAATCATGGAGAGATTATTCCATTTGTACACAGCAACAAGATAGAACCTTGTCTCCATGATTTCACTGCAACCAGTAAGTTACCTGTGGAAACCCTGTTACCTGTAGCTGCGTGTAAAGGTACCATAATAGTCAGTTCTTGAGGGTGAAAAAAATTGTGAGTGATGATTTCAATCAAGAAAGTTCCTTAAACCAAATGGTAGAAATGTTTTCCGCAAGAGGGTACCCGAAACAACTACTTAAAAGCCAAAAAGAAAAGGTAGATAACATAGAGAGATCAGAATTTGTTTTAGAAAAAACAGCCTACTAAAACAATTGAAAGAATACCTGTAGTAACTACCTTTAGTGACCAAAGTACAGAAGTAGCCAAAATCATTAAAAAAAATTGGGAGATGTTGGGGAAATGTCTCCCCGGAGTGAAGGAATTAAAAAAATTCCCTTTGATTTCTTATAGGCGATGTCAAAATTTAGGTGACAGATTGATCCATTCAGACATAGGTTGTCTAAAAAAGGATGGGCAGAAATATTTAACGGGGACAAAACACAAGATTTGTTATCCATGCCTTGCTTGCATCAATTGCAAGTTAATGATAAAAGGGTCATAATTTGTACATCCTAAAACTAGTGTGAGATATGAAATAAGATATTTTCTGACTTGTGCATCGGAATTAGTAATTTACCTCTAAAGGTACCGTCACAGGCAGCAATATTGGTTGCAATTTCACTGGCAATTTGCTGGTTGCAGTGAAATCATGGACACATTGCTCCATTTGTACACAGCAACAAAATAGAACAATGTGTCCATGATTTCACTGCAACCAGTAAATTGCCAGTGAAATTGCAACCAATATTACTGCGTGTGACAGTACCTTAAGAGTGCCCATGTTTGCTGTGGTATGTGGGTGAGACAACATTGGATTTCAAAATTTGGATAGCACAATACCGGCATACCATTAGGAAAAAGAGACAGGACTTGCCAGTCCCTAAACATTATGTGGATATGGGGCATACTGAGAGGGATCTGAAATTTAGATTTATTGACTCAATACCAATACAGAGACGAGGGGGGGGTCGAATTAAACTTTTAAAAAAATGTGAGCTTGAATGGATACATAGGCTTAATACTTTAAAGCCAAATGGCCTTAATGTGGATTATAAAATCAGTAGTCTTCTATGAGTATTTTATATCTCTTTATTAATAGGTAATTGTCTCTGTTTTTAAGGCTTATAATGTATTTTAAAATACTAATGTATTCTAATTGTTTATTTTGTTTGTTTTTATTTTAGGTTCACTGTACTATGCACAATGCTGCACCAGAATAATGTATTTAATCATTGCGTAAACTGTACCTATTACTCACCTGTTTGTGATTACTATAGTGATTATTTAGTATTAATAAAAGCAGGTTATTAAAAAATTGGAATGTACCAGCTTCATTTGCATTTTGACGTTGATGGGATAATGGGCATATGGAGCCAGAATGACCCATGGTTGTGTCTGAAAGTGTTTAAGTTATATGTAGGTGGAAAGGTCACTTAAGGATCACTGAGTAGGACATAAAATCACAAAAAAAGCACCAAAATTTTGCCCGGTAAATATCATTGCACTTAGCATCAGGCTGGTACCTCCTCCGAGAGGCAACACATGTGTCCATATACCGGTGCTCAGTCACCTACAACCCACAGATGGGGGCGGTGGTATCACCAGCGTCTGGCCATACTGTCAGGGAAGTGCCTGGTGGCATTTATAGACACAAGGTTACCATAGGGCTCTGCCACTTAGGTATATGTGAAGCATGGTGTCAGTGCAGCCTATTGGTCATGAACTGCTATTAGATCAGGCGGGCTACTCCACACTGATTACATGCCTCACAAGTGACAGACGCCCCACAGAGCGCCCAGCCTCAAACTGCAGTTAAAAAAAAAATGCAACAAAACTCTAAAGATGAAAATGTGAGGAGTTAGTGATATTTTGGGCCAAAATACGTAAGCTGGTAACCCACCGTCAAGGGCCCTCACGCTTACGAGTCCTAACCATATGTCTGCTGCCATATGTTTGTTTAAACTTTCAGAATCACTGAGTAGGACATAAAATCACAAGAAAATCACCAAAAGATTGCCCGGTAAATATCATTGCACTTAGCAGCAGGCTGATAGCTCCTCCACGCGGCAACACAGGTGTTTGTATACCGGTGCTCAGTTACCTACATCCCACAGATGGGGGCGGTTGTATCTCCAGCTGACCGGCCATGTTGTCAGGGAAGAGACTGGTGGCATTTATAGACACAAGGTTACCACAGGACTCTGCCACTTAGGTATATGTGAAGCATGGTGTCAGTGCAGCCTATTGGTCATGAACTGCTATTAGATCAGGCGGGCTGCTCCACACTGATTACATGCCTCACAAGTGACAGACGCCCCACAGAGCGCCCAGCCTCAAACTGCAGTTAAAAAAAAAAAATGCAACAAAACTCTAAAGATGAAAATGTGAGGAGTTAGTGATATTTTGGGCCAAAATACGTAAGCTGGTAACCCACCGTCAAGGGCCCTCACGCTTATGAGTCCTAGCCATATGTCTTCTGCCATATGTTTGTTTAAACTTTCAGAATCACTGAGTAGGACATAAAATCACAAGAAAATCACCAACATATTGCCCGGTAAATATCATTGCACTTAGCAGCAGGCTGACAGCTCCTCCAAGAGGCAACACATGTGTCCATATACCGGTGCTCAGTCACCTACAACCCACAGATGGGGGCGGTTGTATCACCAGCGTCCAGCCATGCTGTCAGGGAAGTGACTGGTGGCATTTATAGGCACAAGGTTACCACAGGGCTTTGCCACTTAGGTATATGTGAAGCATGGTGTCAGAGCAGCCTATTGGTCATGCCCTGCTATTAGATCAGGTGGGCTACTCCGCACTGATTACATGCCTCACAAGTGACAGACAAGTGACAGTTGTAGGTGCACGGGGCACGCCCTGAGGAAAACATTGAAGTTGAAACGTACGTCGGCTGTGGGATTGAGGCAGGAGCACTGTGGCAGTCAGGGGTCCAAGGAGCCCATTCAGGCACCAGGTATTTTGAACACTCTAGTATTTAATATATGAACATTCAATGACCGTTTAGGTCTGTAGGAACTTCCTTTTAATACAAGTGTGATGGTGCTGTAAATATATTATTTCTGTTCCCCTGTTAGTAATTGCTGCTATTTATGTGCTTTTTTTTAGCCCACCCTAGTACTTTGTGCATGATAGGGACTGTGTTCCCGTCTAAGACATGTTATGTATAATAAATAATTTTTATATGAATTAATTTTAATCAATAAAGTAACTTTTTGCCATAAATATTGGATGTGCTGATTCACTAAAAATATCAACACAGTTTAATCTGTGGCGATATTTTGTAAGGTAAAACGTGTTAAGGTGAAGCACCTATTTTTAGGGGGACCTTTTATGTGTGCCCTGCATAAAGATGGCTGACGCACAGCGCTCTGCAGCATGGGGAGAGCCCGAGCTACTTCTGCTCTTTGACTACTTGGACAGGCTGGTCTACTGGTGCGAGTTTCCGCATCAGCACCCACGACTGCATAAGATGCGTATTGTGTGCAAAGTACAGAGGGCCCTGCTTAGGAGACTGCAAGTGGTGCGGACGCCTAAGCAGATCATCAAGAAGGTGGCGGACATGAAGTATAAGGCGAGGGACCACATGGCCGCCATCCGCGCCCACATCCAGACTCTGCGTGGTGAGTATGATGTCATAACACATACACACATGTTTACTCCACCACAGTATACATCATTTGGCCTACATAGAAGTGCACCCTGTCAGTGTGGCAGAACTCCTGATGCTGATGCCTGATGGGTGTTCATGGGTTGGCACTGCAGATACATGCACAAGGGCCATCACACAGTAATGTGTGTAGCATGCCATACACTCAAGATTGTTGTGCCCAATTCACTAACAACACACATAGGTGTGACTCAAACCTTGAAGTCAGCATGTGCACATTGCCAGTGATTTATGGAACACAGCACACAAAATGTCACATTGTCCCACAGCCCCTAAATCTCGCAGCACATACCCTTCTGGTTATTGGACACACAAGTCTATGCCCCATAACTCCCCAGATGTGTGCCTTTGTGCCAACCAAACACACACTCACTGTAACGTCATGTTCTTAATATGTTGTGGTCCACTAAGAAATGATGGATTCCTATGTTGCTAAACATCCTGTCAGTGTGGGGCTGTCGGCCCATGTGTATGGTAAAGTGAATGTCCAAAAGTGCTGCGGACAAAGCTTCATGATCCAATTGTGTGTCACAACAACGTAGTTTGGCAACATTCAAAACCTGTGTGTCCTGCGTACCAAGGTCACCTTTATCCTTTCGACATATACATATATGATGTTGCTACCATTGTGCAGATGATCTTGCAGTCCCCTTGTACCCCAGCTTCACATGAGGTCATAGGTACACAAAGGCCAATAGCCAGACATCAGTTTATGTGTATATCAGTTCATATATACCACAATAATGCTCCCTTTTTAACCACCAGATGCTGACGAGCAAGCTGAGGCCTCCCCACCACCTTCCCCTGCTGCATCAGCCTCCCCCACCGGCCTCCCCGGCTGCATCCCAAGCAGGGTCAAGAGCGGCCTCCCCAGCTGCATCCCCAGCTGCATCCCAACCAGGGTCAACACTTGCCTCACCACTGGCCTCCCCGGCTGCATCCCACCCAGGGTCAAGAGTGGCCTCCCCAGCAGCCTCCCCAGCTGCAGCCCAAGCAGGCTCAACACCAGCCTCACCCTCTGCCTTCTACTCTGTGATGGGTCAACACACCCCATCACCCACAGAGTTCCCCATTGAGCATGCTGGATTGGATCTGTCTGGTAAATGTCCGAGGCCAAACAAAATTGCTTGGGATGTTTGTTTTTAGATCAGTAATGTGTCAAATAATACATACATGACATCTATGTTGTCCTATTCTGTATGTGTAGGCACAACAGCTCGAGCCCTGGGTTGGTCCCAAAGCCACTCCCCCTCCCCAGAGAATGGTGGCTCTGATGTAGTGGATAAGTTATGTTGTGTCCCACAAAAACATCCTGCCACACACATGTGGTCGTTTTTTGGAATGATGGCTTTCTTTCATCACTATAGGTGTTCCATCATTGAGGCACCTGAGGCAGGCCCACCAAGAGGCCCACTGACAGCTGCGTCACGCCACGGCCCAGCTACAGGTCCTTGGTGCCATGATCCAGAGGGTCCTTGAGCACCAGGAAGCCCATGGTCCTGGGGGCCAACATTAGTGATGTTGAGGGACAAAAAATATGTCATGTTGGCATACCACCATTTTTGTTTGTCATGTTGACAAGGTTCTTGTTGCTGTTTTTTAGCACAGTATTGTTTGGACTTAGGGACACAATGTGTCCACGTTAAAGGGGCTAAAATCCCTGTTTTAGGCTCAGGCTTTATACATTTGGTAAAAATTTTAAAGCAAAAACAAAAATTTGTTACACCTTTAGACACACCGGCAAAATAAAAAAAGGGCTGTTGCAAAATAAAACTTGCAACAATCCCACAGCATGTTGTGGTTGTGTTAATACCAAAATGACGCTACATTATTGTAGCAAAGTATATGCTAACACCATGTAGCACCCAAAAAGGAGAGAACACTCTGTCTGGGGTTCCCGAAACTGACATGTGTGGTGTGCATCCCTCAAAATACACACCGGACACAGACAACACACTGCCTGCCTGCAGTCAAACATGCCCAATGGTCATTTTGGCCTTGTGCCACCTAATGATCAAATGTGGCGCCCCGCAACGAGTGCGTCACAAGAGGGTATTGCAGCCATAAATGCAGCCGCAATATTCTCTGACCCAGCAATGATTTGGTTAACTTAGAAATCCAACCCTGCATGCATCACCTAGAACAGAGGGCCAATCCTAGGTCCTGGTGGGCGGAGTGCTAGGGTAGTGTGTAGGAGAACAGACACAATAGTCTACACAAGGGTCTAGAACCGAGTCTAGAGCGAGGTCGAGAACTTGAACTTGGAGAGGAGCGGGGGCTCCGCACCCCGTGCAGCCCCCGGGCCGTCACCGGTCGGGTGTCAGCACCTGAGGCCTTACCAACCGGGATTGGGCATTATTCACACGGGTTCCCAAAAGACTCCCGTGCCCACAACTTCACAGCCGGTTCACTGGTACCGAAGCTGGCAGCAGTTCACCTCTGCTACGCGAACCAGAAGCGTGGAGGAGCAGCTTCACAGGAGCACCCCACCACCAGCCGACTTCCAGTCGTCTAACCAGCGGTGTACCCACTGAGGGATCCAAGGCTCCCCAAAACATCCAGAACGTACATCATGGATAGGGCATTGAAGCAGCCTCCCCGTACCCGATCTGGTATTCCTGGGCGACACTGGCAATTACTTAGTTAGAATGGAGGAACACTGCGGATTTCTAAGGGGCACCATCATTGCTGAGTCCACCCGGTCTACTACCCGTGAACTGTATACCATGTACTGCCTTCTGGTTACAGTAAAGACCCGTTGCAGAGACTTTCTGTGTCTGTGCTTCCTTATGAACTGTCCGTCCGCACTACAAGGTAACCGCAGCTGCCGCACAACATCTTAAGCAGCTCCAGCTTCTGGGGACCAGGGCTCAGCCTGTGGGGAGCGTTCCATCTTGCTGCTGTCCATCCCCCGGAGGTTCCGCAGCGTCGGTAACGATTACCGAAACTACTCATAGGTGGCATCACGAATAAATTAAAAACCCCTTTAATCTGTTCCTACAAGACGTCTTCAACCCTTTTGATCTGCACTACACCGGGCCCCACTACCGGCAGGCGCGGTCCACCCGTGACAAGGAGGAAGGAAGCATCGCCTGTCTAAACCGGAGTCCCGGCCACGGTGAGTCACAAACCTATGTGTACACCACAGATAACCAATGCGTAACCCCTAAAGATTCTACTTTGCCCCATGGTTGGGTTTCAAATTGCTCGACCATTGTATTTTGCAGTGAACATCTACCTGAACCTGTGAATGGCACACATGATTTAGAAATGTTATATCATTCATATATCTCACCATGTTGTAATGTGTATGTTCCGTGAAAAGGTGTGACACATCTGTCTCTTGCCTTCACCACAGCATTACATTGTGTAGAAGAATTACTCATTAGTAGGTGGCCAAGAAAACGGAGTATTATGCTTTGAAAACATTTTATTTACACAGAAAAACGAAACACAAAAAATGGCCTCTGGCCGAAATCAACAGGTCACAAAGCAACCAAGCACATGCCTATTGTTGGTAGTGTCCCCAATACTGTTGGTATGCAGCTGCAGGACCTGACGTGGCTGCTTCAGCCACATCCCTTGCGGGGAGTGGTTGTGGTCGATGCCGAGGGAAAGGTCTTTCAGGATCCCTTGGCACCTCAGGAGTAAGTCCAGGCACAAACATAGCCAGCGGTGGCGGCTGATGGGACAATGATGGCTGCTGGGGGGCTGAGCCAAGATGGTTTGTGAGTTCAGTGTCCCATTCTCAACCGCTTCCAGGGCTAGGTAGATCACCCTCTCAAGGTCAATATGTTGTTGATGGCCCATCTGGGACACCCATTCACTAACTAGCTGCCCAATCCCAGTGCAAGGGATCCTCTCCATGTTAAGCAGCACCCTCTTAGCCCAATCGTCCAGCTGGGTAGGGGGTGGCAATAGTCTACTACGCCTCACCCCCTCACTGGGCTGAGGGTGCTGCATGGTGGCACTGGGATTAGGCTCCAAAATCCCCCCAGATGTTGTTGGGGGACCATCGCCAACGGGTGCCCCCCCCCCAGGCTGGACCCGATGTCTTGAGAGCCCTGTGAAATGAAAACAAAATGTCACAACATAATTTACCCATTGACATATCATCAATGCATCATTCCAAAACACCTATTTTTCATGTTTGTGTGTGAAAAGATGAGTTCTATGTATGGCTATTAGAGTGGGCTAAAGATATGGCTATGTGTAACATGACTCTACTCACATAAGTAACCACCATGGACATGCATATGTGTTCACACACGCACAATATCTACCCGAGGACAACAATCGGGCCAACAACACCTACATATACAGTACACTGTGCCAAACAACACACGCTGATATGTTTGTCAGGTTCAACACCACACAATTGTATCCAACCACCATTGAAGACTGTGATGACACAAAGACATTATGAAGTACCTCTTGTGGCGGAGCCGGGTCTTGGGGAGTGGCGGAGGAGGATTGTGCTAGGTCCCTGCTGCACAGTGTAATCGGAGGGAGATGCTGGTCCCGGAGGAAATGGAGGAGGTTAAAATACCACAAGCGTGGCACATACACCTCCCTGTTCCACTCCCGGACTGCGTTGACTTATCAACTTCATTGAGCTCTCTCTTATACACTGTGCGCAGGTTCCGGATCTTCTTCAGCACAAATGCCTTATCCACCCTCTCCTCAGGGTTGTGCTGCTGGGAGAGGGTGATGAGCTTGTCATACGCCACTCCCTTCACCTGAAGGTCCTTGTAATCAGGAGATGTGGTCCGCCACAAGCACTCTAGCTCCTGGTACTTGGCTATGAAGGCCCGGACAAACTCCTGGTTCTCAGCCATCTGAAAAATAAAGTTTCAGACATGAAGACACACACATGTATGTATCATGTTGTTTCAGCTAGGCAATCCTGGGTACATGTGGTTCGGTGGCCACATCAATTGGCTAACACTAATTTAACCTCTTTACGACCAATGACGAGTATACTCGTCATGAAAAGATGTCAGTTCCCGCATCATGACGAGTATACTCGTCATGGCTTTGAACTGTCACTGCTTCTAAACGAACAGTGACAGCTCAAATCTAAAAGCTGTCAGTGACAGCCAAGGGTTAGGGGCAGAGGTGTGGGCACCCCTGTTAACCCCTTCACCCCCCTCCCCCACCGCAATCACTCTTATCTGCGGGCGGGTTGCACCGCAGCCGCCGGCAATGAGCTGATGCTCCAGCTCCCCCTGTGTCCTGTCCCCGCCCCCTGTGTCCAGCTCCCCCTGTGTCCTGTAGCCCCCCCCTGTGTCCTGAGCCCCCTGTGTCCTGTCCCCGTCCCCTGTGCAGCCCCTCCTGTGTCCTGTCCCCGTCCCCTGTGCAGCCCCTCCTGTGTGCGGTCCCTGTCCCCTGTGCAGCCCCTCCTGTGTCCTGTCCCCGCCCCCTGTGTCCAGCTCCCCCTGTGTCCTGTAGCCCCCCCCCCTGTGTCCTGAGCCCTCTGTGTCCTGTCCCCGTCCCCTGTGCAGCCCCTCCTGTGTCCTGTCCCCGTCCCCTGTGCAGCCCCTCCTGTGTGCGGTCCCTGTCCCCTGTGCAGCCCCTCCTGTGTCCTGTCCCCGCCCCCTGTGTCCAGCTACCCCTGTGTCCTGTAGCCCCCCCCTGTGTCCTGAGCCCTCTGTGTCCTGTCCCCGTCCCCTGTGCAGCCCCCCCTGTCTCCCGTCCATCCCCGCCCTCCACCTTGCACAGTTTGTTTGCCGGCGGGCTTCTGCGCCCACCGGCAAAGCTGCAGGGCCCCCTCCTCCTCCCTGCTGGTCCCCAGCCCCCGGGACTCGGTCCCCAGCCCCCGATCCCTGGTCCCCAGCCCCGCTCACCTATCCCGGCGGGCTGCACGCTGGGTGCACCCGCCCGCACCGTCGGGCCTCCTCTGCAGTGTGGCTCCTCCTCTTCTCAGGGGCTCCTCCTCCTCATCGCTGGGTAAGTATGAATGAATGAAAGAATGAATGAAAGAATGAAAGAATGAATGAATGGATGGATGGATGGATGGGTGGATGGATGGGTGGATGGATGGATGGGTGGGTGGATGGATGGATGGATGGATGGGTGGGTGGATGGGTGGATGGATGGATGGATGGATGGATGGGTGGGTGGATGGATGGATGGGTGGATGGATGGATGGATGTGTGCGTGCGTGGATGTGCGTGTGTGGATGTGTGTGCATGCGTGGATGTCAGCACGTGGATGTGCGTACGTGGATGTGCGTACGTGGATGTGCGTACGTGGATATGCATGTGTGGATGTGTGTGCGTGGTTGTGTGCATGCGTGGATGTGCGTACGTGGATGTGCGTACGTGGATGTGCGTACGTGGATGTGCGTACGTGGATGTGCGTGCGTGGATGTGCGTACGTGGATGTGCGTGTGTAAATGTGCGTGCGTGGATGTGTGCGTACGTGGATGTGGATGTACGTGGATGTGTGTGTGGATGTACGTGGATGTCAGCATGCGTGCGTGGATGTGTGCATGCCTGGATGTGCGTGCGTGGTTGTGTGCATGCGTGGATGTGCGTACGTGGATGTGCGTGCGTGGATGATGGGTGCATAGGTGGATGGATGGGTGCAACAAGGGATCAAGTGTCCTCTTGTTATAGTCTCTGGGATCATAGTCATGGTGCACTGTATAACTGATCATTGTCATACAGTGCACCATAACTCTGACCCCTGAGACTGTAGGAAGAGGACACTTGATCCCTTGCTGCAGTCTCTGGATTGAGCAGAGGCGATCGAGCGTCGTGGGACCTTCGTTGTGGACTACGTCGGAGGCAATCGAGCGTCGTGGGACCTTCGTTGTGGACTACGTCGGATCTTCATAATAAAGATGGAGTCCGAATTTTGTTTGTGTTTTTTTTTCAAATAAAAAGATTTTTCTATGTGTGTATTTTCTGACTATTTACCAGAGATTCCTAATGGCGGGTCTAACATTGGCCCTATATTATGAATCTCGGGCTTAGTGCCAGCTGCCAATAAAAAGCTGGCATTAACCCCTTTATTACCCAGTTTGCCACCGGCACCAGGGCAACTGGAAGAGCATGGGTACAGCGCCAGAAAATGGCGCTTCAATGAATGCGCCATTTTCTGGAGCGGCTGCGGGCTGCAATTCGCAGCATGGGGGCCCAGAACGCTTGGGCCTTTCCATGCTGAGGATTCCAGCCCCCAGCTGCCTAGTTGTACCTGGCTGGGCCAAAAATATGGCGGAGCCCTACGTCATTTTTTTTTCTAGAATTAGTTCTAGAAATTAAAAAAAATGGGCTTCACTGTATTTTTGGTTGCAGCCAGGTACAACGAGGCTGCTGGGGGTTGCTGGCAGTCTGTAGCTGCCAAGTTGTACCTGGCTGGACCAAAAATATGGCGGAGCCCTACGTCATTTTTTTTTCTAGAATTAGTTCTAGAAATAAAAAAAAATGGGCTTTGCTGTATTTTTGGTTGCAGCCAGGTACAACGAGGCAGCTGGGGGTTGCTGGCAGTCTGTAGCTGCCAAGTTGTACCTGGCTGGACCAAAAATATGGCGGAGCCCTACGTCATTTTTTTTCTAGAATTAGTTCTAGAAATAAAAAAAAATGGGCTTTGCTGTATTTTTGGTTGCAGCCAGGTACAACGAGGCAGCTGGGGGTTGCTGGCAGTCTGTAGCTGCCAAGTTGTACCTGGCTGGACCAAAAATATGGCGGAGCCCTACGTCATTTTTTTTCTAGAATTAGTTCTAGAAATAAAAAAAATGGGCTTCGCTGTATTTTTGGTTGCAGCCAGGTACAGCGAGGCAGCTGGGGGTTGCTGGCAGTCTGTAGCTGCCAAGTTGTACCTGGCTGGACCAAAAATATGGCGGAGCCCTACGTCATTTTTTTTTCTAGAATTAGTTCTAGAAATAAAATAAAGCCTTCGCTGTATTTGTAGCCAGCCATGTACAACTTGGAGCTGGCTGACTGGAATCCTCAGCGTGGAGAGACTCAAATGTTGTGGGTCCCCCACGCTGCAAATTTCAACCCACAGCCACCCAAGAAAATAGCGTATTCATTAGAGGCGGCATTTTCTGGTGCTGTACCCCAACTCTACCAGTTGCCCTTGTGCTGGTGGCACACGGGTTCTCCATATGCGACATAGTGTCCGCTAACAATTTCAATAGAAAATTAGCTCCAATTGTTAGCGGAAACCATGTCGGGTATGGAGAGCCCCTCCCTGTGTGCCTGAACATTGGAGCTCCCCCACAAGTGACCCCATTTTGGAAACTAGACCCCCGAAGGAACGTATCTAGATGCATAGTGATCACTTTGAACTCCCAGATGCTTCACAAATTCATCCATAAAAATGAAAAAGCACGTTTTTTTCCACAAAAAGTTTCTTTTTTTCATTTTTACGGATCAATTTGTGAAGCACCTGGGGTTCAAAGTGCTCACTATGCATCTAGATACGTTCCTTGGGTGGTCTAGTTTCCAAAATGGGGTCACTTGTGGGGGAGCTCCAATGTTTAGGCACATAGGGGCTCTTCATATCCTACAAGGTGTCCGCTAACAATTCCAATTGTTAGCGGACACCATGTCGCGTATGGAGAGCCCCTGTGTGTCTCCACATTGGAGCTCCCCCACAAGTGACCCCATTTTGGAAACTAGACCCCCAAAGGATTATATCTAGATGCATAGTGAGCACTTTGAACCCCCAGATGCTTCACAAATTGATCCGTAATAATGAAAAAAGAAATTATTTGTGGAAAAAAAGTGCTTTTTCATTTTTACGGATGAATTTCTGAAGCACCTGGGGGTTCAAAGTGCTCACTATGCATCTAGATACGTTCCTTTGGGGTCTAGTTTCCAAAATGGGGTCACTTGTGGGGAGCTCCAATGTGGAGACACATGGGGACCCTCCAAACGCGACATGGTGTCCGCTAACAAATTGAGCTCATTTTCCATTCAAATTGTTAGCGGACACCATGTCGCGTTTGGAGGGTCCCCGTGTGTCTCCACATTGGAGCTCCCCCACAAGTGACCCCATTTTGGAAACTAGACCCCCTAAGGAACGTATCTAGATGCATAGTGAGCACTTTGAACCCCATATGCTTCAGAAATTCATCCGTAAAAATGAAAAAGCACTTTTTTTTCCCACAAAAAACTTTATTTTTTCATTATTATGGATCAATTTGTGAAGCATCTGGGGTTCAAAGTGCTCACTATGCATCTAGATATGTTCCTTTGGGGGTCTAGTTTCCAAAATGGGGTCACTTGTGGGGGAGCTCCAATGTGGAGACACACAGGGACCCTCCAAACGCGACATGGTGTCCGCTAACAATTTGAGCTAATTTTCCATTCAAATTGTTAGCGGACACCATGTCGCGTTTGGAGGGCCCCGGTGTGTCTCCACATTGGAGCTCCCCCACAGTGACCCCATTTCGGAAACTAGACCCCCTAAGGAACATATCTAGATGCATAGTGAGCACTTTGAACCCCCAGATGCTTCACAAATTCATCAATAAAAATGAAAAAGCACTTTTTTTTTCCACACAAATTTTCTTTTTTCATTTTTACAGATCAATTTGTGAAGCACCTGGGGGTAGAAAGTGCTCACTATGCATCTAGATATGTTCCTTTGGGGGTGTAGTTTCCAAAATGGGGTCACTTGTGGGGAGCTCCAATGTGGAGACACACGGGGACCATCCAAACGCGACATGGTGTCCGCTAACAATTTGAATGGAAAATGAGCTCAAATTGTTAGCGGACACCATGTCGGTTTGGAGGGTCCCTGTGTGTCTCCACATTGGAGCTCCCCCACAAGTGACCCTATTTTGGAAACTAGACCCCCAAAGGAACATATCTAGGTACATAGTGAGCACTTTGAACCCCCAGATGCTTCACAAATTGATCCGTAATAATGAAAAAATAATTTTTTAGTGGAAAAAAAAGTGCTTTTTCATTTTTACGGATGAATTTCTGAAGCATAGGGGGGTTCAAAGTGCTCACTATGCATCTAGATACGTTCCTTCGGGGGTCTAGTTTCCAAAATGGGGTCACTTGTGGGGGAGCTCCAATGTGGAGATACACAGGGACCCTCCAAACGCGACATGGTGTCCGCTAACAATTTGAGCTCATTTTCCATTCAAATTGTTAGCGGACACCATGTCGCGTATGGAGGGTCCCTGTGTGTCTCCACATTGGAGCTCCCCCACAAATGACCCCATTTTGGAAACTAGACCCCCTAAGGAAGGTATCTAGATGCATAGTGAGCACTTTGAACTCCCAGATGCTTCACAATTTCACTCATAAAAATTTAAAAAAACACTTTTTTTTCACAAAAAAATTCTTTTTGCCTACATTTTTTCAGTTTCACATGGGCAAAGGGATAAAATACATCCCAAAATTTGTTGGGCAATTTCTCCTGAGTACACCGATACCTTATATGTGGTCATAAACCACTGTTTGGGCGCACGGCAGGGCTCAGAAGTGAAGGAGCGCCATTTCACTTTTTGAACGGAAAATTGGCTCTAAAATTCAAATTGCGCTCCCTCCCTTCTGAGCCCTGCCGTGCGCCCAAACAGTGGTTTATGACCACATATGAGGCATCGGTGTACTCAGGAGAAATTGCCCAACAAATTTTAGGATGCATTTTATCCTGTTGCCCATGTGAAAATGAAAAAATTGAGGCTAAAAGAACATTTTTGTTACAAAAATTAAAATGTCCATTTTTTCCTTCAACATTATTTTAGTTCCTGTGAAGCACCTGAAGGGTTAATAATCTTCTTCAATATAGTTTTGAGTAGCTTGAGGGGTGCAGTTTTTGGAATGGTGTCACTTTTGGGTGTTTTCTGTCATGTACACCCCTCAAAGGGACTTCAAATGTGATGTGGTCACTAAAAAATTGGTTTTGTAAATTTTGCTGGAAAAATGAATAATTGCTGACTGAACCCTTATAACGTCCTACCAAATTTTTTTTTTCTTCCAAAATTGTGCTGATGTGAAGTAGACATGTGGGACATGTTATTTATTAACTATTTTGTGGCACATAACTCTCTGGTTTAGCAGAATAAAAATTAAAAGTTTGAAAATTGCTAAATTTTCAAAATTTTTGCCAAATTTTTTATTTTTTCACAAATAAACGCAAAAATTATCGACCTAAATTTAATACTAACATGAAGCCCAATATGTCACGAAAAAACAATCTCATAATCGCTAGGATCCGTTGAAGCGTTCCAGAGATATTACCTCATAAAGGGAGAGTGGTCAGAATTACAAAAAATGGTCTGGTCATTAAGCTGCAAAGTGACTCGGTCCTTAAGGGGTTAAACATAATAAAACACATTACCCAGGCAACAAAACACACATTGACATCAATGCCACTACAGTACATACATAGGGCTGTAGGCTACTGGAGGACGATAATGTGAACATAGCCTTACTTTTTGTAAGCCGCACAGGCAATGGCCATTGTTGTATGTATGATGTGTAATTTAACTAGGAATTAGGATTTGGTTTCAGATACTTTACAATCACATGGCCTTTATACGTACATGCATCAATAGTGTGGGCCACAACAGATGTTAACTGTGGTCGTGTACGTTATGAGGAATATGCCATTCAGGGGATGCTCCTAGCAACTGTGAAGGCTACATGGCCTATTAGGACATATAGTTAGTATGACCTAACAGCAACATTACCACATGGTAGAGGATTGAGTGCTAATCTCAGCCCATACAGAAAGAAGAGATGCAGACGATGCAGAGTCATCAATACATACCGTCAGCCCAGCAGTGCCAGAAGACATCCATCTTTGAAAGGGCGCTCAACCAATGGCATCGCAGAAGAGTCGTTCAATCGGCGACGTCGGGCATGGTAACGCCAAGGCAAGATACAATTAGACGACGCAAGAGGGTTGTGATTGGTGGCTTCACACATAAAAATGGGGAAAGGCTGAACGGTGTTGTGTTTGCTGCCCAGAGCCATTGAGTAAGTACTGATGTGCACAACTATTTGGGGATATTCGTGCATCTTAACTGCGTGCTGTAAATTTTCCTGCTCCTACACTTGGCGCTAATGACCACCAGGACCTCCTGGCCCATTCGGCCACTATTACCAGTACCTTTTAGGCTATAGGCTACATATTCGGGACTGTGTGGGTGGTAGCAACATGCTGTTTTGTGCGTAGTCACTGAGCATCCATTTTGTGTCGGTAACGCTGTCTTGACAACAAGAGTGTTGGTAAGTTCAAATATGGACTCTACCAAAATGGCAGGAAATGTTGCAACACCGGTTGCCCACACACATTGCATGCTAACTGATCCCAATACATGCAACCTTGGGGATTGTATATATGACATTTATGTGAAGACGCAATAATGCATCTGCAAGCATTACCCTCTTGTGATGTGTAATGTAGTTGACCCAATTCAGTGTGTTTGCGGAATGCAAAATACTTTGCTTTCATACATAATGAGTGTTGGCAGCCATGGGACACATCTTGCTGTTGTTCTGCCTTTGGGGATGGCCATCATGTGCTGCCTGTACATGATGAGTAGTATGGGTTCACATATGTGTAGTAGGTGTTATGTTCTATGTCATACTGTAGTGGGTTCTACAGGCAAGGTGTACAATAGTTATATGGTGTGTGACGTATCAGGCCAACCATGTAAGTGTGTATTGGAGGGGTATAACAGGACTATGTACATGGGCTAGTTCATGATGTGTGTTCTAGTTATGCCTACATGTGCTTATATTGTTTTCTTTCTCATTCCCAGAGCCTTGCTAACAGACATTGGACGTCAGGCATCGTGCCTCAATGGCAGTAGTGGCTGTGTCCACGGTGGATGATGCCTTGTTGACGGATGAGAGGACTGAGAGACTGCGGAGGTGTAGACGATGGCGTGTGTGGTCTCAGGCTTGGCTCCTGCAAAGGTGCCACCTGAGTCACATGGGTCTTGTCTGTCAACTGGAGGACAGGAATCCGCAGGTCTTCAGGAACTATTTCCGGATGTCTGAGGACTCTTTCAAATTCCTCTTGGACTTGGTTACACCACATATTACCCGTGAGGACACTGTGATGCATCAAGCTGTTCCAGCAGAGGAGCGGTTAGCTGTGACTCTGCGTTTCCTGGCAACAGGGCGCACGATGACTGACCTGCAGTATTCTGCTGCTGCCTCATGCCCACTGCTGAGCCGCCTAATCCCTGAGACGTGTGAGGCCATTGTGAGGTGTCTCTTGCCAACCTATATGCGATTTCCAACAACCCCCGCGGAATGGTTGGAAGTTGTCACTGGCTTCCAGGAGAGGTGGCAATTCCCAAACTGCAGGGGTGCATTGGATGACAAGCATGTGAGGATCACACAACCCCCAAAAGCGGGTCATATTATTTTAACTGTAAAGGTTATTTCAGTGTGGTCCTCATGGCCCTCGTCAATGCCAACTATGAGTTCCTCCTTGTGGATGTGGGGATGAATGGGCGTGTGTCTGATGGGGGGGTTTTAGCACAGACCTCCTTTGGTCGAGACCTTGTTAGTGGCCAGCTGAACTTACCCCCAAATGATGACACCACTGAACATCTTAACTTTGCCTTTGTGGGGGATGAGGCCTTCGCACTTCACGCAAACCTACTACGGCCATATCCCTAGAGGACTCTGACCCCTGAGCAACGCCTTTTCAATTACCGGCTATCCCGGGCACATCGTGTGGTTGAAAATGCGTTCGGGATCATGGCCAATAGATTCCGCATGTTTCATAGTGCTTTAAATATGAAACTGAAATCTATCAAAATGGTAGTGATGGCGTGTTGTGTGCTGCATAACTTTCTGCGTCGTAGGGATATTCAATCATGCACACTAGCAAGTTATGTGGATTGTGTGTACCCCACAACTGGGGAACTCATGCCAGGTGAGTGGCGTGCAAACGACCCTGGCATAGCTCCACTCCAGCTGTTGGGCCAGGGCCGACATCAGCAGGATGCCAGGAGGAGCAGAGACAGCTATTGCTCGTATTTCAATGGCCCTGGGGCGGTGGCCTGGCAGGACCACCAGATGTAAGGGGTGTGTGATGGGTCCACACTGTCCAATGTGTGTTTCTTTATGTTTTGCATTCACAGACATTGATTTCTAAGTTATAGCAGAATTAGCCATGCATCCATGTCGCCACCATGTTGTCTGAAATGGCTGACCAATGGTAACGCTCTTTTGCCGTCCAATCGGAGTGTTCTGGGCGCGGTTAAAAGTTAACTCAGGTATGGCTATCTCCTAAGCTGAGTGAAAAGTATGCCCACATTGCTTATGTGGTTGTGCTGTGTGACGGCACAACTACGATCTGAAAAATCAGCTGCCGAATTTGCCAGCCGACTTCCGGGACGCCGGATCATCGGAGGTTGGAGGTGTGATTGCTATGTGTAACATCTCCTATGAGATCTTGGATAAGTGCCAAAAATGTGCGCGCTCACGTGAAATTGCATATGATATCGGAACGATAATGCGACGTGTAACGGAACCCTAAGTTTTGCAGCAATTTTGCCACAAAAGAATTGGTGCGTGTCATATTTGAAGGAGTTGTCAGGTTTAAAAATGATAATTCTGCAGTCACTCGATTTGACTACAGACTTGTCAATCTTTCGAGCATCCACTCTGTGCACTGCAAGAATTCACAGAGCTGTCTGTATGGTCGTGCATGTGTGGTGTTTGTGCATGCGTGTTCATGCGAGTGTGGTGCGAGTTAGCATGGTTTTTTCCATGCTGCTGAAAGTGAGACTAGACAGTAATGACAGATATAGATGTATACAGCGATCGGTAGTTATAATAGCTAGATCAGCTTTACTGCTGCTACTGTCAAAGTAGCGGTGTTTGAATTTGCCGGGTTGCCAGCAGATCAGCCAATTGGCTTTACCACTGCTTTCACAGCAGTGGTGTTTGGATGTTAGTGCTGTCCTAGCTGCTGAAGTTTGCCGGTGTTTGGATGTTAGTGTTGTCCGTGGTGCTGAAGTTTGCTTGCCTGGATTTCTCAGCATGCTCAGAAATCCAGGTGAGCAAACTTCAGCACCATAGACAGCACTAACATCTAGCACAGGCAGACTACAGCACTAACATTTAAACACCGCTGCTGTGAAAGTCTAGTCTCACTTTCAGGAGCATGGCAAAAACCATGCTACTAAATCACACAGTGTGCTATATGGGTGCAAGGTTTTCTCGCATTCACATACTTTCATTGGCCACTCGCACTTCAAAATCACGTTCAATCGCAGCGATTGAACTCACATTTGACTCGCAATGCAAGTTCAGTGCATTGACAATGCACAAATATGACCAGAAACATTTAGTAATACTGGTCTGAGTGCAGTGCAAGTTTTCCTCGCATTGCATTCTTGCGATTCTCACTCCAGTGTGCCGCCTCCCTAAAAGTGCTGTTATCGCTTCCAAAGCCATGTGAATACCGTATATACTCGTGTATAAGCCGACCCGTGTATAAGCCGACCCCCCTACTTTTGCCCCCAAAACCTGGGAAAACCTATTGACTCGTGTATAAGCCGAGGGTGGACTCCAGCACAGGTATACAGCCCCCAGCAGTGTGGTATACAGACCCCCCAATGGTAGTATACAGCAGCCTCCCCAGTGGTAGTATACAGCAGCAGCCCCAGTGGTATATACAGCAGCAGCTCCAGTAGTTAGTATACAGCAGCCCCAGAGGTATATACAGCCCCAGTGGTAGTATACAGCATCCCCAGAGGTATATACAGCCCCAGTGGTAGTATACAGCATCCCAAGAGGTAGTATACAGCAGCCCCAGAGGTAGTATACAGCAGCCCCAGAGGTAATATACAGCAGCCCCAAAGGTATATACAGCAGCCCCAGTGGTAGTATACAGCAGCCCCAGAGGTAGTATACAGCCCCAGTGGTAGTATACAGCAGCCCCACAGGTATATACAGCCCCAGTAGTTAGTATACAGCAGCCCCACAGGTATATACAGCCCCAGTGGTAGTATACAGCATCCCCAGAGGTATATACAGCCCCAGTGGTAGTATACAGCAGCCCCACAGGTTTATACAGCCCTAGTGGTAGTATACAGCAGCCCCACAGGTATATACAGCCCCAGTGTTAGTATACAGCAGCCCCACAGGTATATACAGCCCCAGTGGTAGTATACAGCAGCCCCACAGGTATATACAGCCCCAGTGGTAGTATACAGCAGCTCCACAGGTATATACAGCCCCAGTGGTAGTATACAGCAGCCCCACAGGTATATACAGCCCCAGTGGTAGTATACAGCAGCCCCAGAGGTATATACAGCCCCAGTGGTAGTATACAGCAGCCCCAGAGGTATATACAGCCCCAGTGGTAGTATACAGCAGCCCCAAAGGTTTATACAGCCCCAGTAGTTAGTATACAGCAGCCCCACAGGTATATACAGCCCCAGTGGTAGTATACAGCAGCCCCAGAGGTATATACAGCCCCAGTGTAGTATACAGCAGCCCCAGAGGTATATACAGCCCCAGTGTAGTATACAGCAACCCCACAGGTATATACAGCCCCAGTGGTAGTATATAGCAGCCCCAGTGGTATATACAGCCCCAGTGGTAGTATACAGCAGCCCCAGAGGTATATACAGCCCCAGTGTAGTATCCAGCAGCCCCAGTGGTAGTACACAGCCCCCCCTCCTTAATATGCGTCCCCCAGTAGTAATAAACAGCCCCCCCCCCCTCCTTATCATGTTCCCCCCTGGCTGCGGCAGCTGTGAAAATAACAAACAGTTTATACATCACCTTCCGGCGCAGCTCTCCGCTTCTCCGGTCCTCAGCTCCTCCGCTCGCGGCTTCTTCTTCCTTGATGTGCCGGCTTGTGACCGCGCGCAGGAAATGACGTCATCTCCTGCGCCCGGTCACATGACACCGGCACAACAAGGAAGAAGAAGCCGCGAGCGGAGGAGCTGAGGACCGGAGAAGCGGAGAGCTGCGCCGGAAGGTGATGTATAAACTGTTATTTTCACAGCTGCCGCAGCCGGGGGGAACATGATAAGGAGGGGGGGGCTGTTTATTACTACTGGGGGACGCATATTAAGGAGAGGGGGCTGTGTAGTGCAATATGCACGGCATCCCCCCGCCGCTGATGGACGGGGGGATGCCGTGCATATTCATTGCACTAATGAGGCGGCCCCACGTGACCGCCTGCGGTCACCGCGGCCCCCTCCTGCCTCCTCCAGCCCCCGGTCACAGCTCCCCCCCCACAGCATACCGTATGACCCGTGTATAAGCCGAGGGGGGGACTTTTCAGCCCAATTTTTGGGCTGAAAAACTCGGCTTATACACGAGTATATACGGTAATTAACATTATTGAACTTTCCTCTTCTGCGTCTCTCTCTGGAAGATTAATCATGTCTCTATAGGCGTGACAATAGCAGTTTAAAATTGAATGTTCCTAGATGAGTATTCAACTTTCCAGGTAGGCAACGTAATTTAAATACAGTATGATGCACACTTCATTGTTTGACTTATTGATACTTTTAGGTCTGGGAACTTGCTATTTACCTTATGGAGATAAGTTTTCCTGCAATGATAAGAAGACAGTTAAGTAGGTGAGGAGATTGTAGCCACATCCCTCCTCTAGGAAATATGCAAATTTGCACTTCAGCAAGGAAGTGGAAGAACTCCAGCAGTGGCGCTGGAGTTATTCCACTTCCTTACTGACGTGCAAATTTGATACTTTTAGGCTTATAAAGCACCGTTAATACATTATGATGGTAAATCCTGATGATAGGTTCCCTTTAATTATTGAAATCTCTTCACATTCTGGACTTAGCAGTCAATAGGGTGGTCCAAATAAGTTAACAAGGTTCAGAGGACGAGCAGAGACAAACTCATATGAGATGCATGTAAGATACTCGCATGAATCTCATATGACCCACCCGGAAAGGCCCCTGCCTCTCGGGATGGGAGCATGAAGCTGCATAGAAACACAAGCAGCTGGCGCGCTCCCATGCAAAGAGATGGTGGAGAGTCCGTGTGAGTCATGTAAGCGTGGAGCCCATTGGGACAGGGTACTCGGTGCCGGACCAGGGTGCTGCTGGGGATATATAACGGCGGTCTTGGTCCGGACCGTGTCCTGGGTTCTCACAAGTAAAGGGGTATTTACAAAGATTAGTTTGTCGTGACGCCACCCACGGGTTGTGGTCAGTGAAGGGACCACTGCTGCAGCCCAGCTCTGCCAGGAGGATGGAGGGATGGATGGGCTGCAGCTGAATGGATGAGCCCACCGCGGGTCGGGCTGCTCCTGGCAGGGTAAAAGGTGTGTAATGCACAGTTCAGTATACCTGGAATCAGACACGGAAGCTGAAGCAGGGTTCATCGGGTTTACTCTCAAGTTCATCAGTGCAAGCAGTTTACAACACAGTTCATGGTACAGTTCCATTCACAACTCCATTAACTCCGGACACTTGAACCCTCTGCAGCCAGGCTGTCGCTCTGAGACCCCTCACTCCTTCTATTATCCTTTCAGGCTGGTTCTCTCTCTCTCTCTGTTATTCCTAGCAGATTGTATGGCAGCAGCTTGGTCCCTTGTGTGTAGCTTCCCCCTATGTGTGTGGGCGGTAAGCCGGATCCTCTTGGATGCTGCTGAGCCTCCAACCCTGTAGTAAGAACACGGATCTGAAATCTGTGTTCTCCGCCGGTTTCTCTGGGGAGCCGGTGTGTAACTTCAGTCCTCCTCAGAGCTGTCACTCTGGTGTTAGCCTAGCCTGCAGTAACCCTGTCTTTCAAAGTGTTACCAGGCTCCTTCTAACCTGTGTGACTTACAGTTGCAATCAGGGAATCTATCCCACCTGTAGTTGGTCGGTTCTACCATGTTCCTTGGACCTGGTAATACTGGTCCGGTCTCTGTCCTCACACTCCCCTGGGATGCTGGCTATGGACGAGCTTTCTCTCCATGGAAAGGTGTCTATGTGGATTCTGCATCTCCAGGGAGCCCAATCCCACCGGGATGTGTCATTTTCTGTCTGCTCTTGGCTGCTTGATCTTTACTTCTCAGCTTACTCTGGCCTACTAACTCCTTCCTCCTCTTTTCCTCTTTTTGTACTATCTGTCACCTGACCTTCCTTCCCACTCACTGACCTCTTATACCCCACCACCTCTTTCCCGCCTAGAGTCCCGGGCTCCGGGTTGAGTGTTGTGCTCCTGTGTGTGTGTGCTGTGGGGGTGTTTGGTGCACAAATTGTCTCCCTTCTGCTGCAGTTCACTATGTGGCCACCTTGGTTGCAGAGGAGCCACATAAGATTCATGCTAGTTTCTTAAATACATCTCGCTTAGTGTGTTTCCATCTAATACTTGACTCTCACTCAAAACGTCTGTCACCTGCACTTGTTTGTAGCATGGTGACTGAGTGCATATCTCATATCATGTACAGTATAGCTTTCTAGTGAGTGAAAAAAAAAGAATAGCATGTGTCCAAATCTCCTTCTACTGTACATCAATATCTCTATGCTTCCAATGTAAATAGTGGTAGAAATTTGTACATCTTATATACAGTATTTGGTATTTCGAGCCCATATAATTTGTCTATGGCATGACTGACATACTGAAAAAAGTCCATGGAGTAACTACATTGGACCTTTATATATCATTAATTATAGATCTCAGATGTTTTGAAGGATAATTATACAGATAGGCTGCACGCTTTAATGTATATTAAATTACTTTATATATAAAGTTCGGTAGGTTTGTTATTGTTTTGTCTTTTGCACTCCCAGTATATGAAAATAACTGTAAATGACTAAAGATCTGGGCTAATGCTGAATTCATTTCTCCATATTTGGATGTATACAACATCTGCTACATCATTTTTTATTTTAGGAACATGCATTTGCTCAGTTAAGTCACCATGGGAATGTAGAGAACTAATGACAAAATCCACTTAGGTATATAGCGTACTGTGTTATTCCTGCAATTTAACACTCCAGGCTAGAATTAAGGCTGTGCTTGGGTAATATAGCTTCCATACAGTTATTAAAGAAGCTACTTAACAGTTATATCAGTTTTTATGTTTTGGATGATATTTTCATTTCTTACAGATTGATGTCAAGGTATACTTCTGTTTACATCTCATCACAGCTTTAGATTGGAAGATGTTGTTCAGAATATACTGCCATGGTTACATCCTTCGGAAGGATCTGACACATGCCATTGTATTACTAATTGGTGGCAACAGCTCATAATCAGTTGGCCGAATAACTACAAAGTTTTGCAGTATGCATTTTGTATGAGAATTGCAGTGGGCTGCACTTTCTCATAAGGAAATATCTGTGTATCATGTTTGTGTTCTACATATACTTTCCACAGAGAGAACACATGTCTATTGTAGTCTATGGAGCTATTAACATACCTTTGCTCTTATATAGACAGTTTGCAAACACAATGCAGAAACATGTCTCTTTATGATCCTATTCACATTTGATAAATATTATGGCTACAAGTCTATGGGTCCAGGAAAAATTACTGATTGTGCCAGAGGCATGTATTTGGACGCCAGTTAAGACTCATGGCACAGACTGCAGGGGGTACCATTGGGTCACCTGATATTGTGGTCCAAGGTATATCCCCAGTATTTTGCCACCTGTCATGCTAACTCCTAACAATCAATTGTACTCATGTATTTAATGGTGGGTTTACACACTTCAATCATTGTGTCCAATATCTCTGGTTGCAGTGAAATCATGGACATTTTGCACCATTTGTACACAGCCACAAAATGGAACTATGTGTCCATGATTTCACTGCAACCAGAGATCTGTTCAGATATTGGACACAATGATTGAAGTGTGTAAACCCACCATAAGGCTTGAGTACAATTGATGCTCTGACTGTCAAAATGTCTGGTCAGGAAAATGTCAGCAGAATGATTAGGATCACGCTGCTGATGTCACTCTCTGACACAAAGAACATTGGTATGGTAAGTGGTTGAATATAGCTAAAAAACTGAAATGTTATTTTATTTAATGGGTAGGGGAAATTGGAGGGGACTTTATGAAGAGAAAGTGTGAGAAAACAGTATGGAAGCGGGGTGGAATGAGTGCAAAAGCAGCGCCAAGAGAGCCACACACAAAGGATATAGACCCAGAAAAGGGTGTAATGACCGGAGGTCCTAAAAAGATCCAGTGAGTCACAAACTGAGACAGAGGCAGAAATAAACAACAGTTTCTTTACTGAGATGGGGAATAAGAAACGGTTCTGTGACGTGAGTCGCTACAGTAATAACTAATCTCTGAGGTGCAGAAAACAGACTGTAGTAACGTAAAGTAAATATAATAATATTACTCCTTGCTGGTAGTAAAGAGAAGTCAAAACAACCCGGGGTCAGGTCCAGGAAATGGCACAGTAACAGCTAGGGATAATCAGAAGTGAACTCCAATTCAAAGCCGAAACAGGAAACCAGAGGAACAAAACAGAAAACAGAGGAGTAGGCAGAAAGAGGACTCAGGTCACAAACAAAGGGTCAAAGTCCAGGTAAGGTAACTAATCAGGCAGGGTCTGGCTCAGAACACAAGAGAGATCAATCCTACACATCCAAAGGCATATGTACAATTGAAACAGAATAGGGCAGCAAGCTTGCTTAAGTAGAATTCTAATCAAGTGAGCTGAAATGCAGGTGAGTTACAGCACAAAGCCAGCCCAGACTGACAATCTCCACAACAAGCTAGTAAAGAAAATAGTCGGTGTGGAGATCGTGACAGGTTCAGTATAGAATGTAACACTCTCAAGATCCCCTTATCACACTATCTCTATCAAATACACACACTCAGCGAATGCTGAAACCGATGCACCAGTCTCGAGGTTACCAGATTATGTGTATGGCCATGTTCACACACATTCGTTTTTTTGACCATCTCTGCGTTTTTTGGTGTGTTAAAAAAAACGCAGGTGCGTTAACGCAGGGTACATTTGAGTGTACATGCGTTTTTCAGCTCCATTTGCGTTTTTTTCCCCCAGTCCAAAAAACGCTGCATGCAGCGTTTTTGGGTGCTGTAAAAAAACGCAGAGGTTGTTTCCAAAAACGCATGCGTTTTTTAACATGGGCCCCTATGGGAAACGCATGCGTTAACGCAGGGCACATATAGGCACCTGCGTTAACGCATGCGTTTCCCATAGGGCCCCATGTTAAAAAGACGCATGCGTTTTAAAAAAAACGCATGCGTTTCTATAACATGGGGCCCTATGGGAAACGCATGCGTTTTTAAATGGCACATTTATGCACTCTGCGTTAATGCTTGCGTTTTTGCCTGCGTTTTTGAGGAAAAAATGACAAAGTCCAAAAAGGCTGTATTTCCTTTCAAACACACAAGAGACATTTTTTAGCACTCCTAAAAAAACGCATGTGGTTTTAGGAGTGCTAAAAAAACGCAAATTGTGTGTGAACAATGCCTATTACACCAAGATCTTGAATAATTTTACCTAGACACTATATCACAATGGGTTAAACTAACTGAAAAAAGGAGGGGCGTAAATCTGATGAGAGTGTTCCATGAGGACCTCTTAAATGGCACACCAAGTATAAGCTTATCACAATAACAAAACCAAAGGATTAAACTATATCAGTGGTACTTACACATTTAGCATACCGATACTCGGGTATCTTAAAGCTATGGTACAGTTAACCTCAGGTGTGGTTTCACACAGGCCTGTGATGCACGTTGGCTGCAGTGAGTCCCAAAAAACAAACTTTGGAGCCAAAAAAACAACTATTGTAAAAAAAACAACAAGATTCCATGGCTTGCCAGCCAATGCCAAGTTTTAACGCCAGGATCCCAGTTTCGTAGCCTCAGAGTTTGGTCAGGGGAGTGCTCTTTACCAGGGCTTGTCAATATCCTCTCAATGTGGATGGCACCCGACCCTGTCTCTCCTCTTGCAGACACTTGCGGTTTCCTCATCCTCCATACACTTGTTCCGTTACAGGGAAGATGTCCTCTGTCTCTTTTCAGACACTAGCTGCTTGGCCCATTCAATACAAAGTCTCTAATTCACCCAGCATGGCTTCTAGACAATTCCATAAAGCCACACAGCTTCCATAAGCATTGCACAAGATCTTCAGCAGAGACACAATTTTCACTAAGGCCAGGGATTAGCAAGCCCTGCAGAAAAGCTTACAGATAATATCTTATCAGAGTTCAAGTTTCACATTTCTCACCACTGTTTTTAGCATGCTTATCAGTTTCTGCACCCTGCGTCTCATCACACAACAGATCTAACTCCATGCTTCCTCTTCAGATATGGAGTTTTCCAGCCTGGCCCCTGCTGGTTTGCTCAGGCAGGCAAAACCCACAAGGTCTTAGTGCTCTCCAGATACTAATACAGTATCCACTCTCACATGGGTAGTGCAGTGATGCATGAATATTAATTCCTTGGGAAGTGGGTGGGGAGTGGGCAGCAGAGAAGCAGGTGATCAATTACTGTGATTGACAGATGGAATTAATCTTTTATTTTAAAGTTTACACAAGGTAGGAGATGAGTATAAATAAAAGAAATACATGGATAGAAAGAGCTTCACTAGAGGAATTAGAAAATTATATCACTTAGGGTACCTTTACACGCCGCTACAACATGGTAGAAATAACCGGGTGCTTCATGTGCACGAGCATGCACGAATGGTTACAATTGGTACCCGCACCGTCTTTACACGCCGCTATAAGGTGCTTTACAGAAGGTTGAATCTATCTCTGGATGCACCGCCGGGTGCCTAAAGTTACCTTCTGAAAAGCACCTTACCTCATTTACACGCCACTACAGAGGGTAATATGGGAGGACCTGGTGCAGCAGGGACAACACATAGGCGTGCCAGAATTGTGGATTACGAGAATTTCGTACGCTGATAGGATAACGCAATAGTATCATGAATGGCCTGCCAGCTCAGGAGGCTGACTAATACATGACGCTCGAGCAATTGTGTAGTGTGACTGGTCATCTCCTTAAATATGCCGCCCTATGCAGCGACAACCAATAGTATCATGAATGGCCTGCCAGCTCAGGAGGCTGACTAATGCATGACACTCGAGCAATTGTGTAGTGTGACTGGTCAGCTCCTTAAATATGCCGCCATATGCAGCGACTACCAATCGTAACGCAGGAGCTTCCTCCAATGATCACTGAAGGGGGCGGTTTCCCGGAGCCTGTGTCACGCCCCAGGTAGATAGCAAGGTGTCGAAACAACCCTCTTGTTCCTTATTTACACGCCGCTACAGGCCGCTACCATCGGATTGAAATTAACCTGTTTTAGAGCACTGCTCTGAAACAGGTGCCGCAAGTGACGGGTAGAAACAACCGTCTTTACACGCCGCTACCTCGGGTTGATTTGGCAGTGCAAGATACATTTCTCTCATCTACCCGGTTGTTTCCACCATGTTGTAGCTGCGTGTAAAGGTACCTTTACATATGGATTTTTGACCAGACAGATTCCCTTTAACCTTTTATTTATCAGGTTTAAAAGCCTCAATGACTAACCCATTTTTTATTCTTCCCCCTCCTTTTTTTAGCTGCCATCTTTTTTTGTCTTTACCAACTTGTCTACATGAGTCTTATTTTTCTGCAGGACATATTGTGTTTTAAATGTCTGTTTTGGGGTGCATTTAAGTTAATACTGAGAAAAATAACAATCCTTAGTTACTGTTTATATGGCCTAGGCATAGTTGAACTGGGTCTGTTAGGATCCAGTAGTTCTGCTATGCTGTGGAGAGTGGTGGCAATAATGTGTTCATCAGGTCCTTCTGCAGTGTTTGTATTTTATCTTCAGAGTCAGTAGTCGTCAATATTTCCCTTGAATAATACCTGGGCAGACCTTTTAAAAACACGGAAAATCATTATTCTACCTTCTGTAGTTTTCCATGTTATCAGCATTTTTAGACCAATTAGGGAGCTTCTGCATTAATCCTCTCCATTATATTCACATAGGAATAGTACTGCTGTGTTAAACTGTCATTTAATTATGCACTCCCTCTCAGAAGCTCTCTCCTCCCTCCTTTCTTAGCTCTTAGTGTAGTGTGGTTTCAGCTTCCATTAGGAGCCTCTGTTCTGTTGAGATCATAAAGGGAGAGAGCTATTGCATGTCTGCCTTTTCTGATACAGACTCCATTTGGTTCTGTAAGCAGAAATCCCTGCTGTGCTATCAGAGATTCTGTGTTTTATTTGATGTCTTGATTTTGCTGCAAACAGAACAGAGAGGAGAATGCATCCCACTCCTACTGATTTCCTGTGCAGTAATATGATGTGAATATGTGACATGAATATTCATCCTATGGGGAGTGGACAGCAGGGAACTATGTACATAATTCACTGTGATTGACAGATGGAATGAATCTCTTTATTTGAAGTTTACAGAAGATACGAGGGAAATATAAATAAAAGAAATACATCAATAGAGAGAGTTTAGAGAAAAGAATAAGAAAATGATAACAGTTGCATATGGATTTTTGACCTGACAGATTTTCTTTAATAGCTGCTTACATTTGGCTATCCATGAAAGGTATTAACGTGTTTTAACCTTAGCTAAGTGATATTTCACTGAGTACCATCTGATACTAGTGAATGCTGAGTGAATGTAATCTCTCAACCTTTGAGTTAACAAATGTTAATGTTGGGACAGATTTCAAGTTTTCTACAATACAATATTACAAGACTGCCAAAGGTGAAGCTGCACCAGTAAGCCTTGGCCAATGTTTAGAAATATACAAAAAGAGGGAGCGCACATAGGGTAATAACGTTTTAATAAGGGACACGGTCCCTCCCAATCTGTCAGACTCACCTATTTCGGTTCTGTGAGTCACAACAAACTGATGAGGCACTCACAGGTGTATGGCCATCGCTGGTGCCCCGTTGGAAGAGCAGAAAAATCCACAGAAGATGAAGCCGGGCTTATCTCACAGCGCTGACCAGGAACCACACCGTCAAGAGATAGTAGATCAAAGAAAATCTTTATTTAGCCTACGCATTTCGTAGCTTGGCTAGCCACTTCATCAGGGCATCAAGAATGAACACAAGATTAAAACATATATACTTTCATAAATTAAAACATATCCACCCATCCATGACCTGTTTTCCGGTGGAAACATCTATATTTTACACAACCATAATTAAATAAGCTAAATAAATATTTTTAGCTTGCTTAATTATGGTTAGTGAATAAATCGGTATTTTATTTGTGATTTGAAATGTGACCTATGTGTGGTATAATAATTTTTATGATTTTTAGCTGGTTGTGTAAAATGTAGGTGTTTCCACCAGAAAACATATCATAGATGACAAAAAGTAAGCAATCCAAATATGAGCGTCACATAACAACTACTCAAACCACTTGAGTGGGCTAGACAGGGGAGCAACAAACTATATTATTGCTCGGGGTGCCTGAAAAAGTAAATTCACCTCTGCTTGTGCATTCCGTGTCCTGTCCGTATTTAGCACTGCAATACATAAGAGAAGCTTTGCAATTTATTTATTTTTATATAAGGAAATCACTGATGAAAAGCTGATCATGATAACTGCCACACCAAATATTGAAGAAAATTGTATCCAAAACGCTAATGAAACACAGATTTTTTTTTTCGTTTGCATTCTAGAAAAGCACTCTAGAATGAGACCTAAAGATAGGTATTTCCATTTATATAATCATCAACTCTAGCCAAAATGACACTGATTTATTTGATAACTGGGAGCCAATGACCACATTTGGTATATGCACTAGATGCTCTCCCAGTACTTATGCCAAGTGAGCTCACATAACGTTATATGAGCAGAGCTTTAGTGAATTACTTTTTCCAGTCTTTAAAAGCCATGCACAATGCATTAGTATTCAAACATTAAGTGGTGTGCTCTGTAGATTTATTATGTAACATCATAGCTGGGTTAACAACAATTACACAATGCAGTTTAATGTATCTTGCATATCATTGCATGCTAAATGTGGTTCTTCTCATCATAGTGCTGAAGGGATGTATACTGTAGGTTGTGATTATGTAAGAAAGTACACAACTACAGCTTATCAAGGAATCGGGAGCAAGACTGAACATTTCATGTTTTTAAAGGAACTTTGTCAGGTCATTTTTCAGTATAATACTATTAGTACCCTTGAATAGTACTCAGTCAGACCTTTAGGAGTAAGGAAAAATCATTAATAGACTCTTTGTAGATCTCTTGCTATAAGCATCTGCACACCCAGCTGGCAACTGTAAAAGTAATTGACCAGACTAGTGAATTGTCACATATGTAAGTGTTATTTAAATAACCATGCCTATCCAAGCTGGTATTCTGTCCATCCCCTCTGTAAGGAAGAATCATTAATATACTCTTTGTAGATCTCTTGCTATAAGCACCTGCACACCCAGCTGGCAGCTGTAAAAGTAATTGACCAGACTAGTGAATTGTCACATATGTGTTATTTAAATAACCATGCCTATCCAAGCTGGTATTCTGTCCATCCCCTCTGTGCTAAAGTTACACTGAATCTCTTGGGGATCTTCAGGTCGCTTGGGAGGGGGTTGAGAGAAGGAGGTGTTTTGTGCTACAACTTTTGTAATAACATCACTAGCCTCTGCTGCTTGTGAGAGATTTCTGTTTATTTGAACATTTTATTTCCTGTATACATATATTGTGTGTATCTGCTGATGAAATGATTAAATGTTCATATAAAGACAAAGAAATATGTCAGATCAAACACTACATGCATGCCTCAGATACACACAATGAAGATGTCAGATGTGCATCTGCTAAGAGTGCACACCTCCTCCCCTCTCCTTTGTCTGCAATGAATGCCTGCACCTTGTTTTTACTAATTTAGCTATAAGAGTCTTTCTTTTATGCAGGACAAATTGTATTTTATGTCTTTTTTGGGGTGAATTTAAGTTAATACTGAGACAAATAACAATCCATTGATATATATATGGCCCATGCAGAGTTGATCTGAGTCTGTTAGGATCCTGCAGTTCTCCTATGCTGTTTAGAGTGGTGGCAATCATGTGTTCATCAGGTCCTTCAACAGTGTTTTTATCCTCAGAGTCAGTAGTTGTCTCTGAGAGTTGGAGACTGGACTTACTGCACCTTGACTGCAGGAGCAGGAGAGCTTTAACCCCACAATGTACGCTTAGAATGGCACGGAATTAAAGGCCAGGACCAAACTACATGAGTATGCACTTTATAGATAAAAATACAAATTGAAATACAAAGTTGCAAGGGAAAAGTAAAACACATCAACATTGTCAACATTGTCCAGAACATTTTTGAGCATGTCTACAATAATGGAGAAAAAAAGGTTAGGAGCTTAATACCTGCTTACATTTGGCTTTCCATGAAAGGCATTCAAGTGTTCTAATTTTAGCTGACTGATATTTCACTGACTATGTCTGATATTAGTAAATGCGTAGTGAATGTAATCTCTCAATCGTTCAGTTAATAAATGTTAAAGTTGGAATAGATTTCAAGTTTTCAAAAATACAGTATGACAAGGGTGCCAAAGGGGAAGCTGAATCAGTAAGCCTTGGCCAATGTTTGGAGCATATGTACATAGAAGCAGCCCATGCTGCAATGTGACAATCTATACTACCTTCCCCTGCATCATTATTAGCTGGTCATTAGTCTAATGGGCAAAACAACCTTTTGCCCTGTGTGGTGAAACTCTTTACCAAGTTTGACATTTGATATGTAGCCCCCACTCCTCTGTGTAAACTACAGGGTTAGGGCAAAACATTAAATTTTTCCTTAGTTAAAGAAATACCTAGTGTCATGACCTCAGCCATGGGTCCAGTCTCTCATGGACAGGAAGACCAGCCGTTATGCACCTTATCTGCTCTGTCCCTGCTGCGGGTCTGGTTTCTTTTGTGCAGGAAGATCAGTGCCTATAACACTGCTCCACTGGTACTGCTCACCCTGTCCATGGTTCCAGACAATCGGTGGCTCATTTCTCTGATAGGAACCTGTGTCCCCATGGCAGGTCTCCTTGAAATGCTCTTAAGAGGTGCGCTCCACTTCATGCACATTCTTAAAGCAGCAGGGCACCTGTTCTCTATTAGGGCTGTCTGTGCTGTGATGCTCTGTGCATAAAGGCATCCTTCCCTTTAGGGAGGTGCCTGGGCAATGTGTTCATTCTGTAGGATTGTTGCCTCCTGCTCAGGCCACACTCTGCTGTGCTCTACTATTTCAAGGCTGTTGCTTTGCATTATACTAATACCTCTATCTCCACATAATCCTCTGCTGGCAGTTCCCTATCTTGGATCCCTCTGGACACTCCAGATTCCACTCCTTGCTAACCAAGTCTCTCCTCATGAAACCTACTGGCTGGATCAGTCTCTCCGAAATTACCTGTAGCCTCCGTGATTCTCTCTGACAGAGCCAGTATTCAACAGTCTGTCCTATCTGGTCTGTACAGGTCGCCCCTCTGGTCTGGGATTCGCAGCATTTAGGCCTCCTGGTGTTGTTACGGGGGAATCCCTGTATAGTGTTATACCTTGCCCAGTGCTCCACTACATAGTACAGTGTCGTGATCCAGAGGGTTCTCCCCTCAGTCACCTTTTCCCTATTGTTAAACTTTCTTTAATAAATACCTTTGGTTTTATGAAGCTCATTCTCCTGTATCTTGAGTATCGGGTATACAGCAACCACTGCATGATCAGTGGTCTAGTGAGTCCACTCTACATCAACATGCCCTGTGGGCGTAACACCTACATATCAGTCAATGAGGGTTAAAGGGAACCAACCAACCTAAATGACCCCCCGGCCTGTTAATATGTGTCCCTACACCCAGCACACACATTTGGGGCAATCGTTTTTGCTAAAAAAAACTGTTTAGTAGAAGCTAAGATATATGTTTATAAAGTTTAATAACTTCTGACGATTGGGTGTTACCTAGCTTTGTCCACGTGCAGTGTTCGTGCTTGTCATCTTCCTCTCCCCCTCCCCTCTCACTTTCTAAGAGCCTGGCCGCCTCATGAAAGGGGCGGGGCTAAATCGCGGCGAGCCCCACGCCTTTCATGACGCGATTTAGCCCCGCCCCTTTCATGACGCGGCCAGGCTCTTAGAAAGTGAGAGAGGAGGGGGAGAGGAATCTGACAAGCACGAACACTGCACGTGGACAAAGCTAGGTAACACCCATTCGGCTCGAGTTATTAATGTTCATATTGCTATATCTTAGCTTCTACTAAACAGTTTTTTTAGCAAAAACGATTGCCCCAAATGTGTGTGCTGGGTGTAGGGACACATAATAACAGTCCGGTGGGGTCATTTGGGGTGGTTGGTTCCCTTTAATAAACATATTGAAGACTTCTTTCTTTCAGCCCACATGCTTTTTTTGCTTCCAGTTTTAGAGCAGTAGACAACCTGTGACCTCCTGGAAACCTCTTCCAGATGATTAAAGGGGTGATGCAGAAACAATTAAAACCTGCTGCTGCCCACACTTAACTCTAATGGTACATTTACACGCGGCCACAGGAAGGTAGGAACAGGCAGGCATCGGACACAAATTGTGCCTGTTGCCTTGAAAAGACCACGATGTGGCTGCGTGTAATTCAGGACTTTCCTTCCTTCAGGGAAGACACAGGAAGGAAAGTCCTGAATTACACGCAGTCACATCGTGGTCTTTTCAAGGCAACAGGCACAATTGTGTCCGATGCCTGCTGGTTTCTACCTTCCTGTGGCCGCGTGTAAATGTACCATTAGAGAGAAATGTGCTCAGGCAGGGCATTTATATGTAAGGGAGTACATTTAGAAAGGAATCTATTTACACATACCCTTAGAAAAAACTGCTTTGACTGGCAAAAACATGACAGTAACAAAGAAACGAGTGTGCATTAATATGCAATGCCATCATTCTGACATTTACTTCAGCATTATGCTCTTTATTTTCCACTAGTCACTTTATGCTAAAATATGTAATTACAGTTGTAGACTTCTTGCTTTTATACAGAAAGCCGGTATGCAAAGTGCCTTGTCTGTGATATAGAGCTGCTGGCTGGTGGGCTGCCTTTTGTACACTTTGATTTTTGGGAAATGTCGGTCTGCTTTAGATCTGCAACATACAATAGGTGCAACAATTTCTCCTGCAATTAAACGTCTCTGACTTCTCTATTTGGACTAATGTAACAAGTCATATATCACATTTTTACATACAATATTTATCCATATCTGTTTAGAAACACTGACAAAAAAGCAAACCTAAGGGCAAGTGCTGCCTCTTCACATTCAACCATTGATGTGTAGATGCTTTGTCCCCAGAGACTTCTGAGAAACCTGAATGAACAGAGAAAGGTTATGAAGCATACATCTCGAATTGCCTGATGTACTCCCATGAGAATCAAGGGAGACACCAGAAGTACCTAGAGAGCGGACAAAGGACTAGAAAAGAGGAAAAATATAATAGGATTGTATAATGGCATTTTTCTTGAAATCAGCCTACCCCTGCTGGCTCCATGCCACTCTCCTCACAGTGTTATATAATCTGTCATGTAGCTAAGAGTTCCTTGCTGTCTGCAGTTTATCTCCTGAGTGTAAAAGTGATGTGCATGGGATGTGAAAGTGATGGAAGCTTGAAGGGATTGCTTCAATTTGAAGAATTCGGGTTTACCCCATGGCCAAATTCACTGCGGTTGCTACTGTCAGCATGCGGAGGCCCAACACAGCAGGGGAAAGATGGAGCGTAAATGATGTGAATTGAAGCTGTGCTCAGGGTACGGTTATAGTAATTATCTTTTTGTATTACGGTGTGTTGCCAAGATTTTCCACACACGATTCTGTAGCTGAAGGATAAAATATGGGATATTAATGTAAGTGGATCATAACTGTAAATATTAATTTGTGAACAGTGATCCAAGTAACATACATATGTAAATCACAGGCATTCTCTGGCCAGTATGACTTTATTAGTGTAACTATATTTTATAGATAACGCTTTTGTATTGATTTTTCTTTTTTACATACCGTATTTTTCGCACTATAAGGCGCACCGGATTATAAGGCGCACCCTCAAAAAATGACTTTTAAGCCGTCTTGGTCCATATATAAGGCGCACCGGAGTATAAGGCGCACCATATTACCATAAAAAAAAAAAAAGCTCAGACTCCAGTATCCCTGTGTAGCCTCCCATCACCCTCCAGCATCCCTCTGTAGCCTCCCATCACCCTCCAGTTTCCCTGTGTAGCCTCCCATCACCCTCCAGCATCCCTGTGTAGCCTCCCATCACCCTCCAGCATCCCTCTGTAGCACCCCACCACCCTCCAGTATCCCTGTGTAGCCTCCCATCACCCTCCAGCATCCCTCTGTAGCACCCCACCACCCTCCAGTATCCCTGTGTAGCCTCCCATCACCCTCCAGCATCCCTGTGTAGCCTCCCATCACCCTCCAGCATCCCTCTGTAGCTCCCCACCACCTTCCAGTATCCCTGTGTAGCCTGCCATCACCCTCCAGCATCCCTCTGTAGCACCCCACCACCCTCCAGTATCCCTGTGTAGCCTCCCATCACCCTCCAGCACCCCACACAGTCAGACACACACACACACACTCAGACACACACACACATACACACACATACACACTCAGACACACACACACACACACACACAAACTGATTTTTACTTTTTATACCGGTACTTTTGCTTACTGTACTGTGTGGCAAGGCACTCTCAGCGCTGGAGCCCTCAGCAAATCACAGCGCTGGAGCCCTCAGCCAATCACAGCGCTGGAGCCCACAGCCAATCACAGCGCTGGAGCCCACAGCCAATCACAGCGCTGGAGCCCTCAGCCAATCAGAGGCTATGGGCTGACGTCAGCTGGCCTCGGATTGGCTCAAGGCTCCTGGGCGGAGCTGTGATTGGCTGATGGGCTCCTGGGCTGTGAGCGCGCGCGATACAGCGGCGGCACCGGACACCAGACAGCGGGGACGGCGGCTGGTGATCGCGTCCCCGCACAGTGATGGAGGCAGGCACCGGCACCTGCATGGATGGCGGGGACGGCGGCTGGTGATCGCGTCCCCGCACAGTGATGCGAGGCAGGTACCGGCACCAGCATGGATGGCGGGGACAGCGGCTGGTGATCACGCCCCTGCACAGCGATGCCAGGCAGGCACCGGACAAAGGGAGATGGCGGGGACGGAGGATATTGCGGCACAAAGGTATGCCTTATTTTCTGGGGGGTGCCAAATATTTGCAGGCAAATGGCACCCCCTTAGCACTCTTTATATACTACGTACCTAAATTTTCCTGGGAAAAATCCGTATATAAGGCGCACTGCACTATAAGGCGCACCTATGATTTCTGGGAAAATCTTAGTCTTTTAGGTGCGCCTTATAGTGCGGAAAATACGGTAAATTGAATTAGCGGTAAAAATAATAGAAAACAGCCTTCCTACCACTATTGCAAAATCATGGCTTCGGCCTTGTCCACACACCTGCGCTCTCAGTATTTAGTGCTTCTGTGCCTTCCTATACCAGACCTTCTATTTAGCCATCCCCCTGAAACAAAAATGAGCCCCACACTGTATGATACCCCCACAGTGAATTCCACCATGCTATCCTCCCTCAGGACAGTATGATGGATCTCACACAAACCTTCACACTGTTTAATTGCTTGCATACAGTATAATCGCTCCCATATAGTGCTTCATATAGTATAATGATTTTCACGTAGCCTTTCATATAGTATAATGGGCCACACATTGACTTCCATATAGTATAAAGCATCTCACATAGTCTCCTATAAAGTATAATGGGCCCCACATAGTCCTCCTTATAGTATAATACACTCACCATAGTCCTCTATATGGTATAATGCCCTTCCATGCATAATTCACATCCCATAGTCATTCCAAAACTATAAGCACCTCCTTGGATCCACAGTCCTCTATATAATATAATGTGCAGTCTATAGTCCTTCATACAGCATAATGCACCTCCATGTGTAATACACAACCCATAGTCTTCCATATAATGGAATGTACACTCTATAGTCTTTCATACAGTTAATGCACCTCTATATATAATGCACCCCCATAGTCCTCCATATTGTACAATGCACCTTCATATATAATGCATAGCTTATAGTCTGCTATATAGTATAATGCACCTTCATATGTAATGCAGAGGCCATGGTCCTTCATTTAGGCTAGGGTCACACTTAAATACAGAATTGCGTTCACCGCATCTAGATCCGGATGCGGTGAACGCAATTGTCTTCTTACATTCAGCAATCTGGGAACCGGTTTGCTGAAGCCGCAATCCGGTAACCGGATTGCTCAGGATGTGAAAGTAAGGTGGGTGAGTGTGAGTGCAGAGTAAGTGTAGGGTGTGTGGGTGTAAGTAGTCTGCAGTACCTGGCTCCTGGTGCTGTGTGCATTTAGCTTAAGAACCTCTGGTGATGTCACAGCCATGTGATCTTGCTCCGGCTATGATTGTGACATCATAAGAGGTTCTGTAAGTATAGAGTCACACATAACGACGCACCAGCGATACCGATACGACCTGGCCGGGATCGCTGGTGCGTCGTTTTCACATTGCTATTCATTTCAAATAGCGGGATGGGAAAGCAGACACTGAAGTCGGCTTTCCCGCCTGCTATGTGAGTGTAGCAATGTCGTCTCTGTCACGGCAATCCCACGTCGCTGATGCATCGTCAGTGCTTTTTTTGTAAAAAACATATTTGCCGGTACGCATTTCAGATTCATTTCCCCTATGCACAAGGGTGTAGAAAGGCTCTCTGCCGCGGGTGAGGAGCGGGGAGGGGAGGTGCTGTCAGTAGCCGCCACTGGTGATTTTACCTTATGCAGCCGGCGCACGTCACACAGAGAGCCGGCTTCATGGTGCAGGTGACGCCCCCTTCTGCTCTGTGGCTCCCCCTGCCTCCTTGCCGCCTGAGTCTAAAGGCTCATATTGACCATTGGACAGTGCGGCCCTGCCTATGCATGGCACACGTCCCCTATGCATGGCACACATCCATTATGCATTGCACATGTCCATTATGCATGGCACACGTCCCCTATGCATGGCACACAACCCTTATGCATGTCACGCATTCATTATGCATGGCACACGTCCATTATGCATGACACACGTCCCCTATGCATGGCACACGTCCCCTATGCATGGCACACGTCCTATATACATGGCACAAGTCCTATATACATGGCACACGTCCCCTATGCATGGCACTTGTCCATTATGCATGGCACACGTCCATTATGCATGGCACACGTTCTCTATGCATGGCACACGTCCATTATGCATGGGCACACATCCCCTATGCATGGCACACGTCCACTATGCATGGATCACACCCCCTATGCATGTCACACGTCCATTATGCATGGCACAAATCCATTATGCATGGCACACGTCCCCTATGCATGGCACACGTCCACTATTCATTGGCACACATCCACTATGCATGTCATACGTCAATTATGCATGGCACACGTCCCCTATGCGTAGCCCACACGTCCCCTATGCGTGGCACATGTTCCCTATGTGTGGCACACGTCCCCTATGCGTGGACATTTTCCCTATGCTTGGCACACGACCCCTATGCTTGGCACAAGTCCCCTATGCATGACACACGTCCCCTATGCATGGCACATGTCCCCTATGCATGGCACATGTCCATTATGCGTGGCACACATCCCCTATGCATAGCACACGTCGCCTATGCATGGCACACATCCATTATGCATGGCACACGTCCATCATGCTTGGCACCACGTCCCCTATAAATGGCACACGTCCACGATGCATGGCACACATCCCCTATGCATGTCACACGTCCCTTATGCATGGCACACATCCCCTATGCATGGCACACGTCCAATATGCGTGGCGAACGTCCCCTATTCTTGGCACACGTCCCCTATGCATGGAACATGTCCCCTATGCATGGAACACGTCCCCTATGCATGGCAAATGTCCATTATGCATGGCACATGTCCCCTATGCATGGCACACATCCATTATGCATGGCACACATCCCCTATGCATGGCACACATCCCCTATACATTGCACACGTCCCCTATGCGTGGCACACGTCCCCTATGCGTGGCACACGTCCCCTATGCGTGGCACACGTCCCCTATGCATGGCACATGTCCCTTATGCATGGCACATATCCCCTATGCATTGCACACGTCCCCTACAGTGTTGGCCAAAAGTATTCACACCCCTGCAATTCTGTCAGATAATACTCAGTTTCTTCCTGAAAATGATTGCAATCACAAATTCTTTGGTATTATTATCTTTATTTAATTTGTCTTCAATGAAAAAAACACAAAAAGAATTGTACTAAAGCCGAATTGGATATAAATCCACACCAAACATAAAAAAGGGGGTGGACAAAAGTATTGACACTGTTAGAAAAATCATGTGATGCTTCTCTAATTTGTGTAATTAACAGCACCTGTAACTTACCTGTGGCACCTAACAGGTGTTGGCAATAACTAAATCACACTTGCAACCAGTTGAGATGGATTAAAGTTGACTCAACCACTGTCCTGTGGCCTTGTGTGTACCACATTGAGCATGGAGAAAAGAAATAAGACCAAAGAACTGTCTGAGGACTTGAGAAACCCTATTGTGAGTAAGCATGAGCAATCTCAAGGCTACAAGTCTATCTCCAAAGACCTGAATGTTCCTATGTCTACCGTGCGCGTTCTCATCAAGAAGTTTAAAGCCCATGGCACTGTGGCTAACCTCCCTAGATGTGGATGGAAAAGAAAAATTGACAAAAGATTTCAATGCAAGATTGTGCAGATGGTGGATAAAGAACCTCGACTAACATCCAAACAAGTTCAAGCTGCCCTGCAGTCTGAGGGAACAACAGTGTCACCCCGTAGTATCCGTCGGCGTCTGAATGAAAAGGGACTGTATGGTAGAAGACCCAGGAAGACCCCACTTCTTACCCCGAGACAAAAAAAGCCAGGCTGGAGTTTGCCAAAACTTACCTGAGAAAGCCTAAAATGTTTTGGAAGAATGTTCTCTCTTTTTGGGCAAAGGCATCAACATAGAGTTTACAGGAGAAAAAAAGAGGCATTCAAAGAAAAGAACACGGTCCCTACAATCAAACATGGCGGAGGTTTCCTGATGTTTTGGGGTTGCTTTGCTGCCTCTGGCACTGGACTGCTTGACCGTGTGCATGGCATTATGAAGTCTGAAGACTTCCAACAAATTTTGCAGCATAATCTAGGGACCAGTGTAAGAAAGCTGGGTCTTCCACAGAGGTCATGGGTCTTCCAGCAGGACAATGACCCAAAACACACTTCAAAAAGCACTAGAAAATGGTTTGAGAGAAAGCACTGGAGACTTCTAAGGTGGCTAGCAATGAGTCCAGACCTGAATCACATAGAACACCTGTGGAGAGATCTAAAAATGGCAGTTTGGAGAAGGCACCCTTCAAATATCAGGGACCTGAAGCAGTTTGCCAAAGAAGAATGGTCTTAAATTCCAGCAGAGCATTGTAAGAAACTCATTGATGGTTACTGGAAGTGGTTTATCGCAGTTATTTTGGCTAAAGGTTGTGCAACCAAGTATTAGGCTGAGGGTGCCAATACTTTTGTCTGGCCCATTTTTGGAGTTTTGTGTGAAATGATCAATGTTTTGCTTTATTCTCTTTTGTGTTTTTTCATTGAAGACAAATTAAATGAAGATAATAATACCAAAGAATTTGTGATTGCAATCATTTTCAGGAAGAAACTGAGTATTATCTGTCAGAATTGCAGGGGTATCAATACTTTTGGCTATGATTGTATGTGTTGCACATGTCCCCTATGCAGAGCACATGTCCCCTATGCAAGGCACACGTCCCCTATGTGTGGCACATGTCCCCTATGCATGGCACACGTCTGTCCCCTATGCGTGGCACATGTCCCCTATGCATGGCACACGTCCCCTATGCATGGCACACGTCCCCTATGTGTGACACATATCCCTTATGTATGGCACACATCCCCTATGTGTAGCACACGTCCCATATGCTTGGCACACGTCCCCTATGATTGGCACACCTCCCCTATGATTGGCACTCGTCCCCTATGCATGGCACACGTCCCCTATGCATGGCACACATCCCCTATGCATGTCACACGTCCATTATGCATGGGACACGTCCTGTAAGCATGGCACACGTCCCCTATGCATGGCACACGTCCCCTATGATTGGCACACGTCCCCTAAAGCATGGCACACGTCCCCTATGCATGGCACATGTCCATTATGCATGGCACACATCCTCTATGCATGGCACACGTCCATTATGCATGGCATACGTCCCCTATGCATGGCACATGTCCCCTATGCATGGCACACGTCCCCTATGCATGGCACACGTCCATTATGCATGACACACGTCCCCTTTGCATGGCACACGTCCATTATGCATGGCATACATCCCCTATGCATACCACACATCCACTATGCATGGCACACATTCCCTATGCATGTCACATGTCCATTATGCATGGCACACGTCCCCTATGCTTGGCACACGTCCCCTATGCATGCCACACGTCCCCTATGCATGGAACACGTCCCCTGTGCATGGCACATGTCCATTATGCATGGCACACGTCCCCTATGCATGACACATGTCCCCTATGCATGGCACACATCCATTATGCATGGCACATCCCCTATGCGTGGAACACGTCCCCTATGCGTTGCACACGTCCCCTATGCGTTGCACACATCCCCTATGCATGGCACACATCCCCTATGCAGGGCACACATCCCCTATGCAAGAAATACGTCCTCTATGCACTGCACATGTCTCCTATGCGTGGCACACATCGCTTATGCGTGGCATATGTACGTCCCCTATGTGTGGCACACATTTCCTATGCGTAGCGCATGTCCCCTATGCATGGCACACGTCCCCTATTCATGGCACACATCCCCTATGCATGGCACATGTCCATAATGCATGGCATAGGTCCCCTATGCATACCACACGTCCACTATGCATGTCACACATCTCCTATGCATGTCACACATCCCCTATGCATGGAGCACATCCCCTATGCATGGCACATGTCCATTATGCATGGCACACGTCCCCTATGCATGGCACATGTCCCCTATGCATGGCACACATCCATTATGCATGTCACATGTCCCCTATGCATTGCACACGTCCCCTATGCGTGGCACACGTCCCCTATGTGTTGCACGCATCCCCTATGCGTGGCACACGTCCCCTATGCGTTGCACGTGTCCCCTATGCGTGGCACACGTCCCCTATGCGTGGCGCATGTCCCCTATGCGTGGCACACGTTCCCTATGCGTGGCACCCATCCCCTATGCGTGGCACCCGTCCCCTATGCATGGCACATGTCCCCTATGCAGGGCACACGTCCCCTATGCAAGAAATACGTCCTCTATGCACTGCACACATTCCCTATGAGTGGAACATGTCCCCTATGCGTGGCACACGTCCCCTATGCATGGTACACATTCCCTATACGTGGCACACGTCCCCTATGCGTGGCACATGCCCCCCTGTGTTAGATATAGCCTCCATGCTGCTCTATTCTTCCCTCCTCCAGCGCTGATCTCCCGGTCTCCCTCGTTCGCTGTGATAGGGCAGAGATGATGCTGCAGAGCTCCTCCACTTCCTGGTTCTGTGCAGTCATGTGATCAGTAGAGAGTGACATCATCTCTGCGTGCAATCACAGCAGCAGCAAGGAGACCGGAGAGACACCGGGAGATCAGCGCTGGAGGAGGGGCCAGGAGGTAAGTATAAAGTTTATTATTTTACTATGGCAGCAGCATGGGGGCCATATCTAACATAAGGGGGGCATGTTCCATCACAGGGGGCGCAGTACCATATAATATGTGCCGCTCACCCAGCCCATCACCGCGGTGCGGTTTCAGCACCGTGGTGATGGAGAGCGGCTATGCATATTATATGAGCGGGAGCAGGAGATCTCCCGCTCCCTCCTGCAGCCTCCACCAGCCTCCCCCAGCTCACATTTTACGGTACACCGTACCGTCGCAAAAAAAGCACTGTCTGTCGCTGTCGCCAGGTTTTGAATTTGCACGCCTATTTGCATAGCTTGCGCTCATTGGTGCATTCAGCGTTTTTGGGTGCTTTTAAAAAATGCATGTGTTTTTTTAACATGGGGCCCTATGGGAAATGCATGCGTTTTTGCATGGCACATATAGGCACCATGCCTTAACGCATGCGTTTTTGCATGCATTTTTGGTGAAAAAATGACTAAGTCCCAAAAGTTCCAAAAAACGTTCAGAACCTCAGGGGACACAATTGGCACCCTTAGAAAAACGGATCTGTTTTTCTAAAGGCTTAAAAAATGGATTGGCATGTGTGAACAAAGAATAGCCTGGGTTCACACATGAGCATCAGTTTTTTCCCTTGTTCTCAATAACTGCTCCATTTTTTTAGGGTGCATTTTGACCCTCCTGTGCAGCTCTGCGTTTTTTGGACTTTGTCATTTTTACCCTAAACAATGCTCTAAAAAACGGATCAGTTTTTTTGTGCCATTTTTTTTGCAAGATCCATTTTTCCATAGGGCCACATGTTAAAAAAAAACAGATCCGTTTTTTTCCTGCACCCAAAGGCCATGTTCACACATCTCCTCTGCTAGTATTTAGCGGGTCTCTGCTAAATACTTAGCTTTCTTCAGTGAAGCGGAGATGCGTGAGCACCGCACCTTCCTGGTGACGCAGCCCCTGGTTACCCGATGTTGATTGTGGTAACCACTTCACACACAAGTCTGCAGCCTTTCCCTGTCCGCTCTGGGAAAGCGGACACTAGGCAGCCTTTTGTGTGAAGTGGTTACCACGATCAACATCGGGTAACCAGTGGCTGCGTCATCAGGAAGCGGCGGTGCTCACGCTTCACTGAAAAAAACTAAGTGTTTAGCGGAGACCCGCTAAATACTTACAGAGGAGATGTGTGAACATGGCCAAAAAGGCAGGGATCACACATGGCATCAGTTTTTGCCTTGGATCTGTTTTTGGGATAATTTTTGTAATTTTTTTTGTCTAAGGCTAGGGCCACATCTCCGTTTTTATTTTTAAAACCTGATTCGGTTTTGAGCTTTCAAAATTTTTTAAGGCTAGGGCCACACTTAGGAGCTTGCATCCATCTACTGGATCCGTTAACAGATCCGTTTTTTTAAATTGTCATTTTTAAGCCATTTTTACCGCATGCGTTAACGCATGGTACCTATATGTACCATGCATTAGCGCATGTGTTTTCCATAGACCCCCATGTTAAAAAAATGCATACGTTTTTCACAAAATATCAAAAAACTTTGCAGTCCATATTAAAAATGGATTTCTCAAAAACGCAATGCGTTAAAACGGATTGCACTTTTGCAATGCACTTTTTGCATTGGGGTTTATGGGTTCATTAACAGATGCGTTTTTACACATTTCCACATGTCAAAAACGGATTCAGTAGCAAGTTTGCAGACACAAGTGTTGCCCTGGCCTAACTTAATTTTTGTAAGTCCAAAAACTGATGCTAAAAACGGATCCTGGGATCAAGTGTGACTGCATTGTTAACAAAAGCTATTTGTTGTTTCACTGTCCCCAAAAAACACTGCAAACTATGTTTTTGGGTGCAGTAAAAAAAAGGATTCGTTTTTGCTAGCATTTTTTGGGAAAAAAATGCAAAGTCCAAAAAATGCACAGGAGGCTCAAAAAACAGCCAGAAAAAAGGATTTGTTATTGAAACCAGTGGAAAAAACATATTGGCATGTGTGACCCTAGCCATAGATAAACTCAGATTAAAGCTGCTAAATAGCTTTTGCTTGCAGATGAAACAATAATGTATCCATTAATCTAATCTAGCGATGAGCCAACACCTATGTGTTCGAATTCGATTTGATTCAACGAATTCGGGTGTGTTTGACGAATTGTTCATAGCATGTTCGTCGAACACTATCGAACCCCATTGAAATTAATGGCAGGCAAAAGCAAACACTTTTCAAGGTTAAACATTGCTCAGCAACTATAAGTTTCATTGAGTATTACAGAAAAAAGCAGTCAGGTTAGTCAGTGACCTGTTTAGGCCTAGACACCATCAAAGCTCATGCAAGTGCTCCCTTCAATGTTATGCCCCGTCACACACAGGAGGGACAACTATAAGTTTCATGGAGTATTACAGGAAAACGTAGTCAGGTAGGTCAGCACACTACCAGCAGCGCTGAAGACACATTCAGAGAGAACACTGGATGCGGGGTACGACAAAAATCTCCAAGACGAGCCCAGGCCATTTTTCCAGTTTTGAAACCCAAAATGCACAAGGGTCCAGTTCCACAGTCATGGCATCGATATTCAGCTGTAGATACTCCTGTACCATCCTCTCTAGGAGTTCACTACATGTCAGAGTTGTTCTCTCTTCTGGTGTTGCAAAGGATGGTCTAAAAAATAGGTGAAACGTTTCAACAACATTGCTGTTATCAGACACACTATTACTGTAAACGTTTGAGTGATGACGACTCACCGTTCCCCGGGTTGGAAAGGTAGAACTGCGATATTCACTGTGTTCACCACTGAGGTTTCGGGGAAAAGTAGTACTAAGATTGTCTAAAGGCTTCTGTTGATAGTCCTTTCCAGGGCAGGAAGCATTTGGCCAAATTTACCGGGGATCTAACAGTGTGGCAACCCAGTAGCCGGCATTATTTAGAATTCTAATAATCCGAGGATCATGTTGCAGGTAGCGCAGCAAGAAGACACACATGTGTCTTGCGCATCCAGGAGGCCCAAGTCCTTGTTGTGTTGGTGACATCGAGGTAACATTCACACTTGCTATCCCTGCCCTCTCCCCCCAACCTGGCACAAAAGAAATGTTACCAAGATCTCCCTTATCTGCTTGAGTCTTCCTTTGCCCATCGCCTGTTCCTTCTCCATTTCTTCCTCGGCTCAAGCACCTTCATCAATAGCTTTTCTGCTACCATGCGCCCTCGTTGCTCCCTCTCCCTCACCCTCCAATGCCAGTCACCTTGGTGCTGCCGACCGTCTGGACCTTTAAGATCTTGTAATCCCTTCCGCATACGCCTCCTCCTCTACTTCCTCCCCTTCCTCTTTGATCACCACCTGACTCCGAATACTGGTTAAAGTGTGCTCCAGCATGTTGATGACCGGAATAGTCAAGCTGATAATCAGCGCTAAACATCTTAGTAGCCATTTAAAAACTCTGCAGAAGGGTGCAGAGGTCCTTGATCTGTGATCACTCCAGTAGCGTGATTTGCCCACCTCTGGATCGCATTGGCCCAGGCTATACGTCATAACATACTGCACGAGGGCTTGTTGCTGCTGCCATAGTCACTGCAACATGTGCACAGTGGAATTCCATCATATTAGCATATCGCCATTCAGGAGGTGAACAGACAGGCAAAAAGCATTCTATAGCGATGCAAGTCATTAAGCTGTGGGACGCGAATGGCAGAAGTGAGCACACGGCGAACGTGTTCTCTGCAGAAGCGCATCTAGGCCGGGATAGTGGGCTAGAAACTGCTGGCCAATCAGGTTCAATATGTGAGACATACAAGGCACATGTGTCACCTTGCCCCGGTGAAGGGCCCACCCAGGTTTGCAGCATTGTCACACACAGCCTTCCCTGGCTGCAGTTTCAGTGCAGACAACCATTGATTAAACGTGATCTGCAGAGCTGACAACAACTCCTCAGCTGGGTGACTCACATTTCCCAGACATTTTAACATAAATGCCGCCTGATGGCGTTGAGCTCTGCTGTCAGCATAGTAAGGAGGTGTGCTGGATTCCTTCTGCACAGTTTGAACGAGGGGCACATTACCATAAATGCCTTGGGCGTAGGTGGAGGACTTAGAAGAGGTGGAGGAGGCAGAAGTAGTGGAGGAACTTTTACATACAGAGGTTTGACGCACAACCCGTGGGGATCGCAAGACTTGTACAGCAGCCCCTTCTCCTACTGTCACCATAGTCATCCAGTGCCCAGTCAGCGACATATAATGCCCCTGTCCATGCTTACTCATCCAGGTGTTTGTGGTGAAATGAACCATGTCACACAAAGAGTTTCTCAAGGAAATGGTGATGTTGTGTGCAACATGGTAGTGTAGTGCAGTCACAGCTTTCTTCGAGAAGTAGTAGTGACTGGGCATCTGGTACTGGGGCATTGCGCTAGCCATAAGGTCTCAAAAATCATCTGTACCACCAGCCGGAAAGGCAGCATTTCCGTAGCCAACAGCTTGCAGACGGTGAAATTCAACCTCTTAGCTTTGGCATGGGTAGGAGGAAATCGTCATTTACTTGTTCTCATCTGAGGGACCGAGGGCTGTCTGTTGTGCTGAGAAAGGTAGAAGTAGGGTGTCCCAGACAAACTACTGAAGAGTAAGGGAGGTGCAGGCAGACCTATTATGTTGCATTCATAAAAAGGTGGTGCTCTCGATGTCTGACAGCACTCAACACCAGCAGGTGTTTCCACTTCCAAAACAGCTGACGACATGTCAATCACTCTGGATGTTGCGGGTAAATTTCCTCATCTTGATTCAAACCGTCTTTGGAGCAAACCTCTGCTTCCAAGGCTATTGTATGACTTAACAGCTCTGCAGACTCAACCATCTGTGTTAATTCATAGTCAGTAGGGTGGCTAGAGACTTGTGAGCTGTGAGGAATCAAGTGCGATTGGGATGACACCTCTGAGGACTGGCGTGCTTGTGATGTTGAAGTTGAGGTGGAGGAGAACCCACTTGATGGAGCGCTTGATGTTCATTGCAGCACCTTCTCTTGTACCGCCCCGGGATATGGGAACTCAGATGTCTGGGCCCTAAGATTTGGTGGGGGATCTTACTAGTGGCCTGCCCAGACCCGTGGCCCTGAGGAAAAGACAGTCGCCAAATTAAAGGATTGAAGTTTTTATCACATGATGCCACCTGTAGTGCCTGGTGACTAGACACCAGCGCCGCCACAGTCCTCCGGAGGGTGATGGTATTACGGCTAGATTGGAGCAGCTCCCTACAGGTAGAACTAATCCTCCGGGGCAGTGTTGGTTGTGAGGGATGGAGCTGGGGGTTTAGCCAGGTGATGGGTTAACGGGATAGTCTCTGCGGGTAGCGGGGACAGGTTGTGAAGAACGCACACACATGCTGTTGAATGTCTCTTTAACTTTTACTAGTGGTACATCAGGTAAAAGTCCGGAACACTGTCGGGTGACCAGGAAACACAGTTGTCTGTGTCTGGCTCCCTGAACGGTGATTAAGCAGGTGACCGAGTGACTGGAGTCTCCGTGGTTTGTCAGGTTCTCTGCTGGGCGTGTAGCTCTCCGGCAGACACGGACCCCGCTGCCGGTGTGCTAGTTGGGTGAACCTATCCTGGCTCCTCGGTCCCCACTTTTCCTCCTCTTTCCTCTCCTTGCCTTCCGTACCCACTCTCGGCTTGGCAGGACTCCTCAGAGGCTGTTTAGGGTCACTGGTTCTGGCCTGACGTGGCACCGATCACCAGGACATATCCGCAGCTCTCCTAGCGTCTGCACACTCTGACTAACTCCTCCCCAGCATCAGTATTTATAGGGGATCTTGCCTAAGGGCAGCAAGTGGAGCTCCCCCTACTGTGCTGGGGTGGAAGATGTTGCATGTACTAGTGTACCTGCTGTGGATTTCCATCTGTTTCTAGGAAGGCCTGTGGGTACCTGTTGATGCAGACGCCACATTCCCCCCTAGGTAAGATCAGTACTCCTGGACAGAGAATATTTTTGCTTAAAACATGAAAAATAAAATTTTCAACAATAATAACAGGTAGCATATGTACAGAGTCCCAAAAATTCAAAAATTTACAAAAACCACTGAAAAATGGCATAAACAGTTGAAGTCCATAGGGTGCTAGTCCATCCACCGCAGGGTTGAAAAGAATAATAAACAGGAGAACCAAATGAGCTTTGTGCTTACAAAGGTTACATATTTATTGAGGAAAGCAAACATATATAGAGTAGGTGATCATAAAATAGCAAAGCAAGGATCACTGGTACATGATTAAATTACAAGCTGACAGGGTTTTACATTAAATAAAAATGAAAGGCATGATTACAATATAGTACATATAAAGGAAGAACAGCGCCTCACAAGCTGGTAGCTTAAATCTTCATACCTTTATTCCATCTATCACAGCACAACGTTTCGGTTAACAACCTTCTTCAAGTGCATATTAACCGAAACGTTGTGCTGTGATAGATGGAATAAAGGTATGAAGATTTAAGCTACCAGCTTGTGAGGCGCTGTTCTTCCTTTATATGAATGTTGTCATTGCTGGGTGGATCTCCCTTGCTGTGGACGTGCGCCCAAATGTGAGGAACCCAGAGGATTCCCCTCCACAAGGTGCTGTGGATAATCCCCCTTTTTTCTACAATATAGTACAGGCTGTCTACAGGGTAGGTTTAGCAGAGATTCTTATATGTCATAAACATCATTCAGTACATTGATTCTTCCCAGACCTGCAACACCTGAATTGCAAAGTCTAAAGTTGCCTTACATCATATAAAGTGCATTCCCCAAGGCAAGTAGTAGCAGCATACCAATGAAAGTGCGTAGTGCAGAGAATACCAGACTCCCACTGACGAAGCACTTCTATTTAATACGCGAAACGTATGTTTGGAGTCCGGCACAAGGGGAAACCCTGGTATTCTCTGCACTACGCACTTTCATTGGTATGCTGCTACTACTTGCCTTGGGGAATGCACTTTATATGATGTAAGGCAACTTTAGCGTGTGCTATTTTATGATCACCTACTCTATATATGTTTGTTTTCCTCAATAAATATGTAACCTTTGTAAGCAACAAAGCTCATTTGGTTCTCTTGTTTATTATACATATGTGATGAGCAGCTAGCTGTAATCCGGTGGCAACACTGGTACAGCCCGTTTTTAAAGGCCATATGGAATTCCTGTGTATAATTGAAATGAAGTTAGTTGTCACAAACAGTCCTGTGACCATGGTCCTAATAAGGGGGAAAGTTCCAAGGAAAGATGTTTGTTCAAAGAGTCTATACAGTAAAGTCTCTCAAAATACACAACAACATTTAATACGGGTGCTTCGGCGTAGGAGTCCTAGGTACTATAGTGGCCTTTACTGGTCATAAGTGCTGTAGGCCTCCTGGCCCTGGGGTCACCTTTTGGCCAAGATATTACTCTCCCTAGACAGCTCCTTGCGCCAACTCCACTCACCCCACTTTTGGTGTTGTGTAACTGGTGTGACCTGTTTTTTGCCTACTCCTCACTCTTCTGTACACTACTATATACATTGGCTTATAATTTACAAAAGTTACTTCTATTTACATGTTACTTTCATTTTACCTCTTATGACATCTCTATTGTGCCCACTCTCCATACCTGGATGGTGGTTGCCCTTGTGTGCTACGAGCAGATCTGCGCACTGCAGGTGTGGGTATCTCAGATGATGTGTCTAAGGATGAGTGTGATGGGGGCAAATTAGGTAAGCGTCTGCGTGGCCTTAGTCTTACTACAGGACTAACAGGTATACCGATTGCAGGATCCTCTGATTCTCTAGCAACGGGTGTTTCTTCCTGACTTCTTGGGATCTCTTCTTGCGGTTGATAATAACTGAGTTAGGGCACTATTACTGCTCCATCTTGTTGGGGCCAGTCTTTCTGGAAAATCTCCGAGTATGGTTGAGATGACTCTTTCCTTTGGTTCTGGACATGGAACTGGTGATACGAATGACTCTGGTTCTTCATTTTCTGGGGAATTAACAAAGTCTTGGGTTTTCCAATCTGTTGGGCATTTCTTTAAATGATCCCTTGATACTTTCTGTGTGTTTTTTCCTCCATTTTTGCTGATGAGGCAAACCTTGGTATTATTGAAGTTAGATTCTAGAACAGTATGTTGTTCTCGCTCCCAATGGTCATCCCACTTTTGTCTTCTTTGTTTTCTCTTCAAGACAATACTTCCAGGTAATATGGGTTCTGCTGGTGCACTTTTGTTGAAGTTGCTTTCTTGCTTTTCCCGAGCTTTTTCAAGACTATCTTCAACGCAAGCCTGAACTTGTCTGTACTGTGCTAAACAGGTGGTATTCCAGTCCGAATAGGAAGCTTCTGCTTTGGGTTCAACAACTCCGAGCTCCAGATCTACAGGTAATCTTCCCGTATGCGCACTTATGAGATAGGCGGGTGTACAGTTCGTAGAACTCACTGGAATGTGATTATACATGTGTACCAGATCAGGCAGTTTTTCTGGCCATTGGTTCCTTTCTTCAAGAGGTAGTATCTTGAGCATGTCTATCACAATGTTGTTCATTTTTTCACATAATTCATTGAATTGGGGATGATATGGCGTAGTTCTTATTTTCTTACAACCATACAGATGACAAAACTCTTGGAAGATTTCAGCTTCAAAAGCTGAACCTCTATCAGTGAGAACTTGTTCTGGGTAGGGTAGTAGTCTACAGAAGACATTCTAAAAAGTTTTTGCAGCTGTTGCAGCAGTTAGATCTTTTACAGGTGCGACCATCAAGAATCGGGAGTAATGATCCACTATCGTCAAAGTATAAGTGTAACCGGTCTGATTTGGAGTCAACTTCAAGTGGTCCAAGGCTACAATCTGGAGCGGTTGCGTAGTTACAATTGATTGGAGTGGTGCTCTTTGATTTTGCTGGTCTTTTCTACGTAGGCTACAGGGTCCACAATCTTAACACCATCTTTCTATGGATCCCCTTATCCTAACCCAGTAAAATCGATATTTCAGCAGCATTTCTAGCTTTTTCCAACCAATCAGTCCTTTTACTAAACTGATAGCCAGGTCCCTGTCTTGAGATTCCTTCCAACCGAAGTGTGGTAACGGGTTCACCATTCTTTCAGGAGGTTCTGCATGGACCTGTTGGCACTGTGATGTCCTCAGCTGATGGAAGGCAGGTAATTCTACTTCTTCCAGTTCATCTTCATCCACTCCCATATCTGATAGGTGAGGCATCCTGGATAAGGCATCAGCATTGTTGTTGCTTTTCCCAGCCCAGTACTTGATGGTAAACTGATAATTAGATAATCTGGCCATCCATCTCTGTTCCATGGCTCCCAATTTTGCAGTTTCCAGGTGGGTTAAAGGGTTGTTATCAGTAAAAGCTGTGAACTTGTTAGACGCCAGGTAGTGTTTGAATCTTTCAGTAACGGCCCAGACCAATGCCAGGAACTCCAGCTTGAAAGAACTGTAGTTTTCGTGGTTCCTTTCTATGGGGTGAAACTCCCTACTAGCATAGGCAATCACTCTTTCTTTGCCTTCTTGCTTCTGAGCGAGTACAGCTCCGAATCCCATGTTGCTGGCATCTGTATACAACAGGAATCGTAGGTTGTAGTCAGGGTAAGTCAGGATCTCTTCCCCAGTTAGGGCCTCTTTCATCATCTGGAACAGCTTGTTCCTTGCCCCACTCCAAGGGAGGATCTCGAGACTTGCCTTTCTTGGGTTGGCCTACCAAGAGATTCTGTAGTGGAGCAGCCTTCTTCGCGTACTCCTTGATGAACCTCCGGTAGTATCCCACCAATCCCAGTAACTAACGTACTTCCCTTAAGGTCTTTGGTTCACGCCTTTCCCGGATGATGGTTATTTTGTCTGGGTCAGGGGCCAACCCTTCGGAACTGATTATATGGCCCAGGTACTGAACTTTTGGTTTTAACAAGTGGCATTTGGATGGTTTTAGCTTCATCCCATACTTGGACAAGGATTCAAATACCTCGGCTAGATTATTTAGGTATTCTTCATAGAACTTAGAGTACACTATGGCATCATCCAGGTAAAGCAGTACCGTCTCAAAGTTCTTATGCTCCAGGCAACACTACATCAACCTCTGGAACGTTCCGAGTGCATTGCATAGTCCGAATAGCATGCTGTTAAATTCACACAAACCCATGGGCGTTGTAAATTTCTCTCACGGTCTTTTTCTGCCACAGATACCTGCCAATACCCGCTCGTAAGATCTAGGGTTGAAAAGTAATTGGCAGACTTCAATGCAGCCAATGATTCTTCAATGCGAGGTAACGAGTAAGCATCCTTGTGTGTTATGCGATTTATTTGCCTGTAATCTACACACATTCTCATACTTCCGCCTTTCTTTCTGACTAGGACTAGTGGGGCTGCCCTGGGACTACAACTATCGCTTATAACCCCTGCGTTCTTCATGTCCTGTAACATCTCTTTGGCTTTTTGATAGTGTGCGGGTGGAATAGGCCTGTATCACTCTTTAATTGGTGAATGTGTACCTGTGGGGATATGGTGTTGTACCCCTTTAATCCTTCCAAAGTCAAGTGAATGCTTACTGAATACCTGTTCAAATTCTTGGACTACCCGGTAGACACCTTGCTTTTTATACACAGGAGTGGTATCATTTCCTACATGGAGTTGCTGACATTAGTCCTCCAGTGGCCCTATAGGGTTATCATCCTCTACCTCCTCGGGTTGAGGTAAGGGTTCCACTGCTTTAATCTCATTGTTATGTACAGTGTACAACTTAACAACGCTGTAATACCTGGGTAGCTTGACTTCTTCACTGCCATAGTTTAGGATGCAAACTGGTACCCTTCCCTTGTGTACATCAACTACCCTCCTGGCTGTCAAGAGTGTAGGTCTATGCTCTGAGCTGACGGGCTCCACTACTGCCTGGTAGTCCTGTCCTCTTAGACCTATGGCTGCTCAACACCAAATCATCATTTCACTCATAGGAGGTATGACAAAAGGAAACGGGTCTGTTACCCGTGCAGTACCAATTTCACCACCTGTAAGCTTTACCTGTTACTGGTGCAGGAGGGCTCTTATCTCTCGCTGAAGAACCTTCTTCTTCCCAGGTTTGGCAGTGTCTGTGATCTGTTGAAGCAAGAATAACACTTCGCCCATGCAATTGCTATCAACGTTTGTGCCAAGAATAACATAAGAATCACGATTATTAGGATTCTCTTTTACCACAATAATCCCCTGGTTTTGCAATTCTACCCTCCTCACTTTTATTGGTACTTTATTAACCCCCACTATTGTAAGAGGTTCACCATTAGAAGCATAAAGGTTAAGGTTTAAAGCAGGTGATTGGAGTTCTTTATTTGACCAGAATTGTTTGTAAAGGATATGTGGTATGGTGGTTACCTGTGATCCGGTATCCAATAAAGCAGGTGTTGATCTGCCATCTAGTATGATGGACAAGAACGGTTGTTGTCCATTGAAGGTGTTATACCAGTCGGCTGGGCTTTTTTGAGTTACTCCTGAGGTTTGGCCCCGACCACCAGGGACTGCTTATTTACAGGACGGTGTCAGGCGATACGGCCGGTCTTGCGGCAGTGACGGCAAATGGGTTCCCCTTTGGAGCTGTAAAGGTGGGTGGTCCTCCCTCTGTACGATGAAGTTTGCCTTGCTCTCATCCACGGTACATCCTTCGGACTGTCAGCAAGCTGGATCAAAGGTTGAGGTTTTGGCTGTGGCTTTGGCGTGGGCTTTCTCCCCTGCTGCAGCTGTAGGGCTTCCATGACTCGAGTTAAGTTCTTGCCCATTTGGCGCACTTCAGATCATAAAGAGTCATATTTATCAGGGTTAGTAGTTTGTACACTGTTCACACCTGCAGGCATGGGTACCGGTGTTGTGGTAGCCTGCGTCTCACCACTGCACCACCACCAGATGGCAGCTTTAGGAGTCTCCACTGGCCGAAACCTCTCTATAGCCATGTCCTTTAAAGTATTGAAATTAGCATCCGGGTGGCTTAGGGATCACCAGCATAAGGTTTTGTTGTCCTCTGGTGATAGTAGCCCCCGGATGAACTGCTCCGTTAACAATTTGTCCTCATCAATAACACTAGTAGGGCTAACTTTAGGCTTCGCAGCACCTTCTGCAGGCGCCAGGCATAGGTCCGGATATCATCCCCTGGCCGTTGATAGCAATGGTAAAAGTGAATCCTTATGTCAGCCTCATTACAGTCTTCAAAAGTAGTTTTTAACTTAGTAAAGATTATGGCTACTGATCCTCGCTCATCTGTGAATCAGGATTCAATCTATCTGCGGCACCGGTCAACTGTCCCAATACAACCACGGCACGCTGTTGACTTGTCATTGCATACATGTCCAACACGCTGCAGATCTCTCTTTGGAAGGTGGACAGAGTATCAGGGCGGCCGTCATACTGGGGCAACCACTTAGCACCCGGGATGTAGGGTAGCAAGATCGGCATGATCGGGGCTACAGCGCCCGGTGCACTGGTGGTACTACTGGTTGCAGCCATGGTTGCTTCAGGGTGATTCACGGGGTCAGCGAAGGTGCCATCGTTGTTGCTGGACGAGGCAGACATTTTCAGGATCACCCTAGTGAATCACAGCCAGTCTTTTAACAGTTAAACAGTTTTTAAATCCCGTATACGGGTCATTCTATGTCAAGTGATCCAAAAATGAATATTTTTTTTCCCTGACGTCCTCAGATTTTTAAAAAATTTTTTCTATCTGAAGAACAACTTTATCTAATTACAAAAAAAAAGTTTTGAATTTTTTTCTTTATCTGTTAATTTTTTACAGATTTTTAAAGTTTTAAAAAAGTGCGAATTTTGGCCTGGTATGGCTTTACATTTTCTATCATATCTCGGGCTAGAAATAAGATAGAGAAACAAAATAAACACCAATCTACTCATAACTGTACAGGCTTTCATCAGATATGTCACAAGAGGATATTTGTTAATATTTTACCCATGTGATCGCAAGCGCAAAACTTTAAAACGCATTTCCGAAAAATCGGCGCGCTTTAAATATTTCAAAAACTGCCCATGTGTCTGCTGTGCTCTTAGCCACATCTGTACCAAATTTCAAGTTGGGATCGCAATGGGATCATATTTTAACATATTTTACTAGTAAGAGAGTCAATGGGTCATTCCATATCAAGTGATCTAAATATGAATATTTTTTTTTACCTGACGTCTTTAGATTTTTTTTTTTTTTTCCTTTATGAAGTACTACTTTAGTTAATTACAAATTAAAAGTTTGGAATTTTTTTCTTCATCAGTTAATTTTTTACAGATTTTTAAAGTTTAAAAAAAGGGTGAATTTTGGCCTGGTACGACTTTAATTTTTTTTTATCTCAGGCTAGAAATAAGATAATGAAGTGGGAGAGGCATCATTTTACTCAGAACGGTAACAGCTTTCATTTGAGATGTTACAAGACTATGTTTCTTTATATCAAATTCAAACTATTGACGGGCAATTGTGAAAAAATGACTGATTGTGTTCTTGGTGACTTTTGAATTGACACTATAATAGTTAAATATTTTGCACTTAGGTCCAATGAATGCGTCCATGGGGTCAAGCTGGGACAGAGTCATCACAAATTAGCCTTATTTGCAGATGACCTGCTACTTTACATCTCCCAGCCCCTGGTCTCCATCCCTTCGGTCTTAATGGAGTTTGAACGGTTCGGACAATTGAGCAACTTTAAAGTGAATTGCTCCAAAACCGAGGCACTCAATATTTCTTTGCCTGGAGAATTGGTTTCTCATCTATCTAAACAGTTCCCATTTAAATGGAAAGTAGAAGCCATTAAGTACTTGGGAGTCCTTATACCAAAAGATCTTAAACAAATATTCAATTTAAATTATCAACCCCTTTTGACTAACGCGGAATCGGCATTTACCTCCTATAGACAATTAAAGCTATCCTGGTTCGGGAGAATAAACGTAGTCAAGATGGATGTCTTGCCCCGACTCTTATATACTTTTCAGACAGTTCCTGTTCTATTGGATAGAGGTTTCCTCTCCAAAATGCAATCTATGATCCTTAGATTTGTCTGGGGGGGCAAGAGGTCCAGATTGTGAATGAATATCCTATCCTTGCCCGAGACCAGAGGAGGGGTTGGACTACCCAACATACGAGCGTACTTTGAGGCTTCCTCTCTTGTTAGAGCTCTAGATTGGCATTATCATGCGTCCTCCAAGAAATGGGTAGGGGTGGAGCAAGAGGGTTTGGGGATTCCGCTGAAACACCTGCTTTGGATTTCCCCTAAAGACTCCACAGACCTAGTACCTTTGACAGACATGACCAGAAACACCTTGAAGGTATGGCACCTAGTGACGAAAACCCTCCGCTTAAACGACAGACTTAGCCCTTTGACTCCCCTTTTTTCCAACCCATCTTTCCCACCCAGATTTGACAGGCAGAGATTTTTATGTTGGCGGATTGTGGATGACACCCGAGTAGGACAGACTCTGTCCAGTGGTGGTTTGCCCCCGATGGCAGAGCTACAACTCAAAGAACCTACGAGACCTCTTAAGTGATTCGAATTTCTCCAATACAGAGCATACTTATATTCAGCTGACCACTCTTGCAGGGTAAGATTGACGCCCAACGTATTGGAGAGGTTATTCCAACTGGAGGCTCCACCGAGGCGCAAAATATCATTTCTATACCAGGCCTTAGGGTCCATGAGAGAGCAGGGCACCCTTTACTTCCAACGTGCTTGGGAGAGGGAATTGGGGTGTAGCATTTCAGAAGCTAATTGGCAGAAATGCTTTATATTTACTCACTCACTAGCTAGCGCTTGTTCTGCACAAGAAAGAAGCTATAAGCTGCTCACTAGATGGTACTTGTGCCCGACGACACTCCGGAACATGTTCCCTGGAACCCCTGATACCTGCTGGCGCTGTGGGGAAGAGAAGGGTACAATGATACACATTTGGTGGAGTTGTGGGGAAATCCGGCGGTTCTGGTCTGAGGTTTTCAATGCATACGCCCGGATAACAGGTTAAAGAAGCCGAATGCTGCCCAGAATCGGCAATGTTATCCATTTTTCCAGGTCCTATTGGGCTACAGAAGAGGGATATTCTCCGCTTTTGCATCTCGGCTGCTCGTGCTGTGATCCCGAGGTTCTGGAAATCAAGCCGGGCTCCATCTCTACTTGATTGGTTCAAAGAATTGATGGACACATATCGAATGGAGGAGCTCGCAGCTGATGCGTCGGGATCTCGGAACAAATTCTTAGGGATTTGGGTTGAATGGATTCTTTTTCACGACTCTGCAGAATTTAGGAGTATCTTTTCCAGCACAGATAATATGGCTCGACCTCTGGCTGATGGGGAGCCAGTGGGATGAGTACCCTTTCTCCTTCCCATACCTCACCCGTCCCCCCCCCCTCCTTTTTTTCTTTTTTTCTTACGTGGCTTTTCTTTCCCAGTATAACTTTTTCTAATGGTTTTTGTTTCTCTTCTCTCTCTCTCTTCTTTTCTATCTCTCTTTTCTTCCCATCTGATACATTCAGTCTAGGTATTTCCTTTCTACACCTATACCTTCAGAATTCTAGTGAACATTAGACAGGTATCGAAAACTCTGAGCTGTGAGTAGATCATTAATATTTCGGCCTTCCTTTCCGGTACACCAGTCGATAGACTATTCCAACTAGGCCTCAACGGGTAATGACCCACTTACGTGGTCAACCTGTTAGAAGGGGCCAAGTAATAAAAATCATTCTGCTGGGGCTGCTTGTCCCCTTGACATCAGAACATCTCAAAACCCTGAGAAAGGTTGTATACTTGAGTGTTTGGAATTATATTTAGATTGTAGTATATATTGCACCAGAGATAAGCGCAAAAGTAAATTTGCAGCTTATCTTAAAGTTACTAATAACTTTGTGAATTCTCTTTTTGTATATTTTATATGTCTCAAGATTTTGTTAAAAGATTGAATGTATGTCTTTCATATGTTTTTTCAAAATTTAATAAAAATTAGATTAACCATAGTTAAATATTTTAAAATATGATCCCATCACGATCCCAACTTGAAATTTGGTACAGATGTGGCTAAGAGCATAAAAGACACATGGGCAGTTTTGGAAAATTTTTATTAAAATGTTTTTTTCGGAAATGCGTTTCAAAATGTTGCGTTTGCATTCGCATAGGTAAAAAAATAAAATTAACAAATATACTCTTGTGACATATCTGGTGAAAGCCTGGACAGTTCTGAGTAGAATGGTGTTTATTTTGTTTCTCTATCTTATTTCTAGCCCGAGATAAAAAAATTTAAAGTCGTACCAGGCCAAAATTCACCCTTTTTTTAAACTTTAAAAATCTGTAAAAAATTAACTGATGAAGAAAAAAATTCCAAACTTTTAATTTGTAATTAACTAAAGTAGTACTTCATAAAGGAAAAAAAAAAAAAAAATCTAAAGACGTCAGGTAAAAAAAAATATTCATATTTAGATCACTTGATATGGAATGACCCATTGACGCTATTAATAGTAAAATATGTTAAAATATGATCCCATTGCGATCCCAACTTGAAATTTGGTACAGATATGGCTAAGAGCAAAGCAGACACATGGGCAGTTTTTGAAATATTTAAAGCGCGCCGATTTTTCGGAAATACGTTTTAAAGTTTTGCGCTTGCGATCACATGGGTAAAATATTAACAAAGATCCTCTTGTGACATATCTGGTGAAAGCCTGTATAGTTCTGAGTAGAATGGTGTTTATTTTGTCTCTCTATCTTATTCCTAGCCTTAGTTATGAGGAGAAACGTAAAGGCAGGCAACAGCGAAATTCACACTTTTTCCGAACTTTGAAAATCATTTAAAAAAAAAATAAATTTTTTAAAAAATTTTTCTCTTCACATTTTGCATTGTCTGACATGCTATTATCAAATAACAAAATCTCAAAAGAATTAAAAATATAGAGGTAATAATCATTGGTTCACTTGACATGGAATGACCCATACAGGGGGTTAAGCATTCGGAAGTTTCCGGACTAGGTCGCTGCACTTCGGAAGTACTCAGCAGAGCGAGGGGCAGGTTTTGATTTCGCGCTCTGCAACAAAACTCTGGACCACAGCTACCTAGCCAAACAGTGGTACTACCCTTAATAGATTTGGTAAGTAGGTTTGGGCAGATGCAATACAAGTGTTTTCTGCGCTGTGTGGCGGTAGATTTTAACAGAACACTGTACCACAGCTACCTAGCAAAATTGTGGTACTACCCTAAATAGATTTTGGCAAGTAGGTTTGGGCAGATGCAATACAAAAGTGTTTTGTGCGCTGTATGGTGGTAGATTTCAACAGAACACTGGACCACAGCTACCTAGCCAAACAGTAATATTACCATAAATAGATATTGCTAAGTTTAGGCAGATGCAATACAAAAATATTTTTTTATGCGCAGTATGGTGGTAGATTGCAACAGAACACTGGACCATAGCTATGTAGCAAAATACTGATACTACCCTAAAAATATTTTGGTAAGTAAGTTTGGGCAGATGCAATACAAAAGTGTTTTCTGCGCTGTGTGGCAGTAGATTTCAAGAAAACACTGGACCACAGATACCTAGTCCAACAGTAGTACTACCCTATATAAATTTTGTTAAGTAGGTTTGGGCAGATGCAATGCAAAAGGGTTTTTTGCGCTATGTGGTGGTAGATTTCAACAGAACATTGGACCACAGCTACCTAGCCAAACAGTGATACTACCCTAAATAAATTTTGGTAAGTTTGGGCAGGTGCAATACAAAAGTGTTTTCTGCACTGTGCAGTGGTGGATTTCAACAGAACACTGGACGACAGCAACCTACATAAACACTGCTACTAGCCAAAAAGGATTTGCTTGGCTAGAGGAAGTAAAAAATGCTTCTGAACGTAGGAGGTGTACCTTTCTTCAAAACAGTGTTACACCCCTGCCTGGCACACATTACTACTAGCCAAGAAGGATTTGCTTGGCTAGATGCAGTGAAAACGGCTTGTAAACACAGAAGGTTTAGCTTTCTTCACAACAGTGCTAGACCCCTGCCTGGCTCACACTGCTACCAGCTATAAAGGGTTTTCTTGGCTAGAGGCAGTAAAAAAAGGCTTGTAGACACAGGAGGTATAGCTTTCTTCACAACAATGCTACAAACCTGCCTGGCATACACTGCTACTAGCCAAAAAGGATTTGTTTGTCTAGATTTGGCCAGATTCTGTAAAAAACGCTTGCAAAGCACAGGATCTATGTAGATTTTAACACTGCACCAGAACAAACCTGCCTCGCAAACAGTGCTTTTAAGCCCTAAAAAGGGCTGTTCTTGGAAGGAGTCCTTAAACCTACTAACTATCTCTCTATCTAACTTGGAATGGAATCGCTATCTAACTATCTTTCTCTGTAGCGCACACAGCAGCAGCAGTGGCGTCTGACACTGAGCTCCAACACTGAGAAAATGGTGAGGAGGGAAAATGGGCGGTTCTTATATGGCAAGGACATGTTACATAACAAGCCAATGACACAAGTCCTTGTGTGCAAAAGGTACACTTTGCTCTATGCGTGCTGACAGGCTGACAGACCGGACCACCCACACCAAGTGCGGGAAGGAAAACTAAAATGTATTAATTGACCACAGACCCCTCCCCAGGCCCCCCTCCCGCCCACTATTCCTAGACACTGAAGCTCATAATAACGTTGAACAAAAGCATTACTGTGAAATGTCTGTGTTGATTGCTCTCAGTGTGAGAAACAAGATACAAATCTTGTGGTTGTGATACCTTTTAATGGCTAACAAAAATAAAATAAATGATATAAGGCGAGCTTTCGAGATGACTCAGGTCTCTTCATCAGGCATGGTAAAAGTCTGTAACACTTTTGGTCAACGAAAAGTTATAAAGCATATCCTCGAATTACGGAATTTTTAGCAAATCGTTTGCATTCGTTAAACGACTCGAACATAGACCAAAACAGGTCAAATTTGAAATTGGCAAACATGTTCGACCGGACATCGCTCATCTCTAATCTAATCATTACAACAGACCACCATAATTATTCTTATAGGGGTTGCCCTACTCCTATGCCACTTTTGACAGTTCTCTACGTAGAGAACTGTTAGAAGTGATGTAAAGCCACGCTCCCACAACAAAACCTGACAAAACTTTAATCATTGATTCTAATAAAGTATTTGTTTAAAACCACTTATGCAGCCCCTCACCAGGTCCTCTCATAATATAATTATGTATACAGAAATTGTATTAATATTTTCACACAATAAGATAGGGCACAAGCCCTTTTTTGAGGCGGGGGTCACTCTCTTGCAAAGCCGACAATACATTTGAGCCTGGGGCAAGAGAGAAGGATTTCCTGACGGGAAATTTATGTGTTGGCGTGGGAAAATATGCAACAATAATTGACTTGTTGCCTATTTTCCTGCACTAAACAGCGCACTATTTCCGCTGTGAGAATTTCCACATCATTGGAACAGGTCTGGAGCATTTAGATTCACTTTAGTTATAATTCAAGCTGCTGCAGATTTGGGATAGAACTGCAGCATATCTTCAGGAAAATAACGTCAAAACTTGCATACTTGGGCACATATTCTAATGGCCACTTTACACACAGCAACTTACTGGTTGCAGTGAAATCATGGACACATTGCTCCATTTGTACACAGCCACATAAAGGAGCAATGTGTCCATGATTTCACTGCAACCAGTAAGTTGTTCAGAAGTTGGACAGATGCAGTAAGTTGGTGTGTGTAAAGTGGCTTTAAGTGTGATTGAGCTCTCAGTGCAGAAATCAAAAGTTGTTTGGTCATGTAGAGATGCATCCATATATCTACTGATGGGCACATGTGCATTAATTTGAAAACAAGAGTAGACCATTCCCTCTGTGGGCCATTCAAATCACCATTGGGCATTGGTCCTATTTGTTAATATTAATTAGTCAACAACATGGTAATTTATATTTGAGAGCAATTAAATAGACAACCAAGGACCCTTTTTTCTTTCTTTTTTTCTCTTTCTTTCTTAATATTTTTAATTTCTTTTTATATTACAGCTTTGCATACTGTTTATAGTCACAAATCATAGTGTCTATCGAAAGGACATCTTTTAATTTGAGTTGACTGGCGCGTGATATACCCCTTTTGGGATAACATTCAAAAAGTGCTTAGCTCAATGTTTTCTACTACAAAACAACTCTTCTGCAAATTGATCCCAGTTAATCTTTATGACAAACAATCAGCTAATTATAAGCATCCCATTACTCCACATCTTATTAACGAAGTTAATCTCTTAAGTCTGTGGTAGTGGAAACTACGAATGGGTCTGTATCACACACAACTTAAAAAAATAAAACTTGTGACCAAAGTAATGCTCTATCTAAAGATCTGTGGTGACACCCACAATTCCAATCAACTAGATAATTTTTTTTTAATCACACATCTATTAGAGAACATATATTAGAAAATATACTAAAGAAAGTTTTTAAATCAAAGAGAGAAATTGCGGCGCTCATCAAAGCATTAAAAAGTAACAAGCTTTATTCCACAGGCATAAAAACATAGTAGGACGAAGAAGAATAGTGGAAAACCATAAGCATATCAACTGTTTCATGCCTTGTACAAGCTTTTTCTTGGTCCTGAATATCACTCAGGCCGGCTTCACATTGCGATTTTGGGCTTCCGTGGGGATCCATGTGTTGTCAGGATCCCCACGGACAACCACGGATCCCTGCAATCGGATGGCAAATAGCCATCCGTATACGATCCGATGCAGGATCCGTGTGGATCCTGTTCTCCTTGCCTGTCCCTGCATCTTCTCTATCTGTCACTGTCACTCCCTGTCTGTCCCTGTCTGTCCCTCTTCTATCTCTGCTCTCCTCTATCCTCCCCCCCTGTCCTCCTCCCTGCCCTCTCCCCTCCGGTATGTGAAAAATAAAAAAAATCCTCCCAGAGGATACTTTATCTTCCGCCGGCTGCGGGGATGTGACAGTCTCCTTCTGGTGGCTACAAGGACCTCTCGGGGTGACCGGTTCTGTGACATCACCACAGGCCCTTTAGCCACCAGATGGTGACTGTCACATTCCCGCAGCCGGCGGAAGTTAAAGAATACTCTGGGAGGATTTTTTTTATTTTTCAAATACCGGAGGGGAGAGGACAGAGGGGAGGATGGGGGGAGGATAGAGGAGAGCAGAGATAGAAGAGGGACAGGCAGGGACAGACATGGAGTGACAGGGACAGGCAGGGTTAATTATGTACTGAGCACTGCCTCTGGACATGCTCAGTACATAATGACAGAGCCGACATCAAATCCGATTTAGAATCCGATCCGATGTCCATAGGCTACCATTGTGTAGCCCTACGGACTATCATGGATCCATCACGGATCCGTGGTTTCCGATTTTTGTCATGGACACCAAAATCGCAGCAGACTACAATTTTGGATCCGTGACTAAATCGGAAGGCTACGGATTGTGCATAAATCGGTTGGCAAAAAGAACACATCCGAGCTCAATCCGAGCCCATAGGGATACATGGGAGCAAAAATCGCATCAGAGTCTATCCGATTTAACACGGATAGACTCGGATGCATCAAACGCGCAGTGTGAAGCCAGCCTAAGTCACACATGTTTATTCACCACTGGGCTTTATAACCAATAAAAATGTTCTTAATATAGCATCAGCATATTCTGTAATAGTACTTTACAATTAAATGGGGACAATAAAGTAATTAACGAATAACATATACCGTAGTTCAATAGTTACAGGAGAAGGAAGTGTCCTGTTCACAAGCCTGAAATCTATAAGAAAATAGGGAGGACACAATAGGTAAAATGTGCTAGTGACGCGGGCGCGCCCAGGGCTGTGGGGTACTCGGCTCTCGGGACTCTCTCTCTCTCAGTCAGGGATGTCACGGGTGGCCATCCCGAGGCCGTGACCCTGGGGGTCAACTTTAAAAGATGATCGAAGGGAATCTATTTACAAGGGATTATTTACAAGCTGTCTTCGTGACGCCACCTGCTGAGTCTGGTGATGCTCACCAGCGCCGCTCCAGTCCTCCGGTGGTCGATGGTATGGCGGCTTAGATGGAATCGTCCCTGCAGGCAGGATGGGACCACCGGGCAGGAATGCTGTAATAAAACACAGTTTATGTTTCAAAGGATGCAGCGGAGTCAAAGCTTCACTTCACCGGGTAAAGTTTACTTGAACTCTTTCTTTCAGCTTACAATTCAACAGTTCATTAGATGGTAAACGGCGAGTGCTTCAGGCTGCAATTGGGATTCTGGCTAGAGATGGAACCCTCCTTTAAGTTCCTTTTCTTCGGTCCTGTTCCCAGCGTGAAGCCTAGTCTCTTATAGTTGATCTGGCCTCCTGTTGCTTCTACTTCCTTCGCCTCCCTTGTACCTGTCGGGTCAACCTTCTGTCTGGACTGCTACTCCTTGCTAGTCCTGGCTTCCCTCTCGTGGGATCTGTGGGAGTTAGGGCTGTATTTGTAATATCCCTGTTGCACATATTTTCTATGAGTCTTGAAGAACTCACAGGTGCGGGCTCCGGTATCCGGTTTACTTCCTTTCGGGGCAAACTCTACTGTTAGTCAATTCCCCTTTCTAGAGTAAACTCTACTTCTGAGTTGTTCCTCTCTTTCTTTCTCCTTTCTTTGGGATCTGTTCCTCTTGGACCTCTCAGCCGAGATGACCCCTCCGTCTCCCTTAGGCTGTCTGCCTGGTTCCCTCTGCACTCCTCTCTCCGACTCCTCACGATCAACTGCCTAACTAGTTCCCCTAGAGGCCACTATATCCTCCCAGGGTTCCCTCCCACCTACCATCTTAGTGTGTGGGTGTCAGCTCTAGGGTTCCATCTTGTGACCATTGTCCCAATTGCAGTGGAGTACCACACCACTTTTCTGGGTGCAGTACCCCTTCTGTGGCACCTACGTAGTGGGGCGCCTCACTAGTCAGTACCATACCATAGAACCATAGTCCAGCCATCATCAAAAAAGAGGGATAGATGAATAGGAGGAATCAGATTCCATAAAAGTTTAAAAAGGGGAAACAGGAAAGAGTTAGAATAGTGAAGTAAGCTAAAAGGCTTGTTTAAAGTTATTTATTTTTAAAACACACTTTAAAATATAGGGGCTAATTATTAATTAGATCTTCCAGAGTAATGCATTCCAAAAAATTGGTGCAGCCTGAGATACTGCAAGTCATGGAGAAATGGAAATAAAAAATTCAGATTATGGAGTATGTTAGGCTGATAGACAGATATAAGACAAATTCAAGACATACCTCTACCATTTAAAATAGTAGAAATGATTAATATGCGAAAACAAACAGATGGCAGCAAATTACATAGTCTGTTTTCAAAAATAACTCCCAGGCATTCTCCCTATAGCACATTTCTTTGGATTCGCTGTCAGGCCCACTGCTCTGAGTGAATCCACCACTGCCTGTACCTGGGTCAAGTGAAGATCTGAAGATGATGATATCATCCAAATACGCGGACGTGTACTTCTGATTGGGTTTCAACACTATGTCCATTAACCTCTGGAATGTAGCCGGGTCCCCATGCAACCCAAAAGGCAAGACGACAGAGTGATAGAGACCCTCCGGTGTGACAAAGGCGGTCTTCTCCTTGGCCGATTCTGTCAGCGGCACCTGCCAGTAACTCATGGTCACATCGAGCGTCGTGAAGTACTGAGCCTTCCCCAGTCTTTCAATCAGCTCATCCACCCGGGGCATTGGATAAAAGTCAAATTTCAATACCTGATTCATTTTCTGGAAGTCGTTACATAAGCGTAGCGATCCGTCTGGCTTCGGAATCAGTACAATGGGGCTAGCCCATTCACTCTTTGACTCCTCGATTATTCCTAGTTTGAGCATGTGTCTCACTTCGGCTGTGATGGCTTGCCTTCGGGCCTCGGGTACACGATACAGTTTCATTTGCACCCTCACCCGAGGCTCGGTGACAATGTCATGGTGTATGACGGAAGTATGGCTGGGCAGTTCCGAAAATACATCCAGATTCTGCTGCTCCAACTTCCGAGCCTCCAGTTGCTGAGGCTTAGTGAGGGCATCACTTACGTGAACCTCTTCGGCCCCCCTCTTGGCCGATGGTGGAGGGTCCCCTGGCGACACATCCGGGGTTGCCTCCATGACCATGCATTCCCGGTCTTTCCAGGCTTTGAGCAAATTGACATGATACAGCTGTACGGGTTTTCTCTTCCCGGGCTGGTATACTCTGTAATTTATCTCTCCCACCTTTTCCCGGATTTCATATGGCCCCTGCCACTTGGCCAAGAGTTTACTCTCGGCAGTGGGCACTAAGACCAATACTCGATCCCCAACTCTAAAGGACCTGATGGTGGCCCTTTTATTATACATGCGATTTTGCGATCCCTGGGCATCCAGTAGGTGTTCTTTTTCTATAGGCATGACCGCTGTGATCCGGTCCTGCATTTTAGCCACGTGCTCAATTACATATGGAGTTGGTTCCTGTTCCCACGTTTTTTTGGCTACATCCTGCAACAACCCCCTAGGATGCCTGCCGTACAATAGCTCAAAGGATGAAAATCCCGTAGACGTCTGTGGTACCTCCCGGACGGCAAACATCAAATAGGGCAGTAACATGTCCAAATCCCTCCCATTCTTGGCAACCACCTTTTTTAGCATGGATGTAAGGGTTTTATTAAACTGCTCGACAAACCCATCAGTCTGTGGATGGTACACCGATGTGCACATCTGTTTTATTTTCAGCAGTTTACACAGTTCCTTTGTCACTTTGGATATGAAAGGAGTCTCCTGATCTGTAAGTATCTCCTTAGGCAGCCCCACGCGACAGAACATAGAAAACTGCTCCCATGCAATAAGCTTAACCGAGGTGTGACATAGTGGAATCGCCTCCGGGTATCGAGTGGCGTAATCGACAACCACGAGTATGTGTTGGTTGCCCCACGCAGACTTTACAATAGGCCCCACCTAATCCATTGCAATCCATTCAAAAGGCACCTCTATAACTGGTAGAGGTACCAATGGACTACAGAAGCTTGCGATGGGTGTGGTCAGCTGACATTCTGGGCAGGATTCACCGTACCTCTGGACATCTGCATAAATCCCAGGCCAAAAGAACCGCTGCAAGATGTGCTCTTAAGTCTTTTTGACCCCAAGATGCCCCTCCAGCAGGTGGGAATGGGCCATCTCGAGGACTGCCCGATGGTGTGACTGCGGCACTACTAGTTGTTCCACGACCTCATCCCGGATCTTGTCAACCCTATAGAGTAACTCCTGGTTGACCAACATGCGTGGAAAAACAGTCTCTGCCCCTGGTTGCTGAACCACCCCATTTATCTCTATTACCCTTTCCAGTTCCCAGGTCAGGGTAGGATCCTGTAGCTGAGCTGTTCCAAACGCTCCCCGGAACACTTCCAGCTCGGGGATCAATGGAGTCTCCTCGACCTCTCCTGCCAATACCTCTAGGGGAACCTTTCGGGGTTACACTCTATCCCTAGGTTGGTGACCCCTATGGCAGGTATCCCTGACTCGGGATCTTCGGGTTCTGCACCCGGACACATTGCTATTTACGGAGGGTTACTCTTCCTATTCCATAAGGACCAAAACAATGACAAGTCTCTTTCCAGCACAGTCCCGTAAGCTAGAGTCTTTACCACTCCGACCACATGTTTTACCTCTCCACACGGAGTGGAAAAGGTCACTTCCGCTGTCGGATACTCGCAGAGGTCACCATGTATATATATGACCCCGACCTTCTTCCCAGTGGGATCCAACCCGGGGACCAACGACCCGTGAACCAGAGTCACCAAGCTGCCAGAGTCCAAGAGAGCCTCCACTCTATGTCCATTGAAGCACATCGGGCACAGATGTGGTTCCGTTATGGGAACAACCGCATCTGCGGCGAGCAAGGTGCTAGCATACAGAGACACCCGACGTGTAAACCCACAGTCCATGGGTTCAACAGTCAGGGGGCAATAAGCAACCACATGTCCTGGCCCTTGGCATCGCCAGCACATCATAGCAGTGGCACCGCCAGTCCAGGAGCCCCATCTAGGGAAACCTTGCCTCCTGCCAGCCTCACTCCAGGGTACCCCTCAGCATGAGCTTGTGTTCTATTGTCCCCAGTAGAGGGATGTGCGCCCTTTCCCGGCTCCAGGGCCCGTCGTGACAGACGTATTGGGGCAGAGTCCCGCACGAACTTCTGGGTGGCTGTATACCGCTCAATCAAGCTAACCACCTGGTTCAGGTTACCCGGGTCCGCTTGCCCCATCCAACGCTGTATAGCGACTGGCAGAGTCCGTACCAGCTGGTCGACCACCACCCTCTCCACCATCTGGCCTGGAGACGAGCTCAGGCTGTAGCCACCATTTTACTAGCTGTAGCAAGTCATATGCCTGAGACCGAGCAGGTTTGGTCTCCACAAAGGTCCATGAAAACACCCGTTGGGCACTCACATAAGTATTATCCCCCAGTCGAGCAAGGATCTCACCTGTTAGCTTCCCGTAGTCCTGAGCATCCTCCTGACTGAGGTCAAAGTAGGCCTTCTGCGCGTCGCCCATCAGGAATGGAGCCACCACTTCAGCTCACTGGTCGGCTGGTAGGTTTTCCCGCTCCACTGTGCGCTCATAGGTGGAGAGGAAAGCTTCCACATTGTCAACCCGACTCAGCTTCCTCAATGCCGAACGGACTCTGTCCCGGGCCTCACGCAGTTCCGGGGTAGGTGCGGGTGGCGTGTCTCGCAGTGCCACAATCTGCTGTAGAAGCAGCTCATTAGTTTTCAGCTGCTGTTGAAACTGCTCCTGTTGTTGCTGCTGTGTAATCACCAACTGCTTTAATAGTTCCTCCATTTTGTTGGCCGGCCTGAACTGTAGCTTTGCCAGCTTAAGTATGGACATACAGTCTTTGGGGTATGCCTTAGTTCACAGTGCCCGCATTCTCCACCATATGTGAGGTAGCGCCGGTGGTTGTCCATACAAAAGGCAGTGACCCCGGTAATTGTTTCCACAGCACACGGGTTTATTGATACAGTTCAGGTTATCCGGGTTCCGGGATGCTGCCGGGTACACATCATACAACCTTAATGTTGGCACACGGTCCCTTATCTCGGGTTCTCACCGGTCCAGGTCTCACTGAGATCAAGCCCTCCGGGCTAGGCCGTGTTGTATCAGCATACAACCTCTGCACTCTCCTGACCTGGCCACTCACTAGCCTCATCTTTCTTCCTGCAGACCGAAGCTCCACACAGAGAACCCCACCTAGTATTCTAGCTTAGCTTTTAACCCCGTGCCTCCTCTGTGAATCCTCCAAAGACCTGGAGCGTAGGGAGTGGATCGTCCCCCTATCCTGCCTTCCATACTGGGTTCAATCCGTTACAGTGCACATTCTGGGGGATACATATCGTCCCTCGCATATGATTCCCCTCACTGCCTCACAGTGATCACGAATCACACTGAGAGAAAAAATACGCTAAACCACTCAGAAACAAGTTCTCTGAAGCTGAGGGGGCAGCTAGCTGTTATTTTCTGACTAAAACAAGTCAAACCACATTTTGTTACTCAAGGTTGTACACACACACCTGTTCAAAGCAGTTAAAACTGGTTTGAATCACTGACTGGTAATCAATTTACGATTTTACTTAAAAAATGCTTTGTCCCAATTAATTTGCACAGCACTGTAATTACTAATACATTTCAATTGGTGTCATGACTTTCCATGGCTTTTTGTACCTCTCTTTCTTAATGTGTCTAATACATTTTTCCTGTGTCATATCTCATTATTACACATAACTTCATTTATGAACTTCTGTGGTTTGATTTACTTGTCTCTGGGGGTAGTGAAAACTGGTAAGAAATTCATGTCAATAGCACCTTTAGAAATATATTTATTTATAAACTTTGTGATGTATTTAATACTTATTTCACCCACTATATTTATTTGTATCAGCATATACACTAACTTGTATGCTAATGTGAACATATCATAGAAATGCATAGATGGCCCAGTATTCTTCCATTGTTGTAGTAATCTAAGCTCAATTTTTGATTCATAATCTTTTCAACTCCTGTCAAAGTAATCATACTTGGGTCACCATTATGTGACTCTAAAAAATATTGAATTAATTTGAGTCTACCAATAACTATATTGAATATGTTCTTTATTCCTTTTTTTTGTAAAGGTTGGATTGTTTTTCCACATACTGAAATTCACAAGGTGAAGATACTGTATATACAACAAAATTACTTTTGCATTTAATAAACTAACAATCTACATGATTGACTAGCCCAAATGTAAGTACCCTGTCTGTTTTTGAGACTATGAACAACCAGAACAATCACCACACCTATGATTACCATCAGGCAGGGCATCATGCAGCCAAGTTGTTCTTTTTCCATCCAATTAGCCCTTTACAAAGCAGTCCTCTATATTATTAGGTGTTCTTCAGGAGAAAATAGGTCTACGTTAAGCTACTTCAGGAAATGACAACTTATATTCAATCATATACCAAACTTTAATCATTTTAAATTTGACTTTTTGTGCAATCAAGCTATATTCAAAAGAAAATAAACAACTCTTGTCCTTATCTTTCATATTTCTTCTTTTTTTTTAATAGAGTAGATATATATCTTGATCTGGCCATATTCATGATTCTATTGATCGTTATATCAAGGTATCCTCAGCTTTTCAACATCCCCTATTAAATCACTGTCTCTCAAAACTTTATATTAAGTTATTTTTTTACGCAATCAAAAGAACTGGCAACACTGGAGTGATCTTAAATAAGCATAGGGCGAAAACTGTCTTCATATTACTTTTTGTTATAAATATACAAAACAGACGAGGGACTCATAAGAATGCCACAAACACAGCAGGAGCAGATGTAGATACTGTATGTTTTATATATGTAATATAAAGAAGGTCAATAAGATTATGTCAGCAAAAGTATATAAGTAAGAATCACAGTATACTTGTATACATTTAATAATAAAAGCATTGTAAATAATAATGGTGAGGGAAATAAGATGGTACGTGTAATAGCAACCAAATCATTAATCCCAATGAATATTGAGTACATTTCTATAAAGGATCCAAAATTACAAAGAATTGTCAAACCACTGGAAAGCAAACACTGAAAAGAGATATTTGGGGTTTATCAAAAAAAATTGCGCCTAAGCATTAGCAGGCAGGTACCCACCACCTACCTGCCTGTTGTGCCTGGCGCCATTCGCCGTCGACACGGTACAGTGTTAGATTGCTCCTGTCTGTGATTTTGCCGCTTCTGCTGACATCACATTAATAAAGGGGCGGCTTCTCCTCTGTGTCGATGAGCATCAAAGCCAACGTCGTGCTAATTGACAGCTGGCTCCCCCAATAAGGTAGCGGCAGGCCGGCTGTCAGTCAGCAGACCTGCTGTCCCACCCCTTCCACAGAGTAAAATTGAAAAGCTGCTTCTGCTCCATTTACCCTGCTATGCTGTTTCCGGCAGCAGCAGTCTGTGACCGCTCTATGCCAGGGGTGAAGGGTGCCAAGCACAACAGGCAGGTAGGTGGCAGTTACCTGCCTGTTAGTTCTAATGCACAATTTTGTTTTTTCATAAGTCTCGGATATCTCCCTTTATATATAGAATAATTAATAAAACCTTAAATAGCAGAATAGAAGGCTAACGAATAAAACATTATCGTCCGCTCACATAATTTCTTTGACTTCAATTTGACCTTCTTAACAACATGGTTAATAATCAGACAATTCCTTTAGATGAAATGAATCTGTTTCATAAATATTTATTTTGAAACACAGAGACTTGATTCTAGTAATATGTCATTTTCTATACAGGCTGCTATAGTTTTGAAAAATTTGCTATTTTCTGTGCTGCAAGTCTACCATTTCCTTGAATGCTTTGCTTTGCTTTATACCACCAATGCCACTGAGTGACAGAAAGCTGCTAATTAGTAGTTTGAATGGCTTACACAGAGCAGTAGGACTATGTGGCACAAGACAATTAGTACTATAGTGAAAATCTGCTTATGAAATACCAATTTTACTGAAACAGAACACAGTACAGTAAGTGACATATCTGTGGAATCAGAGTTTTTGCCCCGGCTTCATGCTGCTCTAAGATTAAATAGCAAAGCACAATAACAGATTTCCTATGACATTTTAATAACTTTTTCAAGATTAAACAGTTGTGGAATTAAGAATTCACAGGATCAATAAGCATGTTATTGATATGCAAATGATGAAAAATGGATACAAAATTTTCAAAACATCTTTATTTAATCAGTATTGAGTATATGCACCACAATCAGATATCTATATGTTTGAACATTTTGGCATGTTATCAATAAAATTATTACCGTTTAACATTTGGAATGTTTTGCCCCACTAAATGCAATTGGGCAAGAAAATGATCAAGATCCGCTCTTGTCAGCTCCCTTTGAAATTGACCAATGATGTCCCAGATCTGCATTATGATGGTGCCGCCACACACATCAATTTGAAGAACGATATTGTTAGCGATCACATGCACGCGTGATCGCTAACAATATCGTTCAGATCGCTGGTGAGCTGTCACACAGGCAGACTCACCAGCAATCAATGGACCAGGGACGTCGTGGAAACGATTTAAATATTGGTATGCGGTAAGCGGGAGCAGGCTGGTCTCCAAGGTAAACAGCAGGTAACTAGGAACCCTAGTTACCCACTGTGTACTTTGGATACCAGCCGGTGAGTGGAGAAGGCTGGTAACCAAGGTATACATCGGGTATCTAGGCAGCCCGCGCTGCCTAGTTACCCGCAGTTTACCTTGGAGACCAGCTCCCAGCGCTTGTTCAGAGGCGCTGGGAGCTGGCTTATCAGTCGTCTCCCAGTGTCACACGCAACGATGCTGCGTGTCCACCAGGCGACCAACGATTGATTTGAGGACAGGACCTCAACTCAAATGATGAATGATCAGCTGACTGATCGTTCATCGTTTGTAGTATCACACGCAACGATGTCGCTTTGACATCGTTCAAGTATCACAGAACATGTGACTTTTGAACGATATCGGCAACAATATCGTTACGTGTGACATGGCCTTAAGAGACAAGTCCAAAGATGTCTGCAGCTCTTAATGCTATTTTAAGCTATGCAGGCTGTTCATAGTAGCATATTTAACAAGCCACCTGCTGTTGTCTTGTTACATAACAGCTCTTGGGACACTTTAAAGAAATTGCTGTATTACCGATACTTGTATAATTTCATGGTGTTTCCCATGTGGTTTCCAAATCAATCTCCAGCTAATATTGTGTCAAAAACAAAAGTGGAACACATCATTGTATAAGATAGACCTCTATTCCAGCCTCCATTCCTCCACTTCAGCCTTCAGTTTTGATCTGGATATCATGTGAGCAATGCCATGCAAAGGCCTTCAATAAGAAATGTTACACTACTCCTACTCCTGGGACTATGGTGTGCAGTGACATAAAGTATAACAGCCAGACCCTTCTAGTCTTCTTTAGACATACACTAAAGGTTCCGTCACATGTAACGATATTGTTGCCGATATCGTTCAAAAGTCACGTGTTTTGTGACGCTTGAACGATGTCGAAATGACATAGTTGCGTGTGACACTACAAACGATGAACGATCAGTCGGCTGGACAGGACCTCAAATCTATCGTTGGTCGCCCGGTGGACACCGGGAGACGACCGATAAGCCAGCTCCCGGTGCCTCTCTGCAAGCAATGGGAGCTAATTTCCAAGGTAAGCAGTGGGTATCTAGGCAGCGCGCTCTGCCTAGATGCCAGAAGAATACCTTGGTTACCAGCCTTCTCCACTCACGGGCTGGTATCCAAGGTGCACAACGGGTAAGTAGGGTCCCAAGTCACCCGCTGTGTACCTTGGATACAGCCAGTGAGCAGAGAAGGCTGGTAACCAAGGTATACTTTGGGTATCTAGGCAGAGCGTGCTGCCTAGATACCCGCTGTTTACCTTGGAGACCAGCCTGCTCCCACTTACCACAGCCTGGCAGTGGGAGCAAGACATTGTGGAAACAATATTTAAATAATTTCCATGATGTCGGTGGTCCACTGATCGCTGGTGAGTCTGCTGGTGTGACAAGCTCACCAGCGATCTGAACGATTTTGTTAGCGATCGCGCGTGCATGTGATCGCTAACAAAATCGTTCATCGGATTGATGAATGTGATGGCACCTTAAGAGCTCAGTGTTACATTGATATGGTTGTGTATTCAATGGTACAGTAATTTGTCAAAACAGTGAGCAGCCTTAATCAGCTAAACATTCTGCTATGAACTGCAGCAGCTCCAGACTTGTCTCACAGAGCATATCTTGGTAGTCTTTGTTCTACAATCGCAAGGGGAATTAAAATGAGTGGATCGTAATAATGTCCATGGCCAAGAGCTATCAGCATGCTAGAAAATTCCTTAAACAACAATTAATAACTAGAGATATGCAAATTTTCCCCAAACATGATCGTCAATTTCAAATTCAGCACGAATATTGCAGATTTAGGCTGTGGTCACAGTTGCCATGCGTTTTTTTATTGATTTAACAAAACTCATGCTTTTTTTCATGTCAGCATGAGTTTTGTAAGGTGTGTGATGGCTCCCTGCGTTTTTGGGTGCGTTTTTGAATCTGCACCTAAAAATAGTGCTTGTAGTATTTTTTTGAGCGTTTTGAAAAACGCATGCGTTTTTGTAGAAAACGCATGCGTTTTTATAACATGGGTTCCTATGGGAAACGCATGCAAAAACGCATGTACATGCCCTAATAGCAAAAAAGCATGTGTGACTGTACCATGCGTTTTTTAATAAGGGGCCTTATGGGACACGCATGCAAAAACGCATGTACAATTAGTGCCATTCAAAAACGCATGCGTTTCCCATAGGAGCCCATGTTAAAAAAAAGCATGCGTTTCCGGAAACGCATGCGTTTTTTTAACATGGGCTCCTATGGGAAACGCATGCGTTTTTGAATGGCACTAATTGTACATGCGTTTTTGCATGCGTTTTCCATAAGGCCCCTTATTAAAAAACGCATGGGACAGTCACACATGCTTTTTGGCTATTAGGGCATGCGTTTTTTAACATGGGGGCCTATGGGTACGTTTTTTACATGCGTTTTTGAAAACGCAGGTCTCCAAAAACGCATGTGAAAAATGGTACTGTGACCCCAGCCTTAGTTAGTGATGAGAAACCCAGTCAATTTACCAAAAAATTGGCGAACGCAGCTTTGTTCTGAAATAACGCTCTAAGTTTGAAATGGCCCTAAAACTTTCCATGATTGTTTGGGACCAAAAACGCTAAATGGAAGACCTGCTATTCAGGGAACACCACGTAACCCTACAGTAAGGAGTATTCCCAACCATTAGGTCTATTGTTTTCTATCAGCCTGTAGAATTTTTTGGAGCTGTAAAATATATTTTTAAGCTTACTGGTGTTGCAGATGTTGACATCTGCAGGGTGCAAATTTTGAAAACTGTGCCAGATGTGGCAGCAGCTGTGAAGTCCAGGAACCTTACAATGTCCCTCTGTTTAAGACAGCCTTATATATTTAATTTATTTATAATTTTTTTATTAATATTTATTAATTTTTATTATTAGTTTTATTTTCAGAAGCGCAAATCTTTATTATTGCAGAGGCTCAGCAGTGTTCTAGTCAATGTCTTTTACACTTATGTGATAGCAATTCATATAAAAATGCCATATGACCATTATATTCTTCACACACATGACTTATAAGACTGTTCACACTCATGAAACACCATAATTTGGATATTCCTTCTGAAAAATGCACAATCACTTTATTTCATTTTATTCCATACGTTAGGAATACATATTTTTGACACAAGTGTACACAAGTGTGTTATATGTATTAATAATATTTGACCTGTACGTGCATTGCCGCCCACTAGCCTTTTTCAACATTACAGATGTATTGGTGGTGACCTGAATAAGCTATTTTCTTTTTCTTTTTTTGTTCTCCAAATATATCAGGCTTCAATAATCACTCCACCCAATTGTCAGCCCAGGTCTTACGAGTGGTATGGGGAATGGGATTTGTAAGTCAGGTGCCTTCTACAGCCCACCCTAGTGAGGAGTTAAAGAGCAGCTATGCAACAGGATTGTGCAAAAATAATATCCTGTAAGTGATTGTGTCCTGGCGCTGCAAGAGGCGGGCCCCTAGGCAAAGCAAAGAGGCATCAATATGAAGCCTGGAACCATCTTTCAGTCATGTACAATGCAGCTACACTGTGCCTGCAGTACACAGTTTGGATAAGTGATGGATCCACCCCAAGACATGCCAGCTCTGGAGGATGTGATCTTCCTCATAACAGGGGGGAAGAGAGTAATTTACCACCAGAACCCGTGCAACCCACACAGGACATGGACATATACAGTTTGTGACCTTTAGCTTCACCACACTACCTGCATTGGATCTGATATGCAGCAAGGTCAGGATCCAGAGCTGGTCTTGCACACCTGAGTAGGTCTCACCTAAACAGAGGTCACAGTCAGAAGGTGAACCATTCCCCATGCCATCTGGGACCAGCAGATGTCCAAGTCAGAAGGATCTTACAGTGTGCGTTGCATTAGTAGACCTGAAGCTAGTGCCACAGCCAATGGATTTTTCAAATACAGAAAAAGGAAGAGGAGGATGAGGAGAATGAAGAGGAGGATGAGAATGAGTAGCATGAAGAGGATGAGAAGGAGGAGGAGGTAGTAGAGACAAAAGGCCCCATTTCCCTGCCTTTTGTAGCAACCCCACAGGAAGCCTTCAACTGGGAGAATGCATGTGAGGACCCCTACCACCTCCAAGCAACTATACTATTAGGCATGAACCACCCCAGCCTGTCTCATTTCTTGAAGAGATTAGGCTTGCAGATGCCATTGCACGAGAGTCATTGCATGGACCTGAGGCCAATGAATTTGATGAGCCAAGTACCTGAGGCATGGTGGTGATATTCATCAAGGAGAGGAGGTTTGGTTTCATATCCGAAGAACGGACTAGTCATTGGTGCTAAGTGAAACCGGTCCACAATGCAGTGTGACCATCTTCCATCAAGACTCCACACACTCTATGTTGGGGAGAAGGTCACCTTCATGAAGATGAAAGGCGGTAAGGGTGGTTTGTAGTAGCTGTAAGACGGGTCACCACAGTGGATGAATTAGAAAACTGGCAGCAGGAGGCCGACATGGAGAGAATGTTGCATTGGAAGAAGTCCAGGCCTGTTTGGGTTAGCCAGCCAGCTGCAGACAAACCCACGGGGGCCATCCTTCCTGAAGGGCCTGTCTGTGTTGCCCACGTTCCTCCCATCTATCCTAGAGGGGGTGGCCATGATGAGATGCGCTGGCAGCCAGGTGGGCATAGAGAATGCCCCTGGAGGAATAGCCCCTCTGACTCCCCCGAGACCATCTAGCAGCGGAGTACAATGTGGAACGGCAACATTTATCCCAGACAGCATTCAAAAACCTGTTGCAGTCTTTTAACTCTTATTAATGAGAAGAATGCCCTAAAAAAGGCTTGTCGTTGAGTTGCTTACCCATCCTTTAGTTGGCCTTTGTCCAGAGAAGAGCTTTATTCAATTATTTAGTTCTTAGAAGGCAAGGCTTGTTTTTTTGCTCATTTTTTCCCTTCCCAAGTATAACACCAGTTTTGTTTCCACCTGCTGGATTAGTGGGACTGCAGCCTTTGGGCTACACCTCAAAAACATTAATGAACAGTGCCCTTAAAGAGGATCTGTCATCCCCTGGTGCTATGTTAACTGAATGCAGTACTGAATGCAGCGTGTCAGCTGCATTCAGGGAAGGGATCTCTCATGTCTCTAAGCCCCCTGTAAGTTGTACAAAACACTTTATAAAGTTTATGGATAAAGAGTTCAGTAATGAGTCATCACTGTTTTATGGTGTCTCCCCTGCCTCCAGCCCTTCAGGAAGGATGGCCCCCGTGGGTTTGTCTGCAGCTGGCTGGCTAACCCAAACAGGCCTGGACTTCTTCCAATGCAACATTCTCTCCATGCGGCCTCCTGCTGCCAGTTTTCTAATTCATCCACTGTGGTGACCCGTTTCAGCTGCTGGGACTGCTCCCGCCTATTGCTCGCTCTGTGGAGGGGAGACATAAAGGAGGCTGAACAAGAGAGGGCTGGAGGTGGACCAGAAAGGGCTGGAGGCAGGGAGGACACCAGCAGCAGCGATGATCCAAGAAGGAGGAACAATACCCATGCTCATCCCACACTGAGTCTCCTCCTCCACCTCCTCCTCTCCAGCCCAACCATGCTGATCAGACATGAAGCTGGGGTTGGGAGTCCCCTGTGTTGCATGAGGGTCCCCTCGGTACCACTGAAAAAGAAGTCCTCGCCCTCCTCATCTTCGTCATCATCTTCATCCACCAATCTTGCCTGAAAGATTGGCTGGGCTGGCTAGGATCATCAATTGTGAAATTTTGCTCCATACCCAGCTGCTGGGCACTCAAAGATTTCATTTTTGCCTCTTTGCAGCTTAGCACATATGGCACACTTCATATCTAACTGTCTGTGCCAAGTCCCTTACGTGATCCACATTTTCAACAGCAACACTGGTTGGCCACCTTTTTAACCCATGGTACAAGGACAAATTTCCTTCACTACTGTTGCAGTCATCAAGGGGTTTCACAATAGAATCCTTCAAGAGAGCCATTGTTGATCATTTGGATGGCAACATCACCCTCAGACACCACTGCTAGCAGAGGTACCAGCTCTGTGTAACAGCATGCATTAATGGAGAGAGACATGGCCAGCAGGTCCAAAAGAGGTGGTAGTAAAATGTCCTCAAACTGGGCCATCTTCAATAAACTGGCTCATCAGCAAGGTTTACCTGGACCGGTAACAATGTCAAGGAGGAAAGAAGTTGCACAAGATGGTCAACGACTATGCAAGTGACCATACCTGCGTCCTTCCTGATGCTTCTGTTCCATTTAATTACTAGGTATCCAAACTGCATAGTTGGCCAGACCTGTTCTTATATGCCTTGGAGTACTGGCCTGCCCTGCTGCTAGTGTAATGTCAGAGCGTGTTTTCAGTGCCGTTGGGGCAATCATCACAAATACATGCACATGGCTGACTACAGAGAATGCAGCAGTTGAGTCTGATCAAATTTAACAAAACCCCAACCCATTTTGAAGGAAAAAGTATGGCAACACCTGTAGTCACTAGAGAGTATTTAATTTAGTTAAATGAGATGGGGGAGGAGAAACATTTCTTATAAACAGCAGTACATAGTCTGTTGTAACATGTAAATTAATACTAGCTCCCTATGTCTCGGCTTCCATTGCCGTACCTCTACTGTAAGTGACATTTAATACAAAAATCTCCATATACTCTCAGAGTCCCCCTAATTTTTTGGGGAGGACCACTGGAACTACTCAGATTAAATCAAACAACAGAAAGAGAGTAAATACTCAGATATTAGCACATTTTAAGGTGAATTTGTATTTTAACTCATGGAAAGGACACTGGTGAGGGAGGCCGTTCAGGTGCCCACTCACACACCACTATCAATGAACAGCCATTTTCCCTGTATTAAATGCTCTCACAATAGTACATATTTACAATTTCTCAAGGAAGAGAAAATCATTGTATCCATACTGGTACATACACTGACAATCAATAAATCAGGCCTTTTAGTCTAAGGTCAATACAGACTCACAGGTATAGACAGTAATAAACAGCCCAGAATATAAATCATCATTACATTTAAAGTTTCACAGTGATTCTCCAACCAAATATACAGATAACAATGTATATACATTACATCACAGAGAGCAAAACAAACTGCACTTCATTGTGCTGATACCATTACCCAGCGTGTGTGAGGCACCTGGTTACAGAGAAACACCGGGGAGGTAGCCCCGACGCCGTTTCGTGGCTATGCAAGTTGCATTAGTCACTTCATCAGGGGGATGGCTAGGTGCTGCCTGAGTCCCCATTTTATGTGCGACTGCATTACCGAGTCACCGCGGACCGGAAGAGACGTCGCAGCCCGATCGCAGGTCAGACTTTTACCGCCCACCCCAGTTCACGTGACCCCCACAGTCGCATCACCCCAGCAACCAGCTCAAAGCCCCTCCCGCCTGCAAGTCAGCCCAGCTCTCAAGGGCTGCCTTGGACACGTAACCAGAGGTCCGAGACACTGAAGCTGACAGAAAGGCAGGCCGGAGACAGGGAGAACCAGCCCCAGGGAGCAAACCAGGGGGGGACCAAAGGATTATCTCATGAGCACTATTGACAGAGAAAACAATTTTTAAAGGCATATGCCAGGAACGACTAAAGGGACATGGGATGGTTGGACTAGGCGCAGATTGCTGCTGCAACATAGTATTTGTGAACAATCCATCCTTCATCTGGTTCCATCAAGTCTAAATGTGCCCTGCAATTTCATTAGGAAGGGTCAATCATAGCAGTTAACACTGAGGCATCCCCATAGGGGAGCAAAAAGGCAGCACCTGTGAATCATAGATAAAGACCCATGAAATCATATCTAAAAAGCAATTCACAAGAATACTAAATAACCTTTAGGTACATTCCTAGTTTGAATAGGGCAGCGATGGTTAAAGAAAGGAGGCAAATGACAGCTGTTCGTTCAGGCCCTTCAGTGACATAGTGTCTAATGACACTATACACCAAGTTTCACACTGTGCAAGCATCTTCCTGGTATCACCACCCCGAATTCCTCTATGTATAACATCAATACCCTTAAATTTTAGGGAGGCTGGGTCGCTGTCATGATGCTCCAGGAAGTGTCGCGGCAGTGTTTTTAGGGTGACCTTGTCCACCACCGCTGGTGCCACCAGAATGCCCAACAAATGCTCTCTCACTCTCCGCCTCAGCTTTCTAGACGTCATGCCTACATAAATCAGCCCACATGCACATGTTGCATAATATACAACATTGCATGTGCTACATGATATATATTGTCTAATATTAAACGTCTTTCGGCCATTGAAGGAGGTTAAGGAGTTAATGCATCGGACACTCGGGCAGGCAACGCAGTGGCCACAGGGGAAGCACCCTCTCAGGGGTCCTCTCGAGCCGAAAGGGTTCGGCAGAACAGGGACATAGTGGCTCTGGACAAGTATGTCACGTAAATTTCGTGACCGCCTACTGGTCATGAGTGGTTTGTCAGACAGCGAGTCCCTCAAAACAGGGTCAGAGTGTAGGACCGGCCAATGTCAGTTTAATTCATCACGTAATATGCCCCATTCTTGATTGTACGTAGATATAAACCGTACCGGTTGTATGGAGTCTAAATTGACTACTCGTATGTATTTTTTGACCTGAGCTAAGCTCTTTTAACTTGCTATAGCCTCTTTCTCTAAAGCATTGTTTAAGATCAGTAGCCCGCCTCTCAAATGCCTCTTCGGATGAGAGATGTAAATATGTACTATTGTGGAGCATTTAATACAGTGAAAATGGCTGTTCATTGATAGTGGTGTGTGAGTGGGCACCTGCACGGCCTCCCTCACCAGTGTCCTTTCCATGGGTGTAACAATAAAATTCACCTTAAAATGTACTAATATCTGAGTATCTACTCTCTTTCTGTTGTTTGATGCAAGTAACATTTAGCAAAAATATGGTGATCTGGTGACATACCAGGATGTGCAGTACTATCTTGGTTGAGAGGTTGAGGATTTGCTTTTGTCCTGGATTTTTACTGGAACACTGGGTATGGTTACTGGCTAATTTATATCCTGTATGTCTTTTCTCATTGCTAGGCTATGTACACACAATGCATTTTTCCTGCATTTTTACCATGATTTTATGCTAATGTATGCTAATTTAAACCTGTGTTTTTAATTAACATTAATGGCCACTTTACACGCGGCAACAGGAAGATAGAAAATGGCAGATGTCGGAGACAATTGTACCTTTTACCTTCAAAACACCTTGAAGTGGCTGTGTGTAATTCAGGTATCTGCAAGGTGTTTTGAAGGTAAAAGGTACAATTGTCTCCGACACCTGCCGTTTTCTATCTTCCTGTTGCAGCGTGTAAAGTGGCCATAAGGGTGCGTTCACACACTACGTATTTGCAGCGTATTTTTACGTGAGTGCTGTTGCAGTTTTTGTAGCCAAAACCAGGAGTGGAACAATCAGAGGAAAAGTCTGAGGCTGGCTTCACACTGCGTTTTTGAGGCATCCGAGTGAATCCGTTTAAAAAACGCAGCAAAAACGCAGCAATGCCTTAGGTGTCTTTTAAGGTTTCTCCTGACTCCAGATTTCTTGGCAGGAGGAACCTTGCGTTTTGTGCTGCATTTTTCCTGAGTTTTTTTGCATGTTTCTTGCTGTGTTCTTGGTTGCTGCTTTTATCTGTGTTTTTCCCATAAAACACTGCAAAAATGCAGAAAATAATTGACATGCTGATTCTTTCAAAAACACAGTAAAGCCTGTGGTATTTACACCTTCTGCAGAAATCAAAAACCAATGTGTGTAGACAGTTAAGGCTGAAGGCACACTGGCGAAAGACTCGAGCGAGTGTAATGCGAGAAAATATTGCATTGCACTCGGACCTTTATCTTTAAATGATACAGGTCACATCAATGTGATTTTCACGCATTACACTCGCTTTGCAAGGGTATTGCGAGTGCAATCACAGCATGCTGCGATTGCATGCAATTCCCTCGCGTGAGAGGCCATTAAAAGTATATGGGTGCGAGTCAAACTCGCACCCATACACCATATGGTGCAATAGTCGCACTCGTGTCTAAATTTCCCGCTTGCCGGTACAGTAACTAATCATCTTGTACCACTGTGACATCAACGGTACAAGGTGTTTAGCTAATATAGTGATGATTTTTGTGAAATACTGATTTCTAGGGTTATTGTAGCTATTAACCCCATCAGCATCCTCTGCGCGGTATGTTTGTGCAGAGAGTGCTGATGCGGCTCAATTCCCAGTGATGAAGGGGTTAATAAAATGCTGGTATATGACACCATGCGTATAGAGAGTGTCCTCACTCCCTGGACACGTGGTGTCATCAAACTATGTGTGTGCAGGGGTTAAATCATCAGTAATTAGTGTTTAAGTAATTGTCGGCTTTTATTTCTCACTGTAAAAGCTGACGCTATATTACTAGACGCTATGTCCGCTGTGTGGTGTGGAACACTCCAGGTGCTGAAGTCGAGACAGGACTTCAGCACCACACAGCAGGGACAGCTCCCCATATCCAGTAACATAGTGTCAGCTCTTACAGTGAGAAGTAAAAGCTGACAATTACTTAAACTCTAATTACTGATGATTTAACCCCTGCACACACATAGTTTGATGACACCATGTGTCCAGGGAGTGAGGACACTCTCTATACGCATGGTGTCATACTCCAGCATTTTATTAACCCCTTCATCACCGGGATTTGAGCCGCATCAGCAGTGTCTGCGCAAACATGCTGCACAGAGGATGCTGATGGGGTTAATAGCTACAATAACCCTAGAAATCAGTATTACACAAAAATCACTATATTAGCTAAACACCTTGTACTGCTGCTGTCACAGCGGTACAAGATGATTAGTTACTGTACCGGCAAGCGGGAAATTTAAATTTTGTGGCTTTGACAGCCACGGACCTTAAATTTCCAGCCAAATGCTGCCCGCGGTCCTCCAGGACCACGGACAGCATCACAATCACACACCACACACGTACTCACACCTCACAATTGCAGCACACTCACATACATACAGCCAGCCACACTCACCACATGCACCACACTCGCACCACACACAATCAAAACATGCACAGCACTCTCATCACTGTCATGCATCAAGCACGCTCCGTGTTTGATGCACGACTGTGTGCCTTCAGCCTAATCCCTTAATACCATAGGTTTTGCTGGAAACCAAAAACGCAGGTTTAGGTTAGCACAGATAAGCATAAAACCAAGGCAAAACCTAAGCCCAAAAATGCAGAAAAATGCAGTTAAAACGTACAGTGTGAACATACCCTAAGTCCAGATGTGTGTAAAGAGGTTAAATGATGAAGGTCAGAAAAATCCTTAGGATCTGGTAGACATGGCGGCTAGCGTTGAATTTGTCTATGGAACTCCTTTTAAGAACTGATCGGCTTTCCCAGACAGTGCCTCCATTAGGGCACATTCCTATGATCAGTGTTTGCAGCATTTTGAATTTATTGTGTTGTTGCTACGTCCATAATGCTGCGTTGTACAAAATAAGAACAGTGAATGGAATTTGGAGAAATCAAGTATCCACTGCGCTTGTCTGCAATATGAACTGACATGTGGGGTGGCATCCTGGCTGAATTCATGTCAATTTTTTGCCGCGGAGTCAAAGGCGATCTCGGTGAGTGGATGCAAGGAAAAGCCATCATGCCCCTAGCATTGACCGTGAGCATGAGTGTTGCATTCATCCGAGATCACTGGCTTTCCTGCAGGAGAGAAGACACTCAAGTTTGCAGTGTCTACAGATCGTGTGGACATAGCCTAACGTGCATTTAATTTTCTGGTACTTCAATGTACAGGAAAAATGCTTTTTGTGGTTTTATGAAAAGAAATGTGGTTGAGTATATGAAAAAAGAAAAAGTATGAATTATTATATCTGCATTTGGGTGAAATTTTCATAACAGTTAACATATTTTGGTGAGCACAGTGTAAAAATAGTTGTCCTACATGGGCACATGACATATATGGCACTTGGAATGGCATGGCACTGCTGGAATACTAATGTAGATGGAGACCCATTTGGTTTGATGTCTCTCAAATGCATCCTAGTCACATATACTTGATTGACATAGTTGAACAGGCTACAGTAGTTTTCTGGATCATGAATCAAAATTGCTATCACATGAAATGAATTAAATTAAAGTAAGAAAATGAGGGAGGAAGGTGTTCAGAATGATAACTTAAAAAAAGGATATGTTAAAAGTAAATGGTGTTGTGTAATATCAATAATTAACATGGTACAGGTTTAGCGGATGCTGAGTTAATAATATTACTAGGAGCTACTAGAGAACTCCAGGCATTGAGGGCCACCATCAGGCCATGTTTTCAGGATTTTGTTAGCATTGCACAGGGGTTGGAATCAGGGCCGCAGCATCCATGAGGCGACATGAAGTGTCAGCCTCAGGCGGCGAGCCCTGCTGGTAGACATGGGGCGGCGTCTTCAGGAGCGCCTGGTGGTAGTGCGGCCCCCTGCAGATGCCGCTCCTACAGTCCTGGCCGCCGACGCTGCGACCAGGCTTGGCGTATCTGGGGCTGCTGGCGGGGCATCTGCCCCAGGCTCAGCAGACTCCTGCCGCAGCGGCAGCGGCCGCGGTCTCCAAACACCAAACACCCCCCCTCCAGTGTGGCAGTGCGAGCTGTGTGTGCGGCCGCGGCAGCGGCCGCGGTCTCCAAACACCCCCCCTCCCCCCCCCGTGCGGCTGTGTGAGCCGGCTGTGTGAGCCAACTTCATGCTTCACTGTGCCTCGCGCTGACAGGACCTGTGATGATGTCAAAGGAGGGGAGGAGTCAGGCGGGTCACATGATCAGCTCCTCAGTATGCAGCCAGGACTCCACCATGGTGCTGGATGAGGTGAAGTTTATGTGTGGGGCTGAGGCTTTACAGTGTAAATTAATGTAGCAGAGCTGTGTATGTATGAGGTATATGGAGTGGAGCTGAGTGTTCAAGGTGTACAGAGTGGAGGTGCGTGTGTATGAGGTGTATGGAGTGAAGCTGTGTATGTACGAGGTGTGCGGAGCGGAATCGTGTGTGTATGAGGTGTGCGGAGCGGAGCCGTGTGTGTATGAGGTGTACAGAGCGGAGCCCTGTGTGTACGAGGTGTACAGAGTGGAGCCGAGTGTGTATGAGGTGTACGGAGCAGAGCTGCGTGTGTACGAGGTGTACAGAGTGGAGGCGTGTGTGTACGAGGTGTACGGAGCAGAGCCGAGTGTGTATGAGGTGTACGGAGCAGAGCCGCGTGTGTATGAGGTGTACGGAGCAGAGCCGCGTGTGTACAAGGTGTACAGAGCGGAGGCGTGTGTGTACGAGGTGTATAGAGTGAAGCCACGTGTGTACATTGTGGAGCTGAGAGTGTACAAGGTGTACGGAGCGGAGCCGCGTGTGTACGAGATGTACGGAGCGAAGCCGAGTGTGTACAAGGTGTATGGAGCAGAGCCGAGAGTGTACAAGGTGTACGGAGCGGAGCCGCGTGTGAACGAGGCATACGGAGCAGAGCCGTGTGTGCGAGGCTTTCGCAGCGGAGCCCAGTGTGTACGTATGTACGAAACGGAGCCACGTGTGTACGGTGTGTACAGAGCGAAGTCATATGTGTACGAGGTGTACAGAGCAGAGCCACATGTGTACAACGTGTACGGAGCAGAGCCGCTTGTGTACGAGGTGTATGGAGCAGAGCCGCTTGTGTACGAGGTGTACGGAGCAGAGCCGCTTGTGTACGAGGTGTATGGAGCAGAGCCGCTTGTGTACGAGGTGTATGGAGCAGAGACGCTTGTGTACGAGGTGTACGGAGCAGAGCCGTGTGTGTACGAGTTGTACGGAGCAGAGCCGCTTGTGTACGAGGCGTACATGGTGTACGGAGCTGAGTGTGTACTAGGTGTACGGAGCGGAGCCATGTGTGTACCAGTGGTGGCCCCCCCAAGCATGCCGCTCCTATAGTCCCGGCCGCCTCTGCCGGCAGCATTCTTCTCCCAAGTCCTTGCCACCGCTGTCCACCCCTCTGCAGCTCAGCACGGCGGGGAACAATGATGTCATCACTTAGCGCCACTGTGCTGAGACGTGCAGAGCGGCAGAGGAGATGCTGAGGAGAAGAGGTATTTACTTTTTATTTTTTTAATAGTTTTTTTTAGTGAGTACATTGATGGGAAACTATGTAATGTACAATATAATATAGGACAATGGGGGTGCAATATACTATATGGAGAACTATTGTGGCCCATTATATTATATGGAAGACTATGGGGGTGCATTATACTATAAGGAAGGCTATAGGGGATGCATTATACTATATGGAGGACTATGAGGGTGCATTATACTATATGGAGGACTATGGGGGTCCAATATGCTGTATGGAGAGCTATGGGGGTGCAGTATGCAATATGGGGGTGCATTATGCTATATGGAGGACTGTGGGGGTTCATTATGCTATATGGAGGACTGTGGGGTGCATTATACTATTTGGAGGACTGTGGAGGTGCATTAATCTATATGGTGGACTGTGGGGGTGATTATTCTATATGGAGGACTGTGGGGCTGCCTTATTCTATATGGAGGACTGTGGGGTGCATTATACTACATGGAGGAGTGTGGGGGTGCATTATTTTATATCAAGTACTGTGGGGGTGAATTGTTCTCTATGGAGTTCTGTGGGGGTGCAATATGCTATTTGGAGGACTACGGGGTGCAATATACTATATGGAGGACTGTGGGGGTGCGTTTTTCTATATCGAGTACTGTGGGGGGTGCATTCTATTTTATAGAAGACTATTGGGGTGCATAATATATGGAGGAATGCGGTATACTATGTGGAATACTATGGGTGTGTATTATATTATATGGAGCAAATTATACTATTTGGAAGCCATTATAATATTTGGAGGGCTCTGTGGGAGGCATGATAATACTTGGAGGCTACAAGGGAGCCTTTATACTTTATGAAGGGCTATTTGAGGGCTGTGTTGGGGGCCATTATACTGTACATAGGTCCATTTTACTACATGGAGGGCTGGGCGGCGGTCATAGTTGGGGATCATGCTGTACTGGGGTAGTTGCAGGAGGTGCAGTAGGGTCATCATACTGTGCATGTGGAGGAATGCACTGTGGGGGATCATACAGTGTTTGTGGGGCACTTTTGTTGGCATCACACTTTAGAGGGGCAATGAAAGGGGAATCTAGGGGCTTCAGTAGGAGGAAAATTACTTTGTAAAGGCTGACATATTGTGAGAGATGTACCTATGTGACCCAGCCAAATATTGCTTTTGTTGGGGGGTGCCCAATTAGAACTTCTGCTACGGGGCCCTATGATTTCTATGATGCAGGATGCATTGTCCCTCTGCTGCAGGACTGATTGGCCATAACTTAGGCTGGTTTCAGATTTGCATTTGTGTCTGCATGCGCAGGGCATGCAAACGCAGGGCAAACGCTGCCATACTGATGTGAACGCAGAGGAGATTCTCATCAGTATGGTGCTCGGCCAGCCAATCAGTGATCTCGACGGCGGCCGGGAGGCGGAGATCTGTGGCGGAGATCCTCCACCTCCCAGCCGCCGACGACGAAATTTCAATGTGATCCGCAGCGTTCTCCTGCGCCGCCATGCGGAGGACAGTGCGGATCCATTGAGATCCATGCATTGTTTGTGCACTCGCGGGCACTTGCTGATAAAACAAGCACCTGTGAACGCACAAAAAATGCAACATGTTGCATTTGGAGGGCGGAGGAGGGCGTATAAATTATGCGCATCCAAACGGAATCGTTCCCATGTTAAACATAGGAACGCAGCGTTTGGCTGCGTTCTGTTACGCTTGCGTTCCGAATGCAAATGTGAAACCACCCTTACACACCAGGTCCAGTGCTGCCCCTCGGTACATTCAGGCATCCAGCCATGTTTCTCCTGAGCAGCGGTTGGTCGGTGGTGTTCTTCCCCCTTCCTGCTCCCATATCCTTTGCTCAACCCAATAGGAAGGACCCTGTTATTAATTACATAAAGACAGCCCCGTGTGTGGCGCTTGTGATTGGCTAAGCAATTCGGGAGTAAGTGTGGTCTGTTGGATGGAGAAGAAGCGCCATTTTACCAACTTAGTGCAGTGGCGGCTTGTTGATGCTCAGACTGCAGGTCTTTACCTGTGTTGTGTGGAAGGTGCGGCATGGCGACTTGTCTGAATATTCAGTGCCAGGCAGCGGTCCAGAGTTTTGCAGGCGTGTGCCAGAGGTTGGCAATCAGTTCTGCCTGCAGGACCACGGCTCTGCCTGTTGTCGTTATGTGTCTAAATGCTTGTGCCAAGCTGCCATTGCCATTAATGATCCTTGTTCTGGATTCTTCTGTGTGGTTCTTGTATGTGCGTGTGATGGTGCAGACATCTTTGTGTGGAGATCTTTTTTTTCTGTTTCAGTAAACTAAAATGTCCACTATTTTGCTAATTTTTACAGGATAAATATAAATCTGTAGGAACCAGATTTATTTTTATCAATTAAAATTTTTTTCTAGCGGGTGGGGGGGGGGGGCACCATTTTGCAGTTCGCCTCAGGCAGCAGAGAGGCTAGGTTCACCCCTGGTTGGAATCACCACCTATGTAGGTGATTATATTATCATCTGTGCATACTAAGGAAATCCTGAAATCATTACCTGTTGGCGGCCCTCAAGGCCTGGAGTTCTCCACCCCTGATCTAAATAGTACTAGATGGCCTGTGAGATTACAACAGAATTTTAGGCTACTCAGTGTGCTAGCTAAGGCATTGGAATCATTGACATTTTAACCTTCTTCTATGGATGTGACACACCCAGTGGGGGCCGTGGGGTACTCGGAGCTGGATCTGACGATGTCATCGGGGAATGGGATGTCAGGGTGGCGTGATCCGATCCGTGGCCCTGGAGCGGTCAATAAAAGGGAAAAAAGTTTTTGTTGCTTTAAGGGGATTTTCTGGATGTGGGACCTGGGGATGACCTTTGTTCTCATGATGCCATTCACGGGTTGCGGCTAATGATGGCCAACGCTGCTATACAGTTCATCTGGGGTGGGTGGCAATGAAGCAAAGTTGGTAAACCCTCCAAGGGTAGGGCTAAGCCCAGGGCAGCATATGTTACTTGGGTGAGTTGGTACTGATGTTACAGCACAGGACTGATAGCGCAGCAATTAAGTTCACAAACACAGCGGGGTGCAATCTCAAGGTCTTTTCTCACAGTCTGTTTTCCTGGGTTTCAACCACAACAATTTCAGCTGTGACACTTGGAGATACCGCAGCCTCCAGGTTGCTGGCTGAGCCTGGTTGTTCTCCACTAGTCTTGGGCCGGTTTCCGCTACACTGCGGCCTAATCCCGCCACACTTCAGTCAACGTGGATGCGGGAGCCCCCAGGTGGATTGCTCACTACCCGATCCTCTAGGACCCCTTCTGTCTTCTGAAGCACCCTCTCTCTCTCTGCTCCTTTGTCAGATCGTGTCTCACCCAGGTTTTGGGACGAGCTCCCACTGGCACCAGTTCCCAGGACACCTCAATCTCATTTTTGTCCTTCTTCTGACAGGCTCTCTGACCCTCACAAACTCCTACAGATCTTGCCAGGCACCCACCAATTGCCTTCTAGATGTTTCTACTAGTCTTTTATACTGTCTGTCACGTGTCCTACGTCACTAACGTGCATCCTCCCTGACTTCACTCTCTCCTGGGTGCTCCCCTAAACTCTGCTCTCCACCCATCCCTTTTACCTTGCTTCCTCCCTTCCAGTCAGGATCAGGGACTGTGCTCTCCCTTAGGAGCAATCTCACCCAAACCCTGACCTGGAGTAGTGTAGTGTTGGCCTGGGTGTGTGGATACCGGTCAGTGTCTCCTTCTTACACGAGAGTGAAGTACTACACCTCTGGCTGGGTTGCAGTACCTCTGTGGTGACTGAATCTGCAGGGGCACCACAGATATGATCTGGAACCTCTGCTGATTGTCCTTATTTTCCACTGGTGCCTTGATTGACCTTGGAGATAAGTCACTTATGGGACTAAATCTATCTTGAAGCTACCTTGTTTGTTTGTTTCCTGAAAGATAAGGTCTGCTAAGGGAAAGCCGCCGAGTGAATATACCTCCATTGTCAGGCAGGTCTCGAGTGGTGCAGTGATTCTTAGGATTTTTATTTACTACAGTATTTATTACATCCTACTACTGTTTGTCTACTACATGTGTTTTGGTCTTTGACATTTTAGCTTTTGTTAAATAAAGATATAACTTTTATCATTGAAGTTGGTATTTTCACATATAGACTTTCTCAATGTGCTACTATAAATTTTAGAATTTGGTTTGGTATTAGTTAAAAATGTTTTTTTCAGTTGTTGATAACATTTTTGCTTATTGCAAATAGTATTATCATCAGTATAGCCAAGATTGAACATACGACTGGTGCAGCTGGTGCATCTCCACTTGGGCTCAGAGGTGGAGCACATGAAGCTGAAGTGCACTAAAATACATGCTGCCAGTAGTGATGAGTGAGTGGCATAATATTTGCACTCGCTATACTTGTAACGATTCCTTTTTAAGACTTGCATATTCGTCTGAATAGCGAGCATGTTAGTCAATTAGTGATAGGCTCCACCCACACACATACAGCCATAAAACAAGTCTTTCCAGGACAGGGAGGGTGGCCTTTTTTACAACTCTACTACAAAAAACACCTTAATGTGCCCCCCAGAGAGCCTAACATCCAATCTGCTCTCAGGGAGGTGCCAGCTCACTTTGTGTACTGAAGGGAGCTGTTAATTTGTGTCAGATCGATAGCGACCGACAAATCACTCACGAACACCAGTAATACTTGCCGAGTAACGAGTATTGTGAATATCGTACTATCCGTGTGAGTAGTTTATAGTAACGATTATACTCGCTCATCACTAGCTGCCAGACATTCAGAGCTGAATTCAGCTGCCAGATTCTGCACCGGCAATAGAAGAGAGCCTATCCTGGGAGCAGAGGAAGGTAAGAAAAATCACTGTTTTCTTTTTGCAAATATGTTGTAGAATAGGAAACCTTATTAATAGAAGGGGACAAGGATGGTGGACGATATACCATAAAAGAGCACAGGATGGGGCACATTATACCCTGAAGTGGTGCAGGATGGAGGACAAAATACTATAAAGGAAACTAGCATGTGGGACTTTATGGCTTGAAAGGGCCCAGGATGTGTGACAATATTCCATGAACGAGCCCAGGATGGTGGACTTTATACCATGATATGATAGGGGACATTATACCATGATGAGGCTCAGGATAAGAGACATTATACCATAAAGATTCCTAGAATGGGGGAAATTATACCTTGAAGGGGCCCTGAATGGGGAACGTTATGCCATGAAGGGGCCCATATGGTGGATTTTACATAAGAAAGGGGCCCAGAATGGTGGACATTGCACTTTGAAAGTGCCCAGAAGGAAGACATTAAATCATGAAAGAGCCCAGGATGGAGAACATTATACCATGAAGGGAGAAAGGATAGAAGACATTATACCATGAAGAGTTGAAGAATGGAGGAAATTATAACATCAAAAGGCCCAGAATGGGGCACATTATACCTTTAAAGAGCCCAGGATGTTGGGACATTATACCATAAAGGGGTTCCGGATGGTGGAAAATTTACCATGAAAGAGCATAGGATGGAGGACATTATACCATGGAGGAGCCCAGGATGAGGGATATAATAATATGAAGGGGTCCGGGATGGGACACATAATACCTTGAAAAGGCCCAGAATAGGGGTCATACCTTTAAAGGCTCTGGAAGGGGAACATTATATCATGAAGGTGCCCAGGATAGTGGATGTTATACCATGAAGGAACCCAGAATTGGGGACATTATGCAAGGAAGGGACCCAGGATGTTGGGCATTATACCAGGTAAAGGCCAAGGATGAGGAACATTATACCAGGAAAAGATCCAGTATGAATGACATTAGAGCAAGAAGGGGCTCAGAATGGGGAACATTATATGAAGAAGGGGGCTCAAGAAGGGGACCTCATTATAATATGGTGCCAAGGACATTATTATTCAGAAGAGGTCAGGATGAGATAAAAGGTATTTAGATGCACACCATTAAACCAGTAATTGTCGCTGTATTTACTATTTCATTTTCAGTTACTAAGTTTGTTTTCACAATTTTACTTTCTTTACATTACCTGTAATAAAGATTTTTTTAGCCTCTGGATGGCATGGTGGCTCAATGGTTAGCTCTATTGCTTTGCAGCCCTGGGTCAAATCTCACCAAGGGCGACATTTGCAAGATGTGTGTGTGTTCGCTCCATGTTGGTGTGGGTTTCTTCTGGGTTCTCTGGTTTCTTTCCACACTCATAAGATAAACTGATAGGGAATTTTGATTGTGAGCCCCAATGGGGAAAAAGCATTACTCAATATGATGTGCTATACAGTGTAAGCATGCATATTAATAAATTATTTAATTTTCCAGCTTCCCTTTTGAAGATTTAGTGTACTTATATGAAAGAGATGTCTCACAAAATCATATTGAAATATGTTTTTTTAAAATTTTTATTATCCATTAAACGCAAAGTTATTCCCCAAAATAATGTGGGTATCATTATATTTACAAGTGTTCTGTATTACAATGACTATGTAAAGAGCAAGGCACAAGAAAGTCATTGTGACACAGGATGGCTAGAAAAGGTGTTTGTTTTCACTTTATTTCTTTTGGTCTAAATGTAATTGTTATCTGAATTTAACTTTATTTTTAATGTGTATATTATTGTTTTTTTAGATTTTTTTTTAAACTTTAGAGATGCCAGTTATAATTTATTCATCACAATTTTTGGATTGAAAACTGCTTTAAGTATAGAGCAGTCAAATCTACTGTATATTTACAGCCCACTATAATTACTGTTCTTGTCATATTTATTCCTAGTCAATCAAAACAGTTAACAATTTTTAAGCCCCTAATTTGACAGCTTGTTAATAGTATAATATTTTATTATTATATGAGAATATATAAAATTCCCAGTGACTTTTCTCCAAATACAAAATTGCTGAAGGACCTAGATATTTGAACAATAAAAATTGTCCAAGTGAGTGCAGAAATTAAATGCAGGAATGGTAGGCCACAGAGGAATACAGACAGTACAGGTAGACAGCTTCTTAAGATGGATTGATTCTGCTTGTGGATAGATGGACACGGGGTCTAACACACTTGAAATCTTTGATTTTCTTTCCCAATGCCAGTATAATGTGACCTGGGGTTTAGAAATAGAAATAGTCTGTATGCAGCCAATGTTATATATCTGTCCACTTCCAGAGACAGAATATATTTGAATTGCCTTCTTTTATCAACTGTACATATCTTTAGTAGTAGAAGTATATTTTGCCTGAATCTACAGTTATGTACATTAAATATATATTTTTTAATATGATCTATCTATCATTTAATTAATTATGCAAATAAGTTGATTTAAAAGGAAACTGTCCACTGTTTTCATGGTTCAAACTTGATGATACCGGCAGATAAGAGAAATAGTGATGTGTTTAAACATATGTCCAAGTTATGTTTTATTGACAGGATGACTTTTCCAATAGAGTTGTAATCAAGGTTTTGTTCTTGGGCAGTTCCTACCTCTAATTGCACTCCGGGAACTAAAATGAGTGCCCCCCTAAGCATGCCCATTCTACCCTCAATTGATGGCTATAGTAGGCTCTTGGTTGTACTCTTTCCTTTTATGGTTCAACTCAACTGGATGGCGGAATGTTTTTGAGTAGGTAATGCGATTCCCTCTTCCCAGGACTTGTTTGTAATCTACACTGGCGATCAAAATTAGAGAACAATGTATGATCACTTGATTTTTTTCACAAAGAATTTAATCTACGTTGAACAACATTTGAAAATTTTTGTGTAAAGCTGTTTTCACATCACGATTGTTTCGTGTCCGTGGGGATCGTGTTTTTTGCAGAACCCCACGGACAGGAAAGGACTGGATCGAATGTGGCCTCCGGATGCCGTTTCTGTGTCCGGGTCCGTGATTTTCATGAATCCGGACACAGAAAAGCCCGAGCCTGCAAAGCGCAGGCAAGCAGGGCACTTTCACTCCCGCAATGTACAGTGCCTACAAGTAGTATTCAACCCCCTGCAGATTTAGCTGGTTGACACATGCGGAATTAACTTGGCATTGTGACATTTGGACTGTAGATCAGCCTGGAAGTGGGAAATGCACTGCAGCCAAAAAGATTTTTTAATTTTTTTTTTTCTTTTAAAGCGTTAAAAGTTAATTCAGAGGGTCATTTATTATTCAAACCACCAGAATTCTGTTTGGTCCCCCTAAAGTATTAAGAAGTAGTTCAGGCACAAAGAACAATGAGCTTCACATGTGTGGATTAATTATCTCTTTTGCCAGCCTTTTCTGACTATTTAGGACCCTCCCCAAACTTGTGAACAGCACTCATACATGGTCAACATGGGAAAGACAAAGGAGCATTCCAAGGCCATTAGAGACAAGATCGTGGAGGGTCACAAGGCTGGCAAGGGGTACAAAACCCTTTCCAAGGAGTTGGGCCTACCTGTCTCCACTGTTGGGAGCATCATCCAGAAGTGGAAGGCTTATGGAACTACTGTTAGACTTCCACGGCCTGGACAGCCTTTGAAAGTTTCCTCACGTGCCGAGGCCAGGCTTGTCCGAAGAGTCAAGGCTAACCCAAGGACAACAAGGAAGGAGCTCCGGGAAGATCTCATGGCAGTGGGGACATTGGTTTCAGTCAATACCATAAGTAACGTACTCCACCGCAATGGTCTCCGTTCCAGACGAGCCCGTAAGGTTCCTTTACTTTCAAAGCGTCATGTCAAGGCTCGTCTACAGTTTGCTCATGATCACTTGGAGGACTCTGAGACAGACTGGTTCAAGGTTCTATGGTCTGATGAGACCAAGATCAAGATCTTTGGTGCTAACCACACACGTGACGTTTGGAGACTGGATGGCACTGCATACGACCCCAAGAATACCATCCCTACAGTCAAGCATGGTGGTGGCAGCATCATGCTGTGGGGCTGTTTCTCAGCCAAGGGGCCTGGCCATCTGGTCCGCATCCATGGGAAGATGGATAGCATGGCCTACCTGGAGATTTTGACCAAGAACCTCCGCTCCTCCATCAAGGATCTTAAGATGGGTCGTAATTTCATCTTCCAACAAGACAACAACCCAAAGCACACAGCCAAGAAAACCAAGGCCTGGTTCAAGAGGGAAAAAATCAAGGTGTTGGAGTGGCCTAGTCAGTCTCCTGACCTTATCCCAATTGAAAACTTGTGGAAGGAGCTCAAGATTAAAGTCCACATGAGACACCCAAAGAACCTAGATAACTTGGAGAAGATCTGCATGGAGGAGTGGGCCAAGATAACTCCAGAGACATGTGCCAGCCTGATCAGGTCTTATAAAAGACTATTATTAGCTGTAATTGCAAACAAGGGTTATTCCACAAAATATTAAACATAGGGGTTGAATAATAATTGACCCACACTTTTATGTTTAAAATTTCTAAAAATTCAACTGAGCAACATAACTTTTTGGTTTGTAAGATTTATGCTTCTGTTAATAAATCCTACTCTCATTTGCAGTTTGAAGGCTCTAACTTATTGGCATCTTATCAAACCAGCTAAATCTGCAGGGGGTTGAATACTACTTGTAGGCACTGTATATACATACATTGCGGGAGTGAAGCAAGGATTAAAAATAATAAAAAAAGAACCTCATCTCTCTGTGTCCCGCGATGTGCGCCATCTCCGAGATTAAGGACCTGTGTATCAGCTGACCTGGCGGCGCGGGGCTACCCAATAAGCTGATCGGTCACATGACCACATCAGCTGAGCTGTTTAAATCTAATCAGCGGGCAGGAGATTTAAACTGCTCAGCTGATGGGGTCATGTGACAACCCAATCAGCTGATTGGTCACATGACCACATCAGCTGAGCGGTTTAAATCTCCCGCCTGCTGATCAGTTTTGGCGGACAGGAGATTTAAACTGCTCAGCTGATGCGGTTTTGTGACCTATTAGCTGATCGGATAGCCCCGCCCGGTCCTTAAGCCTTTGGAACTAGATGGAGCGCATTGCGGGACACGCTGGAGAGGTGAGGATTTTTTTTTTCATTTTTAACAATTGCTTTAGTTAATTTTACTTCCGCAATGTATGTATATGAACAGATCAATTTTAGTGTACTGAGCATGCCCAGTACACTAAAATTGGGTCCGGGAAACTATGCGATGTTTTTCTGGACTCCAGCTCCATAGGCCCCATGTTAATGGCCGTGGACTGGGTCGGATCTGATTCTGTCCGATTTGATGCACTGTGCCCAAAATTGGAGCAGTCTCTGATTCTGGGTACAGCAAAAAATCGGACAGAATCGGATCAGTGACAAATCGAACGGCAATAGAGCACCGATCCGTGCTCATAGGGATACATGGGGGCCAAATCGGATCCCTGGCTGTTTGTTTTATAACGGACAGCCATGGATGCCCAAAAAACGCAATGTGAAACCATACTAAGGAGTACATTATGCCACTGGAATAGAGTTTTCCAAAAAAAAAATTATCAACTTAAAAACTTCATTTTACATAAAAGGTGATTATCATAATTTGAGAACAGCAATGACTGAAGCACAGAGGAAGATTAAAATAAATGTTGTGAAAGTTTCAACATTCACCAAACAGTAGAACGTGTACAGGACTTCACTAGTCTCTCACACTGCTCTGTTGGGATTTTGGTCCACTCTTCTTCCAGTCTCTTCCACAGTTTTGTGACTGTTGTGGGTTTCTTGGCCATATGTTTGTAATCTAGGATTTTCCAGAGGTTTTCTATTGGGTTTAAATCAGCACTCTTGGCTGGCCATTTCATTGTTTCACTGTTTTCTGTTTCAATTATTGCTTTACCTGTTTTGCTGTGTGACAGGAGGCATTGTCCTGCATAGACATTGCTGGGTGATTGAGTGCTGAATGTAAGTAAGGAACTACGTGTTATTGAAGAAGGTTCTGCTACACACTTGCATTCACTCTGCCATTCCCCCAACCATTACACTTACTCCACCACCTTTCACTGACTTCTTTTCATACTTTGGGTTCAGTCTTTCCCTATTTGTTAATGAACATAATGTTTCCTGTCAGACCCAAATAAATTAAACTTGCTTTCATCACTAAAATGAACCGTGAACCAATCTCCTCTATCCACATAACATGAGCCACACCAAATGTGGGTCTAGCCTATTGATTCTTTTTGCTAATGAGAGGTATGGTCACTTCAGAATGGGCTTTCAGTCCAAAAGCTGTTAAACGTCATGATACTGTATGACGAGACAGATCCTTTGGCTAGGGCCAGGCCAGCGTTATTCATTATATTCAGGGGGTTCCATCTAAAACTTAGAATTTTTCAGTATTAGCGCAGTGTTACTGGAAAGGTAAGACTGTGCGTTAACACTGCCAATGCAATCCTATGGCAAACAGAACTTGAGCGCATTGCAAATGCCGGCTTCACACTGCTGGAGTTTCAAATCTCAAGAGCGAGATTTCCGTCCACCATAGGATTGCATTGACAGCGTTAACACAGTCTTACCTTTCCGGTAACACTGCGCTAATGCTGAAAAATTCTACGTTTTAGACGGAACCCCCTGAACGCCAAGGTATATGCCAGTTTGACCCTAGCCTTACCCTGTTTTTTGCTGAGCTGGCGAGTTATTCTAGCTGCAGTGTTGAAACGATTACTCATGGAGATTATCTGCATTTGCCTGTCCTCTCTTGCATTTGTCTTTCTAGGGTGACCAGCCTTCTTGGGGGATTTGAAAGAGTTTGTGATGTTGTAAAGATGCAATTTTGTAGAAATCACAAACTTGGAATGACTGTTGCTATGGCTGATAGGGTGACCCCTTTGACCTTCATCTGGACAACCTGCTGCTATAGGGTTTCAGTCACTTTAGAATGGCACACCATTTTTGAGTGCAAATTGGAAAGTTAGACTGTCAGTTAAATACGGATTGTCAGTTAAATAAGGAAATTAGCACCATTATATTTAAGTTTCTTTTTATTAAGGCAGAAAAAATAATAGAGGGATATATACAATTTAGATAAAGTAATACATGAACAAATCCATCCTTATGCATGTACAAATGTGTGACATTATCTTTTAGCCTTCAATTATTCCATTTTCCATGCTATCTTGAAATACACTTCTTTAGTCTTGCTTGTCAGGTGCCAGATTAGCTCCAATAACTTGCAGGTATCTGAAAGTGTTCCCTAATTTTGATCAGTGTTTTTTCAATTAATCTCATTTACATTTGTATTCTGTACTTTAGACTATATTGAATTTATGAAAAAAGCTTAAAATACTGATATTTTACTCATGTTAGGATATTTTCACAAAGAACAACACAATGACCTTAACATTAAGGATATTGTGTATTGTTCTCTAATTTTGGTCACCTGTGTATAGCAGATATTTCACTCAATTTGCTTGTTAGCACTGAGGCCTCAATCAGATGCCTGTGTTTGTTTCTATACACAAACAAATGGCATGAGCCTCATTCTTTTGGATCAAACTTTCATCAGAGGTTTTCACAAACTTGTAGGCATTTGTCTGTATTTTTCATCCATGATGCAGGTAAAAAATTGGATATGTATCCATGATTTATACATGGGTATAAGGTATGCAAAAAAGGGACATTTGATTAGCCCTATAAACTATAAAAGTTAAGGCCGAATTCACACTATGGTTTCATGCTGTCAGGCTGTGTCCGGTGTTTTGAGGGATGCTCCGGACACAGCCTGACAGCTCATGCATAGTGAAAACTTTCAACCCCAGGTTATTCACAAATTGATCCGTAAAAATGAAAAGTACTTTTTTACCACAAAAAAAAAATCTTTTTTCATTTTTGTGGATCAATTTGTGAAGCACCTGGGGTTGAAAGTGTTCACTATGCATCTAGATACGTTCCATGGGGGGTCTAGTTTCCAAAATGGGGTCACTTGTTGGGGAGCTCCAATGTTTAGGCACACAGGGGCTCTCTATACGCGACATGGTGTCTGCTAACAATTTGAGCTGATTTTTCAGTCAAATTATTAGCGGACACCATGTTGCGTTTGGAGAGCCCCTGTGTGCCTAAACATTGGAGCTCCCCCACAAGTGACCCCATTTTGGAAACTAGACCCCCTCAAGGAATGTATCTAGATGCATAGTGATCACTTTGAACCCCCAGGTGCTTCACAAATTGATCCGTAATAAGGAAAAAGTACCTTTTCTTCAGACAAATTTTCTTTTTTCATTTTTACAGATCAATTTGTGAAGCAACTGGGAGTTCAAAGTGCTCACTATGCATCTAGATACGTTCCTTGGGGGGGTCTAGTTTCCAAAATGGGGTCACTTGTGGGGGAGCTCCAATGTTTAGGCACACAGGGTCTCTCCATACCCAACTTGGTGTCCGCTAACTATTGGAATTATTAGCGGACACCATGTCATGTATGGAGAGCCCATGTGTGCCTAAACATTTGAGCTCCCCCACAAGTGACCCCATTTTGGAAACTAGACCCCCCAAGGAACGTATCTAGATGCATAGTGAGCACTTTGAACCCCTAAGTGCTTCACAAATTGATCCGTAATTAGGAAAAAGTACCTTTTTTTTCACACAAATTTTCTTTTTTCATTTTTACGGATCAATTTGTGAAGCACATGAGGGTTCAAAGTGCTCACTATACATCTAGATACATTCATTGGGGGGTCTAGTTTCCAAAATAGGGTCACTTGTGGGGGAGCTCCAATGTTTAGGCACACAGGGGCTCTCCATACGCGACATGGTGTCCGCTAACAATTGGAGCTAATTTTCCATTCAACTTGTTAGCGGACACCATGTTGCGTATGGAGTGCTCCTGTGTGCCACCAGCATTGCCACCAGCACAAGGGTAACTGGAAGAGTAGGGGTACAGCCCCAGAAAATGGCACCTCTAATTAATGTGCTATTTTCTGTGGTGGCTGTGGGTTGCAATTTGCAGCGTGAGGGAGCCACAACATTTGGGTCTCTCCATGATGAGGATTGCAGCCCCCCAACTGCCAGGTTGTACCTGGCTGGCAACCAAAAATACGGCAAAGCTCCATGTCGTTGTATTGGTAGAATAAAAAAAAATGATGTGGGGCTTCACCATATGTTTGGTCCAGCCAGGTACAACTTGGCAGCTACGGATTGCCACCAACCCCCAGCTGCCTCGTTGTACCTGGCTGGCAACAAAAAATACAGCAAAGCCCTTTTTTTTTTTTCTATAACTAATTCTAGAAAAAAAATGACGTGGGGCTCCGCCATATTTTTGGTCCAGCCAGGTACAACTAGGCAGCTGGGGTCTGGAATCCGCAGCATGGAGAGGCCCAAGCGTTCTGGGCCCCCCATGCTGTGAATTGCAGCCCACAGCCACCCCAGAAAATGGCGCATTCATTGAAGCGCCATTTTCTGGCGCTGTACCCATACTCTTCCAGTTGCCCTTGTGCCGGTGGCAAACTGGGTAATAAAGGGGTTAATGCCAGCTTTTTTATTGGCAGCTGGCATTAAGTCCGAGATTCATAATGTCGGCCCAATGTTAGACCCGGCCATTAGGAATCTCTAGTAAATAGTCAAAAAAATACACCAGAGAAAAATCTTTTTATTTGGAAAAAAACACAAACTCCATCTTTATTATAAGGATCCGACGTAGTCCACAATGAAGGTCCCACGACGCTCGATCGTCTCCGACGTAGTCCACAGGGAAGGTCCTACGACGCTCGATCGCCTCTGCTCAATCCAGAGATGGCAACAAGGTATCAACTGTCCTCTTCATACAGTCTCTGGGGTCAGAGTTATGGTGCACTGTATGGCAATGATCTGTCATACAGTGCACCATGACTATGATCCCAGAGACTACAACAAGAGGACGCTTGATCCCTTGTTGCACCCATCCATCCACCCATGCACCCATCATCCACGCATGCTGACATCCATGCACGCACACATCCACGCATGCACACATCCACGCATGCACACATTCACGCACGCACATCCACACACGCACACATCCACGCACGCACAACCATACACGCATCCACGCACGCTGACATCCACGCACGCACACATCCACGGACGCACATCCACGCACGCATCCACGCACGGTGACATCCACACACAGTGACATCCACACACTGTGAAATCCACGCACGGACATCCATGCACGCTGACATCCATGCATGCTGACATCCACGCACGCACACATCCACGCACTTCCATGCACGCACACATCCACGCACGCACATCCACAACCACGCATGAATCCACGCACGCTGACATCCACACATGGTGACATCCACACACTGTGACATCCACACACGGTGACATCCACACACGCACACATCCACGCACGCACATCCATGCACGCTGACATCCACGCACGCTGACATCCACACACATACGGCAGTGAGATCGGCATTATTGGCGCTATTGATGCAGGTGCCGGTAACGGTATGGCGCTGCCGGATGAATTGGCGACTGCGGCGGTCCGCTCGGGGCTCCGTTAACGGCGGCTGGCTGGTACACGATTGGGACTGCTGCATCGCTCGTGTCCGGGGCACTCATTCTCGCTCCCCACTAGTGAATCGCTGCCAGTCTCTGAAAAATTAAAGTAAGTAGTCGGCTCGTTGGATTGGGAGTGGAGCACTTCAAGTATTTCCGGATCCAACTGCTGCGACCGGCGGTTCTCGTCAGAGCGTGGGGCGGCGCCTATCTTCGCACCCTTGCACTGTAATGCCCCCTTTCTTTCCCGCTCTGTGGCGCAGCAATGGCACACAGTACCCGGTTACACCGAGCACGGGATCCTGTTCGTGACACCAGATTTGTCCAGCCCAGACCCAGGGGAACTCAGATCTCAGGCGGGGTTTGGGAAGTCACGGGTAGCGGTGCCTGAGGCTGTGGGCCTGGTAGTCAATGAAAAATGTGGAAAAAGAAAATAATAAAAGAGTCTATTCGTGACGCTACCTGTAGGTTCCGGTGATGGAACGGGCGCTGCTGGGGCCTCCGGGGTGATGGGCAGCAGCAAGATGGAGTTGCTCCCTACAGGAGGAGCGGGGTCCCCAGGGCTATGGGATGTGATGGTGGAATAGGGAAGCACAGTCATTTCTACCCAAGGGTTGAGTAGGGGAGCACAGTCAGTGTGGTGCAGGTGGAAGGAGGGACACACACACATAAGTCTTTTGGCACCTTTACTGATGTTCGGTTACAGGTACACACGTCCAGAATGAAGGAAAACACCTTGGGATATGCACAGCGAGTAGGGTTGTAGGCCTCATTGTTTAGCTTTCCTGTTCTGAGTCGAGCACGTATGGAACCTAACCGGACCGTTACTTCTCTCTCTCTCCACACCCGGGTTGCTGCACTGACGTCTCTCTCTTGGGTGACCGCCGTCTCTCTCCACGGTCCCTAGCTCTCAACTGTTGGTGCTGTGGGTGTCCAGGAAGCTAAGCCTCCTCAGGATGCTGGATTCTCTGCTGGGTCTATCCTTTCAGTCCCTGCAGACGCGGACTCCAGTGACCGTAACTCTGGTGGGGTGAGCCGGTATGGCTCCTTTGCCCCCGGTAACGTTATTCTCGCCTCTGCCTTCGATCCCTACTCTGCCAGTCTTCCACTGACTCTGGTGTGTACTGGTCTGGGCCTAGCATGGCTCCAGTACCAGCTCAGCTCACTAGTCCCTGAGCTCTTCACAGGTCTGTAGTGACTGCACACTCTGGCTAATTTCCCACCAGCACCTGTATTTATAGGGTCTCTGGCTTAAGGGCAGCCAGTTGGGCTCCCCCTACAGGCCTGGAGTGGAAGCTGTTGTGTGTAAGTGGTTACTCGCTGTGGGAAATCCTTCAGTGTCCCAGGGAAGTCTGTGGTTTCCTGGTACAGGATGCTACAGTAGGACTGGGACCTCTGGGGCAGCGTAATGAGGAGGGACAGGTTGGAGTGGAGCTGGGTTTGTATAGGTAGAGATGGAACAGTCTATGGAGGATACTGGGAGTGGAAAGGAAGGATACACACACGCAGGAAAGTCTCTTTTATCTTTTACTGTTGTTAAGTAGGTAAAACGATCCAGGGCACAGACGGGTGGACAGGTTGCACAGTGGGTCCCCACAGCAAGTAGGTATAAGGCCTCCGCTGTTCTGTAGTATTTGTCTGAAGCACAGCCTGCTTGCAGCCTGACTTGCCTCCTCTCTCTTCCTGACTGTAGTGTCTTCCTCTCCTCCTGTGTAGTCTCCGGGATACCTTCTCCTGATCACTGCAGCTCTGCCCTGCTGTGTCTGGCTCCCTCTCTTGACTCACGGAAGGGACAAACCGGGTAGCCAAGGCCTCCATGGTGCAACAGGATTTTCTGTGGTCCTATAGTACCCACAGGTGCGGATCCCCAATATCCGGTGTTTCTCCTGGGACGAACTCCCTCAAGTTCCTTGCTCCCTTTTGGTTCTCTGCTCCTAGCCCTCAGTCCCATTTAGGCTGGCGGGATGCTGAAGGGCCACTCCGGTTCACTGGCTCGGGCATAATCGCAGCACCGACCACCAGGACGTTTTCGCAGCTCTCCTAGCGTCTGCACGCTCTGACTAACTCCACCCCCAGCAGCAGTATTTATAGGGGATCTTGCCTAAGGTCAGCAAGTGGAGCTCCCCTACTCTGCCGGGGTGGAAGGTGTTGTATGTAGTAGGTACCTGCTGTGGAAACCCAGCTGTGCATTAGGGAAGTCTGTGGCTATCTGCGTGAGCAGGGCACCACAGGGGCACCAGTGTTTCATATGGCACATAGTCAGGTGAGGGGCACCAGTGTTGTGTATGGCACATGGACAGGTGGAGGACACCAATGTTGTATATGGTAGATGGTCAAGTAGGGGGCACCGGTGTTGTGTATCGCACATGGTCAGGCGAGGGGCACAAGTGTTGTACATAGCACATGGTCAGGTGGGGGGCACTGGTGTTGTGCACGGCACATGGTCAAGTGGGGAGCACCAGTGATGTGCATGACACATGGACAGATGGAAGGCACCGGTGTTGTGCATGGCACAAGGTCAGATGGAGAGCACCAGTGTTGTGCAAGGCACATGGTCAAGTAGAGGGCACCGGGGTTGTGCACGGCACATGGTCAGGTGGAGGGCACCGGTGTTGTGCATAGTACATGGTCAGGTGTGGGGCACCAGTGTTGTATATGGCACATGGTTTGGTGGGGAGTAGAGATGAGCCACTACCCTAATGTTCGAATTCGATTCGATACGTTGAATTTGAGATTTGGTCGTCGAATGTTCATTGAATGTTCGACGAACAACACAAACCACATTGAAATCAATGGCAGGCTACTGAAAACACAGAAAACACCTCAAAGGGCTTCAAAAGCTGCCAAACTACTCAGAATGGACAACAAACTGCACAAAAGTGACAACAATTCAAACACAGTACAAATAGTCACAGGCTAAGTGGCTTAAGTTTTCTACATTAAATAAAAAGAGGTGGAAGAGTAAAAGGAGAATGAGACACAGGTATGGGCATGTCACACTCTTCTTAAATCATGTAAAGCATAGCAAGGGGACTCCAACAAGAATCCTTACTCCTTTCAAAGGGTCACACCTACAGCAAAATGTCATCAATTCTTCCAGACCCAAAATTGCTGTATGGCCCAGCTTGCATCTATGGCACAGGATTTGGAACAGGACCTGGCCTAGCATTTCAAGGTTAAATCTTGCTCAGTAACCAAACATTTTGTGGAGTGTTACAGTAAAAACTACAGAGGTAAGTCAGTGACCTGAATAGGCCTAGTGGGCCGGACCCCCTCGAAGCTCATGCAAGCACTCCCGTCAATGTTATGCCCCACCACACACAGGTGGGACCACCATTAGTTTTGTGGAGTACTACATGAATTCACAGAGAGGTAGGTCAGAGACCTGTGTTTGTGCCTTGCAGGCCGGATAAAGTCAAAGATTGTGCATGCGTTCCCATAAAAGTCATGCTCCGCCACACACAGGTGGGACCACCATTAGTTTTGTGGAGTACTATAGAAAAAACAGAGAGATACGTCAGAGACCTGTTTGTGCCTAGTAGGCCGGATAAAGTCAAAGGGAACCTGTCACTGAATGTTACAGATGTGTCCGAATTCTATTCGGTTTGTCGAATTGGGGTGTGTTTGTCGAATGTTCATCGAATGTTCGTCAAACACCGTCGAATATCATTGAAAACAATGGCAGGAAAAAAACAAACTCATACAAAAACACATAGAAAACACATAGAAAACAACTTCTAAGGTGTCCAAAAGGTGACAAACTTCTCAGAAGATACAACAAACACATGGAAAAGTGACAAGTACATATTAAAACGCGAAAAGAAATGAGATGGATGAGTAAAACGAGGAGGAGACACAGATATAGGCATGTCACTCCCTTCGAGAAACCGTTTTTACTCCAGTATTTGTAAAGGGTCCGTCACATGGGGCAACATCGCCGCCGATTACATAGGCGACGTAGGGGCGTGGCCTTTCGGCAGGGACATCGCCCCTATGTTGCCTCATGTAAAGGGGCGATGTCGATGCCGCCGGGTGGTCGCCCGATTTCATAGCAGTGCTCTGAAACCAGGCGACCGATCTGGGGCGATGTGTAATCGCCGGCGACCTGTCAGGCGAAGGGAGCCATAGGCTCCCATTGTACTGCATCGCCGCTGGGGTCTTCAGACACCCCGGCGGCGATGCCGCCTGTTAGCTCGCCGGTGCGGGGCTGGAGATGTCGCCCCATGTAAATGGGGACGGCGACGCAGGCGGGGCGCCAAAAACGTGCGAGCACCCGCCAGTCGCCGCCGACGTCCCCAGCCCCGTCGCCAGTGTGACGGGCCTTAAGGCATCATGCAGACGATGAGTATTGCTTGATTTTTACTTCGGTTTATGTAAGGCCTCGTGCAGACGATGAGTATTGCTTGATTTTTACATCTGTATCTGTAAGGCCACGTTCAGACGATGAGTATTTCTTGATTTTTACTTCAGTATGTGTAACGCCACATTCCGACAATGAGTATTTTGTGATGTTTTTCCTCACTGTCTGTAAGGCCTCGTGCAGACGATGAGTATTCTGTCACATTTAGGGGACTACAAGAAGAGTCTCCTTTTTTTTCAAAAATTTGGGCACAGACACAACTTAAGTGGTATCAATTGCACCACAGTTGCAAACTTTAAATGGTTACTTTTAGGCAAAAATCCACAAGGCTTTAGTCTCCCCAGGATGACACAGGAGTAGAAAAGTCCTTGCGGATCCATGCCTTGTTCATCTTTATGAATGTTAGTTTGTCCACATTCTGGTTGGACAGTCGTGTGCGCCTTTCTGTCAGCACACCACCAGCAGCGCTGAAGACACGTTCTGAGAGAACGCTGGCTGCGGGGCACGACAAGATCTCCAAGGTGTGATTAGCGAGCTCAGGCCGTTTTTCCAGTTTGGAAGCCCAAAATAAGCAAGGCTCCAGTTCCCCAGTCATTGCATCGATGTTAAGTTGGAGATACTCGTGTACCATCCGCTCCAGGCGTTGACTATGTGTCAGACTTCTCATGTCTTCAGGCCTTGAGAATGATGGTCTGAAAAAATCTTGAAACGAGGCCACAAAATTGCTGGTACCACCACCAGATATGGTGTTACTGGTACAGTGTGAGTGATGATGACGCGACAGTCCCACGGTTGACAAGTTGGAATTGTGAGATTCACTCTGTCTACTACTACCACTGGTGGTTTGTGGAAAAGCCGATATGAGATTAAGTATCAGCTACTGCTGATAGTCCTACATGCATGAGTCCCTTTGTATGGCAGGAATTATTTAAAGCAAATTTGCTCTTGTAACGAGGATCTAATAGTGTGGCAACCCAGTAGTTTGCATTACTCCTAATTCGCACAATCCGAGGGTCATGTTTTAGGTGTCATGGCAATACATAGTGTGAGGTAGCAAGCCGGGGGACTCGCTTGCTGCGTAATGACGCCAACACATGTGTATAATTTTTCACGTTACTACCCGTTTATTTCTCAACAGCATCAATAACCGGGTTAGTATATTTAACATTTAACACATACACCTCACATAATACATTGATATAACATATAACATTGCACATATACCATTTTTGTAACCCGGGACCGGTAACCACCTCTCTCCCCATTGGAGCTCAAACGCTTGCTCCCGTGGTAGCTACGGCCTCCGGCCTATATACACTTTACACATAAATACATAAGTTACATTTCAACGATGACCCCTCCGGGTTCATAACAGGGATGTGGGTCCCAATGGCGGTACCTGCCGCCTGGCTTTTGTCACCCAGCCTGATGACTCCATATATATCCCGTAGTCAGGATTCCTGCCTGAGCGGGACCTTACATACCACATGTGATCCATCATACACTATCCATGGATCACATGCATCCACACATCCGCTCACAGCCCATCATAATACATCCATGGACTGTGGCTCCTCCATGGTCCATTACAGGGATTGGCAAACCTTAGAATCCGGGCTAACCATGCGTCACCATGGCCTACTCACCACGGTACGGGCCACCAGTCGCCACCAAACCTCCATCTCATCTCATGGCAGGTCTCCAGGTCGACGACTGTACCCTGCGTCTGAGTAGCACCCTAACGGATCAGCCATGGCTACCCTTCTAGGAGCCCTATTACCCCTGTGTCTGGCACCACAGGCACACCCACACCATTAGAGGCCGTGGTTGAGGGACGGGTACCCTCTGCAAGCAGGGCAAGCCTCCCTCTCGTCCCATAGGGACGGAAATCCTCCAATATCAACCACACTAGCTGGGCCACTCTCTCTCCACATCGTTATACATGGCTCTTACATATAGGCCATCGTTTCTCATTCAGGGCCTTTACCTAAGCCCTCATATACATATAGTTAACACAGGTCCCTCACTGACTTTCTAGTCGGACCTCGGGCGGCTATGCCCGCCTGGCACATTTCATACACCAGGTGCACAGTTCACACTAGCATTTGAGAACTGCTCTCTTACCGGGCACGGATCCGGGTATCGCTACCTGTATCACAGGTTCCACCAGGCATCCCCACGAGCTCCTTTCCCGGGCGTGTTTCACCCCACGCCCGGACCAGTATCCACCAGGTTCAGCCATAGCTTCCCCTTCCAGGTGCTGCCACGACCCCGGACCTAGGCACCGGCATGGAGCTAGCATGCTCCCATTATTCCATGCACACAGAGCTCTGGATTGGACTGCTCTGCTCTGCTCTCTGGCAGGTAATGAATCTCTCAATCACTCAGCTGGCCAGCTCTTATCGTGCCTGCCACACCCACACTGAGTCATCCAGCTGGGCTGCTATTCCTCCGGACACACTCACCTGACACACCCACCGGGGCTGTCAGCAATCACTCATTACATCCCTTTCCTCATGGCCTCCTCGATTTCATGAGCCACTCACTAGTCACTTTAAACTCATAGTGTTCAGAACAGGTTCAAGCAGCATTATCACAGAAAAACTGGCCAGTGTGCACAGGATCATACCCTGATCCTGCATGTGATGCGCCCCGGCCATGGGGATCAAGCCGGCGGTGCCTCACAATAGTTAGTTATTTATATAAGTTTATTGAAGCCATTCAGAAACCTTTGCTCCTCTTTTACCCTCATCCTCCCCTTCTTTCAGAATTCCACTGTCTCAAGATTATGTAGCAGTGCTGAAGCAGTTCTTATCAAGATGTTATTGGAATACTAACTCACAGAATATAATTGAATGTTCTCTTCAGAATAAAATGTAGATTCAGCATAATATGATGCAATCACCCCTAGTAACACCCCTTTTAATATCCCCTTAAGGAGCCGTATAAAACTGTTAACCTTAATAAAGGTCTTTGTTATTAAGCTCTATTTTGAATTGTTTTCAGCGTGGTTCTTACGGTGGTGTGCACACACTCAGACAAAGCATCCAATTTGGCGGCAGACAATTAACCAGCCCACCCCAAAGGTGTGGAGGGCATCCATTACACAGGTAGTACAGCAAGAAGGCGCTCATGTGTCTTGCACACCCAGGAGGACCAAGTCCTTGTTGTGTTGGTGGTGGGGAGGTGAGAATGATGTTTCCTTCCTCTGCCCTCTCCCCCCAACCTCGCACAACAGAAATGTCATCAAGGTCTCCCTCATCTGCTGACTCTTCTATGCCCATCGCTAGTTCATCCTCCATTTCTTTCTGGGCTCCTGCACCTTCCTGAAGAGCTTGGTTGCTAACATGTGCCCTCATCAATGCCTCTCCACCACCCTCCCATGCCTGCCGTCTTGGTGCTGCCGACTGTGAGGATCTTGCAGATGTTGTCATCCCTTCCGCATAGGACTCCTCCTGTACTTCCTCAACCTCTTCTTGTCCCACCACCTGACTCTGAATATTGTTTAGAGTGTGCTCCAGCATGTAGATGACCGGAATAGTCATGCTGATAATGGCATCATGAGCACTAAACATCTTTGTCGCAATCTCAATACTGTGCAGAAGGGTGCATAGGTCCTTGATCTGAGACCACTCTTGCAGCGTGATCTGCCCTACCTCTGGATCTCGTTGGCCCAGGCTATACATCATAACGTATTGCACCAGGGCTCGGCGGTGCTGCCACAGTCGCTGCAACATGTGCAGAGTAGAATTCCAGCGTGTCGGCGCATCGCATTTCAGCCGGTGAACGGGCAAGCCGAAAGACTCCTGGAGCGAAGCAAGTCATTGAGCTGCGGGATGCGAACGCCGGAAGTGAGCACACAGCGACCGTGCCCTCTGCAGAAGCCCATCTAGGCCGGGATAGTGTGTCAAAAATTGCTGGACAACCAGATTCAACACGTGAGCCATACAATGCACGTGTTTGATATTGCCCTAGCGAAGGGCCGCACCCAGGTTTGCAGCATTGTCGCACACGGTCTTCCCTGGCTGCAGGTTGAGTGGAGACAACCATTGCTGAAACTCGGTCGCCAGAGCTGACCACAACTCCTCAGCTGTGTGACTCCTATTTCCTAGGCATTTCAAGGTAAAGACCGCCTGATGGCGTTGAGCCCTGCTGCCAGCATAGTAGGGAGGTGTGCAGGATTCCTTCTGTGCAGTTACAACGTGGGTGGCATTACCCTACAGGCTATGGGTGGAGGTGGAGGACCGAGATGAGATTGAGGAGGCAGAAACAGTGGAGGAACTTCTACCTACAGAGGATGGATGCACAACTCGTGGGGACGGCAAGATTTGGACAGCAGACCCTTCTCCAGCTCTCACCATAGTTAACCAATGCCCAGTCAGTGACATGTAACACCCCTGTCCATGCTTACTGGTCCAAGTGTCTGTGGTGAAATGCACCCTGTCAAACACAGAGTTTCTCAAGGAAGCGTTAATGTTGTCTGCAGCATGCTGGTGTAGCGCAGGCACACCTTTCTTGGAGAAGTAGTGGCGACTGGGCATCTGTACTGGGGCACTGTGACGGACATAAGGTCTCGAAAATCCTCTGTGTCCACCAGGCGGAAAGGCAGCATTTCTGAAGCCAACAGCTTGCAGATGGTGAAATTCAAGCGCTTAGCTTTCTCATGACTAGGAGGAAATGGCCTTTTACTTGTCCACATCTGAGGGATGGAGGGCTGGCTGCTGTGCTGAGACACAGTTTAGTATGGTGTCCCTGGCAAATTGCTGGTCTGGGAGGGAGGTGCAGGCGAAGATGTAATGTTGCCTTCATCCAAAGGCAACATTACTGTCTGAGAGAGCTCAATAACAACAGCATTGTCCACTTGAAAACCAAGTGATGACCTGTCAATCACACTGCCTGTTGTGAGTAAAGAAGTTGAATGTGTACGTCCAAAAGCATGTGTGACAGCTATCCCCACAGTCAGAGACAATGAAGAGCACACGGATGCACTTGATGGGGCAGACGGTGGTAGGCTCGCCCCGCTAGCCCGTATTCTAGCATGGTGAGCTTCCCACTGCGACTTGTGCTTCATGTCCATGTGGCGGTTCATACATGAAGTACTCAAGCTAGTGAGTTTTTGGCTTCTACTCAGAGATTGGTGACAAATTTTGCAGATGACATGAGTTGGGAGATCCTTGGCGATGTCAAAAAAGGCCTAGGCTAGGCAAGGCTTAGAGCCCGTGAGAGCTGCAGAGCCAGCACAACGTCCGCTTAGCGGCAGAGTTGTGGTTGCCGATACAGTTGTTGACGTGCTTCCAGTGCTCCTTCTATGTCCAGGAAGGCGCAACCAAACCTCTTCGTCAGTAGCATCCTCCTCCACTTCCTGTGCTGACCTCATCGACTGGCTGACTGTGGGTTGAGAGTAAGTGGGATCTCCAACCTCATCATCGTCGTCTGTGTTCTCACATCCCTCATCCTCAGAGACAACCTCTTCCTGCCTTGACCGATAACTTAATTTGTCAATCAAATCCGGTTTCTGAGTCTTATCAGCATCATCATTCTGGTGTCCACCAACAGTATTTACTGTTAGGGAATGAGGGTCTGCATAAAGGTCAGAAGCTTCTTCATCTGGGCCTGAGTCTGACTCACAAAGCTTCTGGGCATCAGGGCAGATCATTAACTCGTTTGGACTCACTGCATCTTTGGAGCAGACCTCTGATTCCCAGGCTATTGTGTGACTGAACAGCTCTGCAAACTCAAACATGTCTGTTGCACCAGACTAGGTAGGGCGGCTGGAGACTTGGGAGCTTGGAGGAATCAAGTATAATTGGTCTGACACCTCAGATGACTGGAGGGTTTGTGATGTAGAAGTTGAGGTGGAGGAGAGGCCACTTGATGGAGCCCTTGAGATCCATTCAAGCACATGCTGTTTTTGTACCTCACTTCCAAGTGTTATCTATGGTCGTGTCTGTAAGAAAGGGATCATATCCGATTGGCCACGGAAAGAAGTAGACATCTTACTTCGGCTGGAAGATTGTCTATCTATAATGAGGGGTATCTAATAAATGGGGTAGTTTTTGTTTTTCAAGGTGCTAAAGACGTAAAGGACTACCACTTCTGGATTAATATTAAAATAATTCTTTTATTAATTCTTTTTAAAAATAATTGGTCTAGTCAACAAGGTATACATACGTGGAAAAAAGTGTATATTTACAGATTCACTGCAGGAGAAGAGCACATCACAATAAGGGTATCCCTTTTCTGCCCCTACATCTGAAAAGCTGCCTGACAGTGGAGGTATACCACCTTAATGTTCCGGGTGCCCCCACTCCACGACGGCTTGCCCTATGATAGCCCTATGTAGAGGTCATCAAGTTATAACAACATAGTCCATACAAATGAGTGTCGTAACTTAAAGGATAACAACAGGACAAGAACCTGGATTAGGATTAACTTAACTCAACAGAGTGTCTATGTCCTCAGATTCAGCAGATTCAACAGAAGTCCAGTGTGCGAGCAGTTTCTTCCTCCAGTTGTGATGTCTAAAAACAGTAGGAAATCTCCATCAATTTTCGTCTTACGTGTTTCGCCTTAACGAGTATCGTCAGGTTCATCAGAGACCTTATAGGAGCATTCACACAATAGCCTGTTACTTTTTTCTTTTTGGAGACACAATAGAACCATAATAGTAGTCCCTCATTCAGAAAAAGTTCCGCAATGAAGATCACTAGAGTGTATTTACAAAACCCCAGGAGACAGGATACACGCAATGGTTAACATCCAGTCCTTTTATGTTTTTTTCGGATGCTCAATTCTACAGCCACCATAATAACATAGAGTTTGCAAAAATCCCCTTACAATTGAGATCACCAGAGAATCACCAAGGATTGTTTCAGGCTTAAGTAGCTGGATTGACACTTCATCCTGGAACCAGATCACATGGAGTCTTTTTAACTCTATGGGGGCTACTTATGCCTGAAACAATCCTTGGTGATTCTCTGGTTATCTCAATTGTAAGGGGATTTTTGCAAACTCCATGTTATTATGGTGGCTGTAGAATTGAGTGTCCGAAAAATACATGAAAGGACTGGATGTTAACCTTTGCGTGTATTCTGTCTAATGGGGTTTTGTAAATACACTCTAGTGATCTTGATTGTGGAACTTTTTCTGAATGAGGGACTACTATTATGGTTCTATTGTGTCTCCAAAAAGAAAAAAGTGACAGGCAATTGTGTGAATTATCCTATAAGGTCTCTGATGAGCCTGACTGTATTCATTAAGGTGAAACGCGTAAGACAAAAACTATGGAGATTTCCCACTGTTTTTAAACTTCACAACTGGAGGAAGAAACTGCTCGCACACTGGACTTCTGTTGAATCTGCTGAATCTGAGGACATTGACACGCTGTTGAGCAATTGTGTGAATACTCCTATAAGGTCTCTGATGAGCCTGACGGTACTCGTTAAGGCGAAACGCGTAAGACGAAAACTATGGAGATTTCCCACTGTTTTTAAATATCACAACTGGAGGAAGAAACTGCTCGCACACTGGACTTCTGTTGAATCTGCTGAATCTAAGGACATTGACACTCTGTTGAGTTAAATTAATCCTAATCCAGGATCTTGTCTGTTATCCTTTAAATTACGACACTCATTTGTATGGACTATGTTGTTATAACTTGATGACCTCTACATAGGGCTATCATAGGGCAAGCCGTCGTGGAGTGAGGGCACACGGAACATTAAGGTGGTATACCTCCACTGTCAGGCAGCTTTTCAGATATAGGGGCAGAAAAGGGATACCCTTATTGTGATGTGCTCTTCTCCTCCAGTGAATCTGTAAAATATACACTTTTTTTCACGTTTGTATATCTTGTTGACTAGACCAGTCATTTTTAAAAGGAATTCATAAAAGAATTATTTGAATATTAATCCAGAAGTGGTAGTCCTTACGCCTTTAGCAAGATTGTCTATCTTCAGCAGATGTTCATGTAGCTTTAGCATCCACCCCACGGACACAAACTTTTTTTCCCTTTCCACCACGCCTACTCCCATTTCCACCAGCAGCAGGCCTTTTGCCATTCATTTTGTATGTGAAAAAATTGGGAGCTGTACAGTTGTTTTACCAAAAATGGTGAATGTCAATCAAGCAGAGGTGACTGAACCAACACTGCTACTAGGCCCAAAGTGAGACCTGGGCAAGGTGCAGTTAAAAATTAGTAGGAAGTACACCCTGCGGTGTAGTAGATTGTATTACAAGTGGCCTGCACTAATAGTTTTTGTCACGCTGCAAGTTGACCAGAAGTCAGATGTGGCTAAGGTGCAGTTAAAAATTAGTAGGAAATACACTGGCGGTGTAGTAGATTGTATTACAAGTGGCGTACAGTAATAGTTTTTGTCACGCTGCGACTTGACCAGAAGTCAGATGTGGCCAAGGTGCAGTTAAAAATTAGTAGGAAGTACACTGGCGGTGTAGTGGATTGTATTGCAAGTGGCCTACACTAATAGTTTTGGCACGCTGCGACTTGACCAGAAGTCAGATGAGGCCAAGGTGCAGTTAAAAATTAGTAAGGAAGTACACTGGCGGTGTAGCTTTTCACAATTCGGCTACACTACTGTGTAAATCACACTGCTACTAGTCCGAACAAATTGCTGAGACTAGCAGCAGCAAAAAATGCCTACTTAAGACAGGTGGTGTAGCTTTCTTAACAGCAGTGCTACACTACCTGCCCTAAAGGACTCCCAGAGCTAGATGTGGCCAGATGCTGTGAAAAAGACTTGTACAGCACTCTGGCACACACCTGCCTGGCAAAAACTAATAGAGACTGCTCTAACCTAGCCCAAAGGGCTGCAATTAAAATTAGTCCCTGCTTCTATAAAGTAGATCTGAAAAAGGGCTGTTACAGACCTAGTCCCTACTCCCTACTCCTATGATGCAGCTCTTACAAGAGTTGATTCTGCTAAAATCTCCACCCTCCCTCCATCACCTACTCCCTAAACCTATCTATCTAACTATATATTAGCTCTGTAGCTGAATGGGATAGTAGAATTCTGAGTTTTGACTGAATGGCACCCACAGCAGCAGCGGTGCCGTCTGACACACAGCTACAGCAAGGAGCAAATGGTGACGATGAAGAAAATGGCCGGGTCTTATAGGGCAAGGACATGTGACATACACAGCCAATGATGCCGGACCTTGCTTGTGCAAAACATGCCCTTTACTGTGTTTCACTCTGATTGGCTCAAAGCCTGCACTGCCCCACTCTACATGCAGTATAGAGGAAAAAAAAAAGAGCTCCATCACTTAATCAGCACTGATCTGAACACCGCAACCCCCCCACCCCCATCCCGCACACTATACACTGAAAATGGATATTTAGATTGAAGATCAGTATTAGTGTGAAAAGTCAGGTATGCTTTTGGTGACCGAAGTGTTATCGAACATAACCTCGAACTGCCGAATTTGAAGCTAATTGTTCTAATTCGACGAATGACTCGAACACCGCCCAAAACAGCTCGAATTTGAGATTGGCGAACATTTCGAATCGAACATCGCTCATCTCTATTTTCTAGGCCCTTGATTTTGCCCCCCATTGATTTGAAAGGGGTTTGGAAGTTTTGCGAAGTGGTTGCCAATTTATTCAGTGAACGTATACCAGTTCAGGAAGCCGAATGGAATCTAAACATCAAAAGGTTTGGTCATCTCTACACAGGAAAGGCTCACCAATGTACCACCTAAAGTCAAAAAGTCCCACTGCAATAATGTGTAAAATGGTTCAACAGATAATGTGAGATATTAGTTGATACTTTAGTCTAAAATATGGAAGCTCGCAACCCATATGTCAAGGGTTCTCATGCTTGCAAGTTCTAAATAAAATAAAAAAGGAAAAAAAACACAAAGCAGCCAAATCTAATACTAGATTCACAAACATGATTTAGAAAACCTTCATTATTAAGATGGGCGCAGCCTCAGGTGTAGCTGAATGACCAGAGAGATGAGCATTTAGATAAGATAAGAATTTTAAATTTTTTATGATTATTATTCTCTGGGAGTGAAGTAACTACAGTGCAAAAAAAGGGACCTTAAATTAATGGAGAATAACTTCTCTGTGAATCAAATTTACCAGGAAATTCAATGTAAAGAGAAAAATAGAATTTTGCCTGATCCGCTGATCTCAATTGTTCAACAGTATATAGAAAAAAATAATAAGGAGTGTAAAGCTGACTTTAAACCCCAATTTAAGAAAAATATAAGATGCTGTGTAAATTGTAAAGAAAACAAGATTGCAATGATTTGGAAACTTCTTATTGCCAAATTTTATTCACAATAGAGATGGGCGAATCTACCCGCTAGGACTCGTTACTCTGCGAGTAGTAAGGGACTCGCAGGACTCGGTACTCTGCGAGTTTCCCAGCGTTTACTCGCACAGTAACGAGTCCAATGCAAATCAATGGCAATCCTAGTTTTGTCAGAGACTCTGACAAAACTAGGATTGCCATTGTCTTGCATTGGACTCGCTACTGTGCCAGTGATAGCAGGGAAACTCGCAGAGTAAGAGCTGTCTGCTCTGTGCAGCTCCAGGGTCCTAGAGCCCGCCTGCTGCCTGATGTAGCAGAGCTGAGATTGTTCTCAGTCTGCTCATTCCCTGTGCATATACATCTATATCTATGCACAGGGGATGTAGCAGAGAGGACATCGCGTTTTGGACTGCGTCGGACAGAAGAGGATTTTTTTAATTAAAGATGGAGTCCCTAATGGCTTTTTTTTTTATTTCTAATAAAAATTTTTCTCTGTGTTGTGTTTTTTTTAACCCTTTATTGGAGATTCTTAGTGGCCGGGTCAAACCTGGCCTGACATTAAGAATCCCGAGCTTAATACCAGCTTGTATAACAAAGGTTACCACCTTTATTACCCAGCGTGCCACCGCCACGAGGGCCGCTGGAAGAGCGGGGTTCAGCGCCATCTTCTGGGGCGGCTGCGGGCTGCAATTTGCAGTGGGGGGTGCCCAGAAAGCTTGGGCCTCCCTGCGCTGCGGATTCCAGCCCCCAGCTGCTTAGCTGTACCTGGCTAGACATAGAAATTGCGCGTAGCCCCACGCATTTTTTTTTTATTATTTCATGAAATAATAAAAAAAAAGGGCTCCCATATATTCTTGTGTCTGGCCAGGTACAAATAGGCACCTGGGGGTTGGGGGCAGCCCGTCGCTGCCTGCTGGATCCGGCTGGTTCCAGAAATACGGCGAAGCCCAAGTCAAATTTTTTTCTGACAAATCCATAAAACAATGTAAATAAAAGGGCCTGCATCTTTATTAACCCCTGGACCATGGGCGAGGGGTTAATAAAGATGCAGTCCCTTTTTTAGGATTGTTTTATTGATTTTTCAGAAAAATAATGACGTAGGCTTCGCCGTATTTCTGGAACCAGCTGGATCCAGCAGGCAGCGACGGGCTGCCCCCAACCCCCAGGTGCCTATTTGTACCTGGCCGGACACAAGAATATAGGCGAGCCCTCTTTTTTTATTATTTCATGAAATAATAAAAAAAAAAATGCGTGGGGCTCCGCGCAATTTCTATGTCTAGCCAGGTACAGCTAAGCAGCTGGGGGCTGGAATCCGCAGCGCAGGGAGGCCAAAGCTTTCTGGCAACCCCCGCTGCAAATTGCAGCCCGCAGCCGCCCCAGAAGATGGCGCGTTCATTGAAGCGCCATCCTCTGGCGCTGAACCCCGCTCTTCCAGCGGCCCTGGTGGCGGTGGCACGCTGGGTAATAAAGGGGTTAATACCAGCTTTGTTATACAAGCTGGTATTAAGCCCGAGATTCTTAATGTCAGGCCAGGTTTGACCCGGCCACTAAGAATCTCCAATAAAGGGTTAAAAAAAACACAACACAGAGAAAATTTTTTATTAGAAATAAAAAAAAAAGCCATTAGGGACTCCATCTTTAATTAAAAAAGTCCTCTTCCGTCCGACGTAGTCCAAAACGCGATGTCCTCTCTGCTACATCCCCTGTGCATAGATATAGATGTCTATGCACAGGGAATGAGCAGACTGAGAACAATCTCAGCTCTGCTACATCAGGCAGCAGGTGGGCTCTAGGACCCTGGAGCTGCACAGAGCAGACAGCTCTTACTCTGCGAGTTTCCCTGCTATCACTGGCACAGTAGCGAGTCTAATGCAAGTCAATGGCAATCCTAGTTTTGTCAGAGTCTCTGACAAAACTAGGATTGCCATTGATTTGCATTGGGCTTGTTACTGTGCGAGTAACACTGGGAAACTCGCAGAGTAACGAGTCCTAGCAGATAGAGCCTGAAGCTTCCGAGACACATCTGCAATTTGTAAATCGCACATTACTCGCTATTACTCGCTTCCCCATTCATTAACATTGGACTCGCTAGACTCGCAACGAGTAGCGAGTCCCGGGCTCGGACTCGCTAGAGTCAAGCGATTCCGAGTAATTTAGGACTCGCCCATCACTAATTCACAACAGAACATAGAATGCAGGTCAGAAGTTGAAAATTAGACAGTTTTCCTTTTATTTCGATAAAATGTTGTCCCTTAAGGTACCTTTACACGTCGCAACATTGCATGCAATTTCACTTGCAACTTACTGGTTGCAGTGAAATCATGGACACATTGTTCTATTTTGTTGCTTTGTACAAATGTAACAATATGTCCATGATTTCACTGCAACCAGTAAGTTGCAAGTGAAATTTTATGCAATGTTGCGACCTGTGAAAGTACCCTAAGTGGCTGAAGAGAAAGGAGACTAATCGCTAGAGTTTTGAGAGAACAATGCTGTCTGATTCTTGTCTGATGCAGGTTTCTATCTCAATAACTTTCCTGGGTCTTGTTTCTATTAACGAAAAGTCTGGACTGCATGCAGGCCAGCTAATCTCATCCACTCTACTGCTTGGCACCAATGCAGTTTTTACTAGATGCTGTACTCAATTTAGCAATGTCTAGCTAAAAAATGCAAAACCCACCCTTAAATAGACATTCGCTATAGACATTCATCTATAGAATGCAAAGCAATTAATAATGCATTTCAAGATGTTTAGGAGGCCCATATACTGTAGGTACTAATGCAATACCTTATCATCAGATATGAAGGTTTTTGATTTGTGTGCTGATAACAAGATGTATAGTTCCCTACTTCTTGAATCCATAAGTCATGGCGTCCCTGATTTCTATAAAATTTAAAAATTTGTATTAATCTGACCACAAAAGTTAATCATTTTGCTTATATCATTTTAAATTAGCTTTTGCTTAGGCTAGGGTCACTTTAACATTAACAGGGGGGTCACGCTAAAAACATAGGTTTTGGCAGCCCTGACGCCTTGTTACTGCCATGGTAACGCTGCATCATCGCTGCCAATGCTTGCCTATGGACACACGGCCCCCAGCGCAGATCAAACACCGGCGCCAGAGTTTGAAATCATGTGCTTTTTCCTAGCGCGACTAAAGACACTTTCAAAAGTTTATTTTCTCACATTAGGATATAACGCGAGATTTCAGTCAGATGCCGGCGGTTGAGCCGCGCTACAGGCCATGTCTCCGTAGGGCAACATTGGCAGCGTTAACGCGGTGCTACCATGGCGGTAGTATCATGTTTATGCTGCCAAAACCTATGTTTTAAATGCTAACCCCCCTGTGCGCAGCACAAACTTTAATGTGACCCTAGCCTTAGAGATGGAGCAGTGTTTTTAATTGCATTTATAAATTGCTTTTTCTTTACATAATAGAGCTTTAACTTATCCTCTGCGATCAATTTGCTAATCTCAAATATGACACATATTATTTAAAACATTCTTACTTGGCAGCTTTTTTTTATAAGAATAGGTTCCAGCTCACTTGACTGCTCTTTTCTCATCAACATTGGAGCTCCCCCACAAGTGACTTCATTTTGGAAACTAGACCCCCCCAAGGACCTTATGTAGATGCATAGTGAGCACTTTGAACCCCCAGGTGCTTCACAAATTAATCCGCAAAAATGAAAAAAGAAAAAATTTGTGGAAAAAATTCATATTTACGGATTAATTTGTGAAGCACCTGGAGGTTCAAAGTGCTCACTATGCATCTAGATAAGTTCCTTGTGGGGTCTAGTTTCCAGAATGAGGTCACTTGTGGGGGTGCTCCAATGTTTAGGCACACAGGGACTCTCCAAATGCAACATGGTGTCCGCTAACAATTTGAATGGAAAATTAGCTCAAATTGTTAGCGGACACCATGTTGCGTTTGGAGAGCCCCTGTGTGCCTAAACATTGGAGCTCCCTCACAAGTGACCCCATTTTGCAACCTAGACCCCCAGGTAACATATCTAGATGGGGGGTGAGCACTTTGAACCCCCAGATGTTTCACAAATTGATCCGTAAAAATGAAAAAGTACCACCCATCTAGATATGTTCCCTGGGGGGTCTACTTTCCAAAATGGGGTCACTTGTGGGGGAGCTCAAATGTTTAGGCACACAGGGACTCTCCAAATGCGACATGATGTCTGCTAACAATTTGAGCTAATTTTCAATTCAAATTGTTAGCGGACACCATGTCGCGTTTGGAGAGTCCCTGTGTGCCTAAACATTGGAGCTCCCCCACAAGTGACTTCATTTTGGAAACTAGACCCCCCAAGGAACTTATCTAGATGCATAGTGAGCACTTTGAACCCCCAGGTGCTTCACAAGATTATCTGTAAAAATGATCAATTTGTGAAGCACCTGGGGGATCAAAGTGCTCACTATGCATCTAGATAAGTTCCCTGGGGGTCTTGTTTCCAAAATGGGGTCACTTATGGAGGAGCTCCAATGTTTAGGCACACAGGGGCTCTCCTTATGCAACATGGTGTCCGCTAACAATTGGAATTATTAGTGGACACCATGTCGCATAAAAAGAGCTCCTGTGTGCCTAAACATTAAAGGTCCCCCACAAGTGACCCCATTTTGGAAACAAGACCCCCCAGAGAACTTACCTAGATGCATAGTGAGCACTTTGATCCCCTAGGTGCTTCACAAATTGATCCGTAAAAATTATAAATTACTTTTTTTCACAAAAAATCTTCTTTTTCCCTTTTACAGACTAATTTTTGAACCACATGTGGGTTCAAAGTGCTCACGATGTATCTAGATAAGTTTCTTTGGGGGTCTAGTTTCCAAAATGGGGTCACTTGTGGGGGAGTTCTAACTTTCAGGCACACAGGGAGGGGCTCTCCATACGCAACATGGTTTCCGCTAACAATTGGAGCTAATTTTCCATTGAAATTGTTAGCGGACACCATGTCGCATATGGAGAACCCATGTGCCACCGGCACAAGGGCAACTGGAAGAGTTGGGGTACAGCACCAGAAAATACCGCCTCTAATGAATGCGCTATTTTCTTGGGTGACTGTGGGTTGCAATTTGCAGCGTAGGGGGCCCACAACATTTGGGTCTCTCCACGCTGAGGATTCCAGCCCCCCAGCTGCCAAGTTGTACCTGGCTGGCTACCAAAAATACAGCGAATGCCTTTTTTTTTTTTAATTCTAGAACTGATTTTAGAAAAAAAATGACGTTTTTTGGTCCAGCCAGGTCCAACTTGGCAGCTACAGACTACCAGCAACCCCCAGCTGCCTTGTTGGACCTGGATGCAACCAAAAATACAGCAAGTCCCATTTTTTTTTTTAGTTCTTTAGTTTTTTAGAACTAATTCTAGAAAAAAAAATTATGTGGGGCTCCACCATATTTTTGGTCCAGCCAGGTACAACTTGGCAGCTACGGACTGCCAACAACCCCCAGCTGCCTCATTGTACCTGGCTGGCAACCAAAAATACAGCGAAGCCCATTTTTTTTTATTTCTAGAACTAATTCTAGAAAAAAAATGACATGGGGTTCTGCCATATTTTTAGCCCAGCCAGGTACAACTAGGCAGCTGGGGGCTGGAATCCTCAGCATGGAAAAGCCCAAGCGTTCTGGGACCCCCATGTGCGAATTGCAGCCTGCAGCCGCCCCAGAAAATTGCGCATTCATTGAAGAGCCATTTTCTAGCGCTGTACCCAGGATCTTCCAGTTGCCCTGGTGCCGGTGGCAAACTGGGTAATAAAGGGGTTAATGCCAGATTGTTTATTGGCAGCTGGCACTAAGCCAGAGATTCATAATGTCTGGCCAATGTTAGACCCGGCCATTAGGAATCTCTAATAAATAGTCATAAAATACACCACACAGAGAAAAATCTTTATTTGAAAAAAAAAACACATACAAAATTCGGACTCCATCTTTATTATAAAAAGATCCGACATAGTCCACAACGAAGGTCCAACGACGCTCAATCGCCTCTGACGTAGTCCACAACGAAGGTCCCACGACGCACTATTGCCATGCAGGCGGATTGGACTGCAAAGTAGTGATCTGACAACCCACTATGTGGATCACTGCGCTGGGGCTGCGAGATTGCTTTCTGCAGCTTGTTCCCCATGCAGGCGGATCGGACTGTAGAGCAGTGATCTGGCAGCCCGGGTGCAGCGCCGGGGCTGTGAGATCGCTTTCTGCAGCTCGATCTCCATGCAGGAGGATCTGACTGCAGAGCAGCAATCTGGCAGCCCGGGTGCAGCACCGGGGCTGTGAAATCGCTTTCTGCAGCTTGATCCCCATGCAGGAGGATCGGACAGCAGAGCAGCGATCCGGCAGCCCGGGTGCAGCGCCGGGGCTGCGGAATCGCTTTCTGCAGCTTGATCCCCATGCAGGAGGATCGGACTGCAGAGCAGCGATCTGGCAGGAAAAGATCACTGCCCCAGTGATCGGCTGTCAGGGGGGCACAGGAGACAGGGCAAATGAGCGGGGGAAAAGGGGAATTTGCAGGGGAAAACAGGGTGGGATGAGCAAGGGAGCAGGAGGAGCCAGGCAAGGGGAGACCGCAAAGTTAGTACAACCACCAATTACCACGGCTGTAGCCTCGGGGGGGGCAAAGCGACCCCCCCTGGGCTATAGTACATGTCCCCATGTGCCTGCAGCTCGAGTGACAGGTCAGTGAGATCCTCACTTGAGCTGCAGTAGCGCGATCCCAGATGGCACAGCATATGCGTCATGGGTCGGGAAGGCACCTGTTTCCATGGCACATATGTTGTGTCACAGGTGGGGAAGGGGTTAATAAAAAAAATTGGAATACGGTTCAACAGAAATGCATTTTCTTTTTCTCTGATTTTTCAATAAGGATGGTGGATACAAAAGAAAAAAATTACGTGGTCGACATGACCCAGTCAACGCGTTTTGAATTCATTAGGCAGTCTTACTGATGACACAGTCATAAATAAGACTGCTTAATGCAGTCGAAACACGTCAACAGAGTCATATCGACCATGTAATTTTTTCTTTTATATGCCCCATCCTTACTGAAAAATCAAAGAAAAAGAAAATCCATTCCTGTTGAGCCATATTCCAATTTTTTTATCAGCTTTTATATATCTGCCTAAAAAGTCATAAAACAGTATATGCAAACAATATTCTAGAGATCAGTCGCTGGAGAATGTGTTGAATATATAGAAGAACAAGTCGACACAAGTGTGTGAACAAGATATTTTACAGCAGCGCCTACTGATAATAAAATTTGTAAGTGTTTTAAGGCATGAAATGTTACACTGATGATGAAAAATATTTCCTAAAATAATATTAATGATTTTAAAACATTTTTTTAATGTAATTAATAGTAAGATTTTGCCACTTCTGGGATGGTGGAGATCTATGCAGATAAGTTCCTTCCTGCGCTCCTTCCACCCGCAACACTGTTATACCAACCCATTGACTATGCGATGTTGAATACTCCTCCGGATCAGTCTCCACCTTACTTTGTAACAAAATGGGAGTCGGAACTAGGCATAATGTTTTCCAACACACAGATAACCAGAATCTGTAGCTTTGCCCACAGTGCCTCCATAAGTTCGACACAGCAGGAGGCAGGGTACAAAATCGTGTACAGGTGGTACAGGGTGCCGGAGAGGCTGCACGCGATCTATCCTTCAGCAGACAAAACATGCTGGCGCTGTAAGAAGGCAGTGGGTTCTATGGTTCACGTCTTTTGGAGTTGCGAGGTGCTCAGGTCATTTTGGGAGGGAGTTGGGGCTGTGGTGGCGTAGGTGATGGGTTATCAGGACCCTCTGACCCCCGAAGCGACACTGTTACACTTGACAAATATCTCAACAAAGGCATATAAGACCTCACTAGTGAAATTCCTTCTTATCGCAGCTAGGGCTTGCGTCCCGGTACTCTGGGGTACGACTTGCCCCCTCACCTTTCCCCTGGGTTGGGAGGGTCAATGAATTAATGCTTGCTGACTGCCTCAGTGAATGATTCCTTCGAGAGATTCTGGGCCACCTGATATCCTGGATGAACTTCCAACAAAACCCCTGATTACGAACAACTGTTGCTGGATCAAGCTACAAAGACATGTAATATGTATTTGCTCCGCCCCTTGCCTCCCGCCTAGCCGCCCTACCCCCTACCCTTTTCCCCAATAATTTTCTCTCTTCCCCCATATTTTATCTCTCTCTAAATCTATTTCTGTTTCTAAGGTTTGAATGGTTTATCTTTAGCCACTGATAGTGGCTGGTTTGTTATTACTGTTTACCAAAGATGATACGCTCTGAGAAAGTTGAGTGCTAGACATTTATTCGGCATATCGGTTGAAGGACTGAGAAATGCCGAACTTGTCAGTGGATGTTTTTTTGTATAATATTGAGATGTTAGAGGTATCATCTCTGAAACTGATCTGTTATGTCTGAAGATCTCAGTGTAATTCCCACTGTGACACCATGATGTGGAATTGTTTGTATTTTGTATTTGTTATAGCACAAAAGATTAAAATAAAGAATTATAAAAAAAAAAAGATTTTGCCACTTCACACCACATTCCTTAAAAGTTTATGATTACACATTGCAGTTTCAGCTATCACATAGAATGTAATTTAAAAGCAGAAAGTGTGTATATCTGACATATTGCAATTAATACTAATTTAGTGCACTGTTTAAAACAATTTCTGGGTGCCAAGTTACTCCACAAAGTTTTAATTATAACGTACAGGTAATTATTGCACATTTTGTTGAAGAGAACCGATAACTCACTGAAACAGTAAACACCTTTCCAAAATAAACATAATTAGCTTGAATTAAAACATTAAACTTTTCTTCTGAGTTACAAGTATGACTTATTTTAAGCAAGAATGAATATAAACTGACTGATACAATTTACATTTTCAGTGATTTTGATTTCCCAAATATCTAGATAATTATAAGCATTCTACTACTCGACAAAGAATCAGTAGCTTTGACTGGAGGATATAAACTGATTATTCTTTGCCTATTAAGTCAATTTACCAATGCTGTGTAGCATAACAATTAGGAAAATCCATTTTGATTTTATATAAAAATGTAGCTTTTCAGATCGTTACAAAATGTCACATTACTAATTATGTTTGTTGCTTAGATAATTTTGTATTTGCATTATGTTTGCATTTATATGCATAGGCGTCAAAGATGCTTTAGATATTGTATAGTAGTATCTTAATGGAGTTGTATTACCAAAGAAGAAAGGTGTGCATTCACTGTGTAATGCACACAGTAATGACTCCCCTTTTTTCGTATATGAGTTGACAGTCTTATGATTTGCATACATGTGGTCAAGTGTCCGTTAGTTTCATCTGGCTTTTCCCAGTGGAAAAGTACAACTGAGAAACTGAGGCCAGACAGAACAGGGAGCAAAAAAGTGTTGATAGACATATGTCCTAGGTTCAGCTCCAAAGACTGTTTACCCATATATTTTTATAAATATGTAACTTAACAGATTGTAAATGCATCGCTTCTCTGTAGATGGAGAAAGGGCTTCTGGTTATATCATGGTAACGATGACTGAAACTGTCCAAAGAAAATTGACTGTAAGATGAATGAACTGTACATGCCCATACATGTCTCATTTACAAATTTGCATGATTACATTGTGATTGTGAAGTATGTTAATGTTCCTAGTATTTATGATAATCCTATCATTATTGATACTATACCGTATAATTTATTTTACCTCTTAACGATGGCCTTACATCTACACATGTTGGAAAAAAAGGGTAATTATGCCTAGCCGACGTCTGTAGACATAAGCCAGGATTAAGCCCTGGTGCGCCGCCCCTGGAGCTAAAATCTCCGGGGTTTCAGCTACCGGCAACAGTAATGTGATGACCTGTAAGCACCATTTACCAATTATCACATTACAAAAAGTGAAAGTGCCTGTAAAAAATGCTTTCACTTTGATCCGACATGAAAACACATGTCGGATCAAAGTGAAAGCATTAACCCCCACCTGCCCCAAGACCCCCAGTACCGGGGATCATCCCCCCACCCCCATCCCTCCCACTGACCATCTCTATGCAATTTGACAGGTCAGATCACATAGAGATGCTACCATTCCTGGGGGTCCCCTCAGTGCCCCCCCCCCAATTTTATTCCCCCCCCACCCGTGATATCCGCTCCCCCTCCTCCCTGCTCCGCTCTCCAGCTCCCGGTGCCTCCTCATAACTCCATCCGATCTGATCAAATGTCAGATAGGAAGGAGTTTTCCCTGTCATTCCCGCCCCCCAGATTCTCCCCCTCCGGTTATCCCCTCTCCCCCAGGTCACCACCCCTCCTGTAACTCCCCGCCCCCCTTGTCCGCACCCCTCCGGTCATCCCCTGCCCCCCTTCCCCAGGCCATAACCCCTCTGCTCATTCCCCACCTACCCCCGTCCGTCCCCCCCGCTCTCACCTCTGATTCGCACCCCTCTGGCCTCCACCCGACCCCCCTTCCCTGCCTCTCATACTTGCCAACCTCCGGTGCCGGCGGTCCTGTCCTGGAGCGTCGCCCGCCGTCTTCTCTCTGCCTCTGTCCCGGCGCCGCTGCTCTGCGTGCGCTGGGACAGAGGCATAGTTAACCCCAGAATGACCACACAGGGGTGATCTGCAGTTAACCCCCTGTGTGGTCACAAGGGGTTAACTGCAGATCATCATCCCTATGTGGTCACAAGGGGTTACCTGATCTGCAGTTAACCCCTTGTGACCACATAGGTATGATTATTTGCATTTAACCCCCTGTGTGGTCACAAGGGATTAACTGCAGATCATCATCCCTGTGAGGTCACAAGGGGTTACCTGATCTCCAGTTAACCCCTTGTGACCACACAGGGATGATGATCTGCAGTTAACCCCTTGTGTGGTCACAAGGGGTTAACTGCAGATCATCATCCCTGTTTGGTCACAAGGGGTTACCTGATCTGCAGTTAACCCCTTGTGACCACACAGGGATGATGATCTGCAGTTAACCACTTGTGACCACACAGGGATGATGATCTGAAGTTAACCCCCTGTGTGGTCACAAGGGGTTAACTGAAGAGCATCATTCCTGTGTGGACACAAGGGGTTACCTGATCATCATTCCTGTGTGGACACAGGGGGTTAACTTCAGATCATTATCTGAATGAGAATCGTCACGGGACCTCCCACTGGACTAAATCAGGCCTTCCCAATGGACTACGTCAGACCTTCCCAGTGGACTACGTTGGACCATCCCACTGGTCTACGTCGGACGTCACAGTAATAAAGATGGGGTATAAATATGTGTTTGTGTTGTTTTTTTTGTCCATTAAAAATATTTTTCTCCGTGTTGTGTTTTCTTTACAATTTACTAGAGATTCCTAATGGCCCGGTCTAATATTGGCCAGACGTTATGAATCTCGGGCTTAGTGCCAGCTGCCAAAAAGCTGGCATTAACCCCTTATTACCCAGTCTGCCACCGCTACATGGCAGCTGGAAGAGCTGGATACAGCGCCAGAAAATGGCGCGTCTATGAATGTGCCATTTTTTGGGGTGCCTGTGGGCTGCAATTCGCAGTGGGGGGGAAGCTTGGGCCTCCCTTCGCTGAGGATTCCAGTCCCCAGCTGCCTAGTTGTACCTGGCTGGCCCAAAAATATGGCGAAGCAACAGGATAAAATGCATCATAAAATTTGTTGGGCAATTTCTCCTAAGTACACCGATACCTCATATGTGATCATAAACCACTGTTTGGATGCACGGCAGGGCTCGAAAGGGAAGAAGCGCCATTTGACTTTTTGAATGAAAGTCAAATTGCGCTCCTTCCCTTCTGAGCCCTGCCGTGCGCCCAAACAGTGGTTTATGACCACATATGAGGTATCGGTGTACTCTGGAGAAATTGCCCAACAAATTGTAGGATGCATTTTAACCTGTTGACCATGTGAAAATGAAAGAATTGAGGCTAAAAGAACATTTTTGTTAGAAAAATTAAAATGTCAAGTTTTTGTTTCCACTGCTTTAGTTCCTGTGAAGCACCTGAAGGGTTAATAATCTTCTTGAATGTAGTTTTGAGTAGCTTGAGGGGTGCAGTTTTTGGAATTGTGTCACCTTTGGGTGTTTTCTTTCATGTACACCCCTCAAATGGACTTCAAATGTGATGTGGTCACTAAAAAAATGGTTTTGTAAATTTTGCTGGAAAATGAGAAATTGCTGATGAACTTTGAACCCTTATAACTTCCTAACCAAAAAATGTTTTTTTTTTCCAAAATTGTGCTAATGTGAAGTAGACATGTGGGAAATGTTATGTATTAACTATTTTGTGTCACATAACTCTCTGGTTGAACAGAATAAAAATAAAAATTTAGAAAATTGCAAACTTTTTGCCAAATTTTTTATTTTTTCACAAATAACGCAAAATAGATCTAAATTTACCACTAACAGAAAGCCCAATATATCATGAAAAAACAATCTCAGAATCGCTAGAATCCGTTGAAGCGTTCCAGAGTTATTACCTCATAAAGAGACACTGGTCAGAATTGCAAAAAACGGTCTGGTCATTAAGGTGGAAATTTGCTCCGTCACTAAGGGGTTAATGTAAACACAGAGTCATGTCCAACCTCTATTCCCAGCCACCCCCAAATGTTATGTTAGTAGAGGTCCATAAAATTCCCTAGTTTTGGAGGGTAAAATTAGGGGCCGCGGCTTATACTGGGGTCGGCTTATACTCGAGTATATACGGTACTTAAATTTTGCTATTTGTACTATCCCTTAAAAATGAATACAACTTCTTTCTCAATGGGTTTGTACAGATTATAGATGTCAATAAAGTTGAAAAGAGTTCTGAAATGATCCCTCTTAGAATTTTTTTCTTGATGAAAAAATTAGTATTTTAAAAAGTAGACTGTATATATTCACTGTACTGGTGCCATGCTATAGATGTTCAAAATATTTGCACTATTTTGGTCAAGCAGCCATATAAGTCTCCACCAGTGGTAGCTAGACGAAAGTTTTCCAAACCTTCACATGTTTTAATTAGTGGGTCCAGCAATGTGTCATCTTTGCAGGGTAACAGAGCCATGAAGAGGTGCCAGGGATGCCAGCAGTAGGAAGGGGTTCACAAGATATGGACTACAAACATGGTGGTTGGATCAAAATCCTTTAAATGTTTTGGATAATTTCTTTGATAGAATTCAGATAGAACAAGCGGTTCTATAGTAGAGCGCAGGGAAAATACGGGATACTTTGATCTTAATCTCTGTAACTTTATTCATAAAAAGCTCCAGACCACAACGCGTTTTGACATACAGACGTCTTCCTCAAGCGGATCCGCTTGAGGAAGACGTCTGTACGTCGAAACGCGTTGTGGTCTGGAGCTTTTTATGAATAAAGTTACGGAGATTAAGATCAAAGTATCCCGTATTCTCCCTGTGCTCTACTATAGAACCGCTTGTTCTATCTGACTTCTATCATACAAATTCCCTTGGGGAAAGCGGTGACAAAGCTGCAGGCGGGATAGGGTTAATGGATCAACCTGGAGTTTCCTAATCCAACCCTGGAGTGAGAGCGTGGACTACACGAGGCCAGGAGCAGAGGTGATTGAGGATACAGGAGCACTACAGATCCGAGGCTGGCAGCCTGAGCCACAAATTACGCTCACAATCTGGTTGTGCGGATCGGGCACAATCTTCAAAGGTTAGTTTATTCATAATAAGATTACTTTTAAGGCAGGAGAGATCCACAGGTGGCGCAACACTATTTTTTTCTTTTTATTTGATAATTTCTTGTGCTTTGTTCATTCTCTCAAACAACACATGGGCCCTCAGTAATGTAAGAGCGTGACTTACGGTCTGGTACTCCCCTGAAGACAATAATAGTTTTCATTATAAAATTTGGAATATCATGCAGTGTATAGCTTAAAAATTGATATAGTATGCTTTTTATACACTGTGTGCAGAATTATTAGGCAAGTTGTATTGTAGAGGATTATTTTTATTATTGATCAACAACTATGTTCTCAATCAACCCAAAAACTCAAATATCAAAGCTTAATATTTTTGGAAGTTGGAGTGTTTTTTCTTTTTTTATAGACTTGGCTATCTTAGGAGGATATCTGTTTGTGCAGGTAACTATAAAGGCCACTTCACACGCTTCAATATTGATCACGATATCGCCTGTAAAGTCACGTGATCAAGATCATTAAACCAATTTTGCGATATCACTTGTGCGGTGTCACAAGCATAGATCTTGTTAACAATTTGTCATTTGGCAATGAGCCAGCAATCGAGGCCAGCCAGTGTTAGGAATAGGCGAAATCGCCAATGAGATCATTTGCATGGTGTCACACAGCACGATGCTGCAGATCGTTTGCACGACTATTACTTGATTTGAGGTCCTGCTCACAAATCTACAACCAAACAATCAAACGATTTTTCATTGAAGGATCGCTCGTTGACACGCCACGATGCACAAACGATATCGCTTAAGCGATTAACAAACCGTGTCGTTTAAGCGATATTGTTTACGATATTGAAGCATGTGACGTGGCCTTTACTGTGCAGAATTATTAGGTAACTTAATAAAAACCTAATATATTCCCATCTCAATTGTTTATTTTCACCAGGTAAACCAATATAACTGCACAGAATTTAGAAATATACATTTCTGACATGCAAAAACAAAATCCCAAAACATTAGTGACCAATATAGCCACCTTTCTTTATGATCAGTATAGTGGGATCACTGGAGCTTGCATTAACATAAGCAAGGCTTAATTAGGCAGCTGCTGATAAGTCTCTGAGATTGCTGTGCTTTCAATCTCTATGGTACAGGATAACTGACTGATTATGGTTACAGACCTAGCGCTTGCCTTCACACTTATTTAAGGTAGGGAAGACTCTAAACTAAATGTATAATTTCTTAAAACTATTTATTACAAATATCAAATATCAAAACCACGTTTTTTGATATTTGTAATAAATAGTTTTAAGAAATTATACATTTAGTTTAGAGTCTTCCCTTCCTTAAATAAGTGTGAAGGCAAGCGCTAGGTCTGTAACCATAATCAGTCAGTTTTCTTTATGATCACACTCAACAGCCTTCCATCCATAGATTCTGTCAGTTGCTTGATCTGTTCATGATCAACATTGTGTGCAGCAGCCATCACAGCCTCCCAGACACTGTTTTGAGAAGTGTACTATTTTCCCTCCCTATAGACCTCACATTTTATGAGGGGCCACAGGTTCTCTATGGGTTTCAGATTAGGTGAACAAGGGGGCCATGTCATTATTTTCTTCTTCTTTTAGACCTTTACTGGCCAGCCATGCTGTGGAGTAGTTGAATGCATGTGATGGAGCATTGTCCTGCATGAAAATCATGTTTTTCTTGAACGATACTGACTTCTTCATGCACCACTGCTCGAAGAAGTTGTCTTCCAGAAACTGGCAGTAGGTCTGGGATTCGAGCTTCACTCCATCCTCAACCCGAAAATGTCCCACAAGTTCATCTTTGATGATACTAGCCTATACCAGAACCTAGTGGCGTAACTTCAGGCCCAACTATTGCAAATCTTTAATAGTATTAGTCTATTTCTATGGGCCAAAGGTATATTTGGGGCCCCCCTAGGCTGCAGGGCCCGGGTGCGATCGCAACCCCTGCACCTGTTGTAGTTACGCCCCTGCCAGTACCCCACCTCTACCTTGCTTGGCGTCTGAGTCTTAGTGGAGCTCTCTGCCCTTTACTGATCTAGCCTCTAGCCCATCCATCTGGCCCATCAAGAGTCACTCTCATTTCATCAGGCCATAAAACCTTTGAAAAATCAGTCTTAATATATTTCTTCGCCCAGTCTTGACATTTTATGTTATGTTTCTTGTTCAAAAGTGGTCATTTGTCAGCCTTTCTTACCTTGGCCATGTCCCTGAGAACAGCACACCTTGTGCTTTGGATACTCCAGTAACGTTGCAGCTCTGAAATGTTGCAAAACTGGTGGCAAGTGGCATCTTGGCAGCTTCACGTTTGATTTTCCTCAATTCATTGGCAGTTATTTTGCGCCTTTTTTGCCAAACACGCTTCTTGCGACCATGTTGGCTATTTGCCATGAAAAGCTTGATTGTTCGGTGATCGTGCTTCAAATATTTGGCAATTTCAAGACTGCTGCATCCCTCTGCAAGACATCTCAGAATTTTGGACTTTTCAGAACCCATCAAAGCTCTCTTCTGACCCATTTTGCCAAAGGAAATGAAGTTGCCTAATAATTAAGCACACCTTATACAGGGTGTTGATGTCATTACACCACACCCCTCCTCATTACAGAGATGCACATCACCTGATTTACTTACCGTATATACTCGTGTATAAGCCGACCCGTGTATAAGCCGACCCCCCTACTTTTGCCCCCAAAACCTGGGAAAATCTATTGACTCGTGTATAAGCCGAGGGTGGACCCCAGCACAGGTATACAGCCCCCAGCAGTGTGGTATACAGCAGCCTCCCCAGTGGACCCTAGCACAAGTATACAGGGTGGACCCTAGCACAAGTATACAGCCCCCAGCAGTGTGGTATACACCAGTCCCAGAGGTAGATACAGCAGCCCCAGTGGTAGTATACACGCAGCCCCAGTAGTATATACAGCCCCAGTGGTAGTATATACAGCCCCAGTGGTAGTATACAGGGCCCCAGAGGTATATAGCAGCCCCAGTGGTAGTATACAGGGCCCCAGAGGTATATAGCAGCCCCAGCGGTAGTATACAGGGCCCCAGAGGTATATAGCAGCCCCAGTGGTAGTATACAGTGCCCCAGAGGTATATAGCAGCCCCAGTGGTAGTATACAGGGCCCCAGAGGTATATAGCAGCCCCAGTGGTAGTATACAGTGCCCCAGAGGTATATAGCAGCCCCAGTGGTAGTATACAGGGCCCCAGAGGTATATAGCAGCCCCAGTGGTAGTATACAGTGCCCCAGAGGTATATAGCAGCCCCAGTGGTAGTATACAGGGCCCCAGAGGTATATAGCAGCCCCAGTGGTAGTATACAGTGCCCCAGAGGTATATAGCAGCCCCAGTGGTAGTATACAGGGCCCCAGAGGTATATAGCAGCCCCAGTGGTAGTATACAGTGCCCCAGAGGTATATAGCAGCCCCAGTGGTAGTATACAGGGCCCCAGAGGTATATAGCAGCCCCAGTGGTAGTATACAGTGCCCCAGAGGTATATAGCAGCCCCAGTGGTAGTATACAGGGCCCCAGAGGTATATAGCATCCCCAGTGGTAGTATACAGTGCCCCAGAGGTATATAGCAGCCCCAGTGGTAGTATACAGGGCCCCAGAGGTATATAGCAGCCCCAGTGGTAGTATACAGTGCCCCAGAGGTATATAGCAGCCCCAGCGGTAGTATACAGGCAGCCCCAGTAATGCAGGCCCCCCCCAGCGTCTCTCCGGTCACCTGTAAAGCAAGCTATACTTATCAGTGTCCCGCTCGCACCCGCCGCTGCCGACATCCACGATCCTCCATCTTCATGCGACTCCTCTTCCTGTTTCCTGTGCGCGTCGCCGGGAATGACGTCATTGCCGGCGACGCGCACAGAAACAGGAAGAGGAGTCGCATGAAGATGGAGGATCGTGGATGTCGGCAGCGGCGGGTGCGAGCGGGACACTGATAAGTATAGCTTGCTTTACAGGTGACCGGAGAGACGCTGGGGGGGCCCTGCATTACTGGGGATGCGGGGGCTGCTGTATACCGATGTATACATCGGTATGTACCGATGTATACATCGGTATACAGCACTGACTCGCGTATAAGCCGAGGGGGGTACTTTTCAGCCCAATTTTTGGGCTGAAAAACTCGGCTTATACGCGAGTATATACGGTAATTGGTAGTTGGCTCTCAAGCCTATACAGCTTGGAGTAGGACAACATGTATAAAAAGTATCATGTGATCAAAATTCTCATTTGCCTAATAATTCTGCACGTAGCGTATAGGATGTGATAGGCCATGATATGTACAATGTAGCAATGATGATAGTGTATTTGTACTGTATAGTGTTAAGGAATGTTATATAGTAGTACGTCATAAGCTATAATGCATTGTATAGAGTTTCCCATGTAGTGTGTTAGGATGTGTTATAATGTATAATATAAAGTTATTAGGAAACTGGTTTACCCCTGGCACAGGCTGCAGTATTGCCAATGGCAACAAGATGTCCAGAAAAGGCTTAGTTTTTCAATTATGGCAGGGAAGGTGCTACTGCTGGCAAGGTTAACTGCAGAGCCAGCCTACAGTGGGGTGAGACTTGAGACCTTAGAAATAGAGAAGCTAGTTGGTTAGAATCAGGGTGTAGTGTGCGTGGTGTAGTAAGAGCAAGCAAAGCAATCAGGCTGAAGCATAAGGAATACAAATGACCAGGCTACAGATACAAATGTAAGTCTCAAGAGGTGACAAATAAGGAGACTCCTACAGGCAAGTGCAGATACACTGTTTGGCCAGCGTAGTAGTGGTAACTTTTTACGTCTGTAGTAGTATTAGGAACGTTTTAGAATGTAAAGGGTCATTTGGTTGTGAAACACTGGTATGAGGGAATCCACACTACGAGCCCCCCTGAAAAGTAGCAATGCAGTACAGAGGTGAATAGTCATAGAAACTAGAAATGTTCCTTAAGAGGTCTAGTTTCCAAAGTACGGTCACTTGTGGGGTTTTTCCATTTTCTAAACACATCAGGTTCTCTCAAAATACGACATGCCATCCTCTAATAATTTCAGCCAATATTCCACTTGAAAAGTCAAATAGTGCTTCCGAGCACTTTCGTGTGCCAAAACAATAGTTTTCTACCACATGTGAGGTATCAGTACTGCACAAAAAAGTTTGAGGTCCATGTTCTCCTGTTACCCTTGTGAAAAAGCAAACTTTAGTGCTAAATTAACATGTTTGAGGTAAAAAGTTAAATTAATTTTTTCCTACTACATTGCCATACCACCCTGAACACGCCCGATCTTGTCTGATCTCAGAAACTAAGCAGGGTCGGGCCTGGTTAGTACTTGGATGGGAGACCGCCTGGGAATACCAGGTGCTGTAGGCTTTTGCTTTTCCGTCTTTTCTCTAGCAGGGGTCACTATCCTCTATGGCTCCTGTCGGCACTGCTCCTGGTCAGTGGCATGGGCTCCTCCTACATCTATGTCATCTTTACCGCACAGATGACAGTCAGGGAGTTCAGTGGCTCAGAAGAGGGTGTTCAATCTCTTATCCTTTTAAGGGGGCCAGTAAAAAACTGAAGGAACAGAAAGCACAAAAGGCCCTCTTGCAGAATACTGGAAAGGCCAGCCGACAGCCAGACTACAAAGTATAAGAGCAGCAAGTGAGAAGGCTGTCTCTGCCTACGGCCATACCACCCTGAACACACCCAATCTTGTCTGATCTCGGAAGCTAAGTAGGGTCGGGCCTGGTTAGTACTTGGATGGGAGACCGCCTGGGAATACCAGGTGCTGTAGGCTCCTATGGCCATATCACCCTGAACACGCCCAATCTCGTCTGATCTCGATTGCTTTAGTATCTGTGAAGCACTTGAAGGATTATCGTTCTTGAATGTGCTTTTGAGCTGTCTGAGGGGAACAGTTTTTAGAATGGTGTCAGATTTGGGTATTTTTTTTTTTTGATAGATCCCTCAAAGTTACTTTAAAAGTGATGTCACTAAAAAAAGTGCACTTGTAAATTTTGATGGAAACATGATAAATTGCTTATAACCGTTGAACCCTTCTATTGAAAAAAAAAAAATGTTTCCAAAATTGTGCTGATGTAAAGTAGACACGTGGGAAATGTTATTTATTCATTTTTTGTGTGATATAACTCTAGTTTAACGGTAAAAAAATTGAAATTTTGATAACTGCAAAAAAATTGGAACATTTTTGCAAAATTTCCTTTTTTTCTCAAGTAAACACGAAAAATATCATCCTAAAGTTATCATTAATGGCCACTTTACACGCGGCTACATTTCTAGCTTATCCACAGGTAACTTACTGGCTGCAGTGAAATCATGGAGACATTATTCCATTTGTACACAGCAACAAGATAGAACCATGTCTCCATGATTTCACTGCAGCCAGTAAGTTACCTGTGGATAAGCTAGAAATGTAGCCGCGTGTAAAGTGGCCATTAGGGTACCTTTACACGCCGCAACCACAGGAGACAATTGTGGCAGCGATATTGTGATCTGGCAATATCGCTGCCACATTGCCACCCAATTGCCTCCTTATTGCGGCGTGCAAATAGTGAATTTGGCGGCGATATGTCGGTTGCCCTCGCTTGCCTGGTTTTAGAGCACTGCTGCCAAAACGAAACCAGGGGCAACCTTTGTTATCACCGCCAAATTCCCTATTTACATGCCGCAATAAGGAGGCAATTGGGTAGCAATCAGTCCAGAGAGAAGTATCGCCTCCTAAATTGTCTCCTGTGGTTACAGCGTGTAAAGGTACCCTTACATGAAGTCAAATATGTCACAAAATAAAATCTAGGAATCACTGGGATTTGTAGAAGCATTTCAGAGTTGTTATATCATATAGGCCAGGTTCACACATACAAATCCGTTTTTTAAGCCCTTAGTAAAATGGATCCATTTTTATAAGGGTGCCAAACTTTGGGACTTAGTCATTTTTTCATGAAAGACGCATGTTTGAAAGTTAAAATGTCACTAAAACTGTACCTGTGTTTTTGGCTAAAACAATCACCAGACTTGCAGGCTGGGAACAAAAACAAAGGTTAGGGGTGTCCCCATCCATTGGGTCTACCAGCTTGTTTCAAAGTGTAGAATTTTTTTGAGCTTTAAATCAATTTAAATGAATTAATTTTTTGGCCCAGAAGTTGTTGCAGGGGCCTAAGGCTAATGACTTTTTTGACCAATGCACCCAAGGCAAGGTGCTGGCATTCTATCAGGATAAGGAGTATGGATTCATAGTTGAAAATGGCTCTAAGCATCAATGCTACATCAGACGCTCCATCCTGCTGCATGAAAATCTTCCCCAAAGACAATGTACCATCTTTGTCAGGGAGTAGGTCGCTTTCATGAAGTTGTGTGGCAGCAAGGAGATGTTTGTGGTTTGCGTATGTCAGGTTGCCACCACCGACCAATTTGAGAAGTGGCAGGATTAGGCTGACCTGGAGAGAAGTTGGTGTCAGGTGCAGCCAAGATTGTCACTTGGTTGGCCAGCAAAATGCACCTGAACCCAGAGGGCCTGGCATTGTACCTCAAGCTGGTCCTGTCTGTCCTATAAGGCGTGATCATCCCCTATCTCATCCATCATCCTCTCCAGTGGTGGCCATGATAGAGTGTGCTTGGGGCAGATGGTGGCAGAGAATGCCCTTAGAGAAGTAGCCCCCACAAAGAATGTCAAGCAGCAGAGTACCAGGTACAACTCTGCCAACCATTCATGTCATGGCTGAAAATGGTGAGAAGCAATGTCAGTGAACCTTCCACAATGCATGAGATAGTGACCCATTCCTTACATGGCATTTTGGCTAGAGAAGGACTTGTTAGATTTGTTTTTTTCAGTTTACCAAGGCCTGTATTTTTGTTATAGTTACATTTCCCATTCCAACATTCCATGCATGCAACCTTTGGGGTCCAACTGAAAAACGTTAATGGCCTCTGCCCATCATGCTTTGTCCACCAAATCATCAGTGTGTGTACTGCTGCTAATCGCTGTGAGACTTTCGTTATATTTATATACTATATACTTTATTATGTTTGTGTTTAAGTTAAAGTTTTTTTAGTTCATTTTTTTGTGTGCTGGACTGTTTCTGCAAACAGGTGCTTTGATACTGCCCTACAGAGACTGGTGAACAAGCCGCAGGCCTCTGGCCTAAAGGTCTGAGGTATGGAAATGCGTAACACTACACCTACTCCAGCAGTACAGGGCTGACCAAGTGCAGTTCTCAAGGGCTGCAAACAGTGAATGCTTTCAGGATATCCTTAGGATTGCACAAGGTGCTAGAATAATCACTTCTGCAGGTGATAAAATTAGCACCTTTTGGCTTTTATAGGGATGGCTGGGCATCATTCATTTTGTATTCTTCCAACTTTTATGGCACTCAAATGATACATTTTGGCAGTTTTGTTGGCCAAGAGGCCACTATCGATGAGCTGGATGTTGCTGCTTTTTTTTTCTTTTGAAATCTTCATGGATGCTCCTCAATTTGAATCAGTGATTTTTCACTTGGGAATCAACTTCACACCACACTGAGCTATTTGTAAATGTGAGGATAGGTACTGTATTTTCCGGCATATAAGACGACTCGCCGTATAAGGCTACTCCTCTTCTACGGTATGATTCCCCACACAGCCCTCCATACAGTATAATGGACCCACATATAGAATAATGGCCCCTACATCTCTTCACACTGTATTATGACTCCCACACAGATCTCCATAAAGTATAAAGGCTTCCTCATATCCCTTCAAGTATTATCATGCTCTCACAGAGCCCTCCATATATTATAATGGCTTCCATATAGTATAATTGTCTCCATATATTATAATGCATCATCCATAGTAACCCATTATAATGCACCATCATAGTATAATACACCCCATAATCCTCCATATATTATAATGCACCCTCATAGTCCTCCTCATATAATGCAACCCCATAGGCTTCCATATACTATAATGCACCCCCATAGTCCTCCGTATATTAAAATGTACCCCCATAGCCCTCTATATATTATAATCCACCCCGTAATTCTCCATATATTATAATGCACCCCCATAGTTCTCCATATAGTATAATGTACCCCCATAGTCCTCCATATTCTATAAACACGGAAAGAGTAGTGTGTCAGCGCTGGGGTGGGTGGAAAGGGTAGGTGACACAGAAAGTGGTTCATGCCAGCTCTAGAAGGGGGGGTTTAAGAGACACAGAGATGGGGACGTGCCAACGTCAAGGAGAAGGGTGGCTGTGCCAGCGTAGTAAGGAGGGGGGTAGGTGACATGGAGAGGGGTGAATGTGCAAGTGTCATTGTAAGGGGGGTAGGTGATATGGAGAGGGGTGGAAGTGTCAGCATCATGGGAGGGGGTAGGTGACATGAAGAGAGGGTTGTGTCAGTGGTGGTGGGGGAGGACATGAGACGAACTTTCCTGTCAGACAATGTCACCCAGAGGAAATAATAATAGGGTAACTAACTACAAGAGAATCTCATTTCAACAATTTCCAGGAGCTCTGCCAGCTGACCATGAATGAAAACCTTCACTGGCCTGGGGAGTCTCACAGCAGAAAGTTTGCAACAATATGTCAGTCTGGAGATCACAGAGAGTTGGCCATACTGACACACTGTAACAAACCCTCAGCAGCGAGGGGAGACAGTGTGAGCAGAATCTGGGTGTTTATACTGCAAATGTGAACTGTGACAAAGTGTGAGCAGTCCCCTCCAGTCTGCAGGTCTGTACTGCTGCAGGGTAGGAGAGAGAAGTCTTTATAACTTCACATTCCTCTGGGTCAGCAGGGATCCTGGGCGTGTGATTCAGGATCTTCTCCTTCATCTTCTCCTTGTTTTCAATCATCAGAGCTGGGTTGGAAGAAGGGGAACCTTCGGAGGAGGACAATCCCCTCCTCCATACACAACTCTGGTGATTGGAAAACTGTGACTGACCCCCACCACAAATACAAGCACAACCCCCACCCTCCTCTCCTCACAACCAGGAGGGAGGGAGCAGTAATGACGGAAGCTGTATCTGCAGTCGGGGGTTGTATTTGATGTCCAGCTCCTTCATGCTGAAGGCTGCAAAGGTATCCCTCTGATCATGTCTCTCTCCTCCTGGAGATTTAAAGGCAGAGAGCGGTCGGCCCCAGTGCACATATCGTGGGCCGCGGGCCCCCTGCAGATGCCGCCCTGTCTTTTTGCCAGTAGGTGGCGCCCTGGACCTGGTGTATAAGATGACCCCTGACTTTTGAGAAGATTTTCAGGGGTTAAAAAGTCGTCTTATACGCCGGAAAATACGGTAGTAATATGTAGAATACAGGAAGAACACAATTTTTCAAATACAAGGAACAAAACAGTAACAAAACAGTGGCATGACAAGAATTTGCATTAATAATCAGTTGTATGAGATAGCCAAGATGATTGTCTACAAAATGAAGGTAGTCTCAAGCTTTAAGCTGTAATGGATGGTGGGATATGGAAACTGAACTTCAAAAGTTTAAAGCAATATTAACCCTTTTGCTCATCAGTTTACATTTTGTGCAAAATTCTTAGGCAATTTATATTTGTGATGGTTAATTTTATTATTGAACTAAATAATCCTGAATATTTAAAAAAGTTAAAGTGAGATTTTGTTTTTCTTAGGAGAATATCAATGTGTACAGAATTATTGGGCAAATATTGGTGAGTAAAATTATTTACCAACTAAATAAAAAAAAAACATTTTCCATTCTCAATGGTTTACTTTAATATCTTGATGTGAGAATATTTTACAAACAACTCAAAATGTACAAAATATCTATTTCTGGAATTTTTAAAAATATATCAGTGACTAATATAGCCACTCTTCTTTTCAGTTTTGAAGAAACAGCACTCTCTATAGTTCAATTTATGATTTTATTGTGGCTAAAACATCATGAAAAAATAGCAATCAAGCTGTGACTTTATGTAACGTTTACGTTAAACCTGAGCCTTGTTCACATGGTCACTATGAGAAGAAAAAATAGACAACATATAAAAATCATTTACACTAATTACACATATAAAACAACAATGTAATACAATATTCTCCAAAAAAAATGACTTCATGATATAAAGTACTGAAAAAGTTAATATAGTCAGGAGAATCAATCAAGGCATATATCACTGTAGGTCAATGCAACAAGCTTTGCACCTCAGTTATAAAAGGACAAGTACAATAACATAAAATTATCATATACAAAAACTGTAAATGAAAGAAAGCGCAAATAGGGTATTATCACAATTAAAATCTTGTGGTGCAAACAGTAGGTTGCTCACCTGGAGAGGTTGTGTAGCACATAACCAAGCTTATACACAATGCGGCTGCTGCAGGGTTCACACATGAAAGGATAACCATAGTAGACAAGTGTTACATAGGACCATGTTCTCACGGACCCGCGCTGCTCAACAGAGGAGACGGTCAAAAAGTAGTTGGTCACAAGTGGCTTTTTATTGCATCTGATGCATTTCGGAGTCAGACCCGACTCCTCCCTCAGGGAGCCCATAATCAATAAGGAGGAAGGAGTCAGGTCTGACTCTGAAACGCATCATATGCAATAAAAAGCCACTTGTGACCAACTACTTTTTGACTGTCTCCTCTGACAAGCAGCGCGGGTCCGTGAGAACACAGTCCTATATCACCCTTGTATAATACCATATACAGTATGTGTCATTTTATGTTATTTAAAAGAAAATGACTTGACACAAGGCAAATATGTACCTAGGACCTGGTCTTGAAAAGAAATTCACTAGAGAAAAAAGGAAAGCATCAGAGAAAATACCAGTTGATGCAGACATGAGGAAAGGAGTTGAACACTAGAAATATGACAGCAACACGTGGTAAATGTTGCAAAAATGAGGATAAGACAGTAAGCCTGCAAGGTGTGGGACCCTTCCTTTCTACGCCAGTCGATTTTTTTACACTGAAAATTATATTTTTATTTACACATAACCCTCTGTCATGAAATCAATGGTGCTCTATAAATAAATACCTAATAATAATGACAATAATAATAACTGTATTAAACATCATGATTTTCTTGAAAGATGCTAACTTTTTCTTGTAGTACTGCTTCGTCTTCTAAATGCTGGCAGTAGGTTTTTGGAGTTGATTATGCGCCCATCTTAAACTTGAAAAGGTCCAATTAGCTAAGCTTTAATAATAGCAGCCTCTAGCAATACCCCCATGCCTACCGGCTGAGTTGAAGTGGAGGTCTGTGGCAATTTCTGATCCAACCACGGGCCCATGCATCTAGCCTGTCAACAGCTGATCTCATCTTATATAATGCCAGGGTAGTGGTGAGATGACTGGACTGCGGCGAGTAAACACAGTATGGCAGACACACTTTGCACTAGCCATCAAGCTAATTCACACCCTTAAGAGCTGAAGTACTTTTCACTCACCTTCTGGTCCTTGAAGAGGGGACCTTGGCAGAGCCCTTTCCAGGCTATAAAAAGCGGGATGTCTGGTGGCTGTGCACACAGGACCCAATCATATCAAACACCTGTGGACAAACAGGAAATGAAGTGCAGATAAAAAAAAATATATATAAGAAAAGATAGAGACAGAGCCTAGACCTAAATAGCAAGAAGCAAAAACACAGCTAACTACTAACCTTTACCATTGAAGCACAACTCAAAATATTCAGCACAGAGGAGATGATATTGCGGGTTTAAATCTCCCTCTCATGGAGCACCTAACTAAGGAAATGCCCAATCTCCACCCACAGCCCAGAGAAGCAAACAAGGGGGCAAGGAGGGTGAAGTAGAAGGAACCTCCCACCACCTAGCTGAACCAGCAGACATAGGCTAAGTTGAAATCTACACATAAAACGCATAGAAACGCAATGAAACACATGCGTTTTTGACCCCATTGATTTCAAGGGGAAACATATTGAAAACGCAAGTAAAAATGCATGTCATTTTTTGCAAACGTAGAACGCATGTGTTTTTGCAAATGCAGCCCAAAACATTGCAAGACACATTTTGGGCTGTGTTTGCAAAAACACATGCGTTCTGACATGCGTTTTTACTTGCATTTTCAATGCATTTCCCATTGAAATCAATGGCAGTAACACATGCTTTTGCAATGCGTTTTGGGCACACATGCTGTCCAAAACAGATTGCAATCGAAACGAAAAAGAAATGAAGATGTGAAAAGGCCCATAGTATCAAAACTAGAAAATGGAGAGAGAAGCACAATAAGGTCTCATCATTGATAAAAAGGTGGACTAAATTTAATTAGTCACTGACCTGGAGGGGTTGTGTAGCACACAACCAGCGTCAGGACAAAAGGTAATAGCTGCTGCAAGGATCCACACCACAACGGTCAACGTAGTTCAAAATTGCAGAGGGTGGACGGTGTAGACGGACCTGCGCTGCACAGACCAGAAAGATCAGGCGGTGTTCATCATTATAGTGTTTATTTCAGACGCGTTTCGGAGTTAGCCCCAACTCCTTCCTCAGGAAATGGTGCTACCATTCCCTGATGAAAGAATTGGGTCTAACTCCGAAACGCGTTGGAAATAAACACTATAATGATGAACACCGCCTGATCTTTCTTGTCTGTGCAGCGCAGGTAAAAAGGCCCATAGTGTCCCATATCTGCTGGCAACAGCTGACACTAGAGGACCTGGCATCCTGGGGACCCTGAAAAGCATTATTGCTTGGAGTGAAGGCATTTCCGCCTCCCAATAATATTATAGCCCACAGTAAGTCTTTCAGAGAGCAATATATGGCCAGAGCAATCTTCTGCGCTTGCTCTGTCCTCCTGAGGCTACACCCCACCACTCATGGCTAGTAAGGGACAATTTGTGGCCTGATGGAGTACACCCAGACAATGAGTCTGTTAATCTTTGAAAAAGTCCTTGAAACATTTTCAGTTATGTACAGTATTCACTGGTGGTCTAGCTCATCCTTCTTTATTCTGGCATTTCTCTGCACTGGACACCTTGTAGTCCTGGACATTACAGAAAGGTTGCAGTGCAAGAATATGACAGCACCGGAAGATATTGGGTTCCTAGTCATTTTACATGTCTTCACAAATCCTTGCATCTTTTTTACTTAGGTCTTTTTTTGCGACCCTGTTGACTTTTTGCAACAAAACGTTTGATAATTCTAAATTTTAGCAATATTTTAACAATTTCAAAAGTGCTGCATCTCTCTGTAAGACTTTTAAAAAATCTTACAGTAATCTGAGCTCAACCTTAGTGAGGTGCTCTGAGGTAAAATTTATATAATCACTTAGAATATAACCTCGGCACACTAATAAACTTGAAAACCAGTTATGTGCAAATTAAAGTCTCTTTATTTGGACTCAGCATAAAGAAAAATATCCGACGTTTCGGCCAACTGGCCTTTCTCAAGGATTTATCTATACAGATTTAAAGAATGAACAAAAAACATAAGAAACATGCCATAATTCCAATGAAAGACATACATCATGTTGACATGAAAAAAGGACCATACAATGAACATTTCAGTTGCATGTGAAAACATACGGTATAGTATACAGTCTTGCACAAAATAACAACATATTAGGTAATATGTATACATGGGAGAAATTTCTTTTATTATTATTAGACCGAGGGGTTTACCTCGATGCTGGTGGTCCGTGCCTATGGATAAGGTGTTACCGGAATGACGTCCGTTGTGCGGGAGTGCTGTATTATATGTGGAGTATATAGTAAGAGACCAAAGTTAGTATGGAACATCATAGGTACAGACTAATAAAGGGATAGTGACTAATGGGAAGATTAATCCCTAGTGGAGGAGGGATAGACCATAATAAAGGTATAATTAATGATATACTGATAGTAGAGATCGGGAGGAAGAGTCCATATGAAGACAATTGTTAATACAAGATTGGAACCCACTTCTCTGTTACACATGGGTGCCTGTTGGAGTGTTATATACCTGTTTGGCTTGAAACAGCGGCTAATGGTGAATATAATGCATCAAATTACATAGTTGGCATGCTTATATGTTCCTTCTGTGTGAGAAAAAAGGTCCTAGGTAAATAAGGTAAATGATAACCTAGTGAGATCTATATGTAAAATTGTTCTTGAACAAATTACCTGAAGGAATGTAAAAGCTGTGCCTGGTAGTGGTGTCAGTGTCCTATATTTCAGCAGCTTCCAGGGCTATTAGACACTATTTCTAAGTAATGATATAAAGTAAACCTTAGCAAGTGCTATACTGTCTTGTCTCACTCATTATTGTATTGTAAAGCAGGTTCAATTAGTGAGGTAAAGTATTGCATACTTACTCCTGTGCGAAGTTAAAGGGGAAATGGACAAAGTCCTATAATGTGCAAAAATATGTTTTACAAGAGGATATAAGGAACCAAAAGAGTAGGAGAGAGATTGTAAGAGTTAGGTAGAATCAAGGAGTTAAGTATGTGCATCAAAGGTACCTGTCGTGCCCATGTGCTTCTGTGCTGAGGTCTCCCGCTGTAGTGCGGTGTGTTACGGCGATGTTTACAGTTATATGAGCGGCGGGCGGGGTTAATCGCCCGTGCGTTTCCGGTGTCAGTGTGATTGCTTCCGGCGTGTGGACCGCATGGAGAAGTGGAACGCATGTGTAGTGCGCATGCGTGGTACTTAGTCGCGCATGCGTGGTGATCGCTCATTGCCTTGGGTTGTGGGAACGAGTGCAGATCCTTGTGCACAGTACTGTTACCGGTGACAGTGGAAGGTGGTCACATTCTAGAGATCGGAGTGTCACGTTCTCTGTGAGAAGAGAGAGAGAGACAGTTAGTAATGTTATACAACATATTTGAAGAGTAGAAAATCCGGATTATTGTATATTACATTGCCCCATTAGTAAGAACTAGAGTAAATAGGGTATTCTCATATGTTCATATAGGGTAAGGGAATACAGGCACAAGATGATACTTGATCGGTTAAATATAGAGAATACATATGATGATACTTCAATTGGTATAGACCAGCAGATGGTAACTTCAATAAATAGGTCAATACATTCTATACTTGGTGATAAGTACACATTGCCAAGAGATATCTTGATGTGTTCAGAGTCTATAATCACATTCCCTGTTTAAACCAAATGGTTCTAGGGTCTGAAGGTGATGTATCCAATATGATTCGCGGAGTTTCAAGGTTTTTATTCTATTGCCCCCCCGTCTCATGGGTGGGACATGGTCGATAACCTGAAAACGCAATTGTGAGATGGAATGTCTACAATTGATAAAATGGTTGGGAATGGGTAGAATAGTCTGGCCACATCTGATAGTAGATTTGATCAGTAAACACAAATCTACTATCAGATGTGGCCAGACTATTCTACCCATTCCCAACCATTTTATCAATTGTAGACATTCCATCTCACAATTGCGTTTTCAGGTTATCGACCATGTCCCACCCATGAGACGGGGGGGCAATAGAATAAAAACCTTGAAACTCCGCGAATCATATTGGATACATCACCTTCAGACCCTAGAACCATTTGGTTTAAACAGGGAATGTGATTATAGACTCTGAACACATCAAGATATCTCTTGGCAATGTGTACTTATCACCAAGTATAGAATGTATTGACCTATTTATTGAAGTTACCATCTGCTGGTCTATACCAATTGAAGTATCATCATATGTATTCTCTATATTTAACCGATCAAGTATCATCTTGTGCCTGTATTCCCTTACCCTATATGAACATATGAGAATACCCTATTTACTCTAGTTCTTACTAATGGGGCAATGTAATATACAATAATCCGGATTTTCTACTCTTCAAATATGTTGTATAACATTACTAACTGTCTCTCTCTCTCTTCTCACAGAGAACGTGACACTCCGATCTCTAGAATGTGACCACCTTCCACTGTCACCGGTAACAGTACTGTGCACAAGGATCTGCACTCGTTCCCACAACCCAAGGCAATGAGCGATCACCACGCATGCGCGACTAAGTACCACGCATGCGCACTACACATGCGTTCCACTTCTCCATGCGGTCCACACGCCGGAAGCAATCACACTGACACCGGAAACGCACGGGCGATTAACCCCGCCCGCCGCTCATATAACTGTAAACATCGCCGTAACACACCGCACTACAGCGGGAGACCTCAGCACAGAAGCACATGGGCACGACAGGTACCTTTGATGCACATACTTAACTCCTTGATTCTACCTAACTCTTACAATCTCTCTCCTACTCTTTTGGTTCCTTATATCCTCTTGTAAAACATATTTTTGCACATTATAGGACTTTGTCCATTTCACCTTTAACTTCGCACAGGAGTAAGTATGCAATACTTTACCTCACTAATTGAACCTGCTTTACAATACAATAATGAGTGAGACAAGACAGTATAGCACTTGCTAAGGTTTACTTTATATCATTACTTAGAAATAGTGTCTAATAGCCCTGGAAGCTGCTGAAATATAGGACACTGACACCACTACCAGGCACAGCTTTTACATTCCTTCAGGTAATTTGTTCAAGAACAATTTTACATATAGATCTCACTAGGTTATCATTTACCTTATTTACCTAGGACCTTTTTTCTCACACAGAAGGAACATATAAGCATGCCAACTATGTAATTTGATGCATTATATTCACCATTAGCCGCTGTTTCAAGCCAAACAGGTATATAACACTCCAACAGGCACCCATGTGTAACAGAGAAGTGGGTTCCAATCTTGTATTAACAATTGTCTTCATATGGACTCTTCCTCCCGATCTCTACTATCAGTATATCATTAATTATACCTTTATTATGGTCTATCCCTCCTCCACTAGGGATTAATCTTCCCATTAGTCACTATCCCTTTATTAGTCTGTACCTATGATGTTCCATACTAACTTTGGTCTCTTACTATATACTCCACATATAATACAGCACTCCCGCACAACGGACGTCATTCCGGTAACACCTTATCCATAGGCACGGACCACCAGCATCGAGGTAAACCCCTCGGTCTAATAATAATAAAAGAAATTTCTCCCCATGTATACATATTACCTAATATGTTGTTATTTTGTGCAAGACTGTATACTATACCGTATGTTTTCACATGCAACTGAAATGTTCATTGTATGGTCCTTTTTTCATGTCAACATGATGTATGTCTTTCATTGGAATTATGGCATGTTTCTTATGTTTTTTGTTCATTCTTTAAATCTGTATAGATAAATCCTTGAGAAAGGCCAGTTGGCCGAAACGTCGGATATTTTTCTTTATGCTGAGTCCAAATAAAGAGACTTTAATTTGCACATAACTGGTTTTCAAGTTTATTAGTGTGCCGAGGTTATATTCTAAGTGATTTTAAAAAATCTTGACATTTCAAAGTCTTTTAAATTTCTTTTTGGAGAAAAACAAGGTGACTGATAATTCTGCATGCCCTAATAAAGGGTATCCTTAGGCGTTATCCTCCTTCATACATAAATACACATCACCTCATCACCTCATCCTATAAGCATTCAAGATTATACAGCTTGGTGTTAGAAAATCTACAATAAAGTTATAATATAATGAAAATACTCACTTACCTAATAATTGTGGACACAGAGTAGAGCAATTTTTATGGTTATAGATTATAACTTTCACATTTTTGAAGAAATATTACATAAACAGATTATCTATCTATTACATAAACAGATTGTCTATTATATATATTTGCGGAAAGCAAGAGCAAAACCCTACTAGGTTGGAAATAATTTCCGAATTAGTGCTTATTTTATATCTAATATTGAAATGTAAACTGTAAAGTACAGATACAGTAGCTTTCTTTTAGAAAATACAGAAAGAAGCTAATTTGCTGCATGTGGCGCTCTGAATCCCCTGGTCCATATTCAGTCTTTTATAAATTCTGTTATGTTCATTTACATTGTATTGGTTAAACAAAGTATCCAACAGAGTAAGCAGCATGGCTCCCTACAGTTTTCAAAGGGCTAAATTTATCTTGGTTTTATTTATTATTATTTACATTTCTTACTTTTATCAGTAAGATATTCCACTTCTTAATTCAGTATGGCTTGGCAATCCAAAAATTATTCTAAGTATGGTCTCAAAAAATCCTCCTGATTGTATAAAATTAGGGGAACCAGCAGCCTGTTATACATTACTCATGGAAAATGGCTGAACATGTGATTAGTTGATATTGGTGAATCCTTGAAAATTTAAATTTGCCATCTTCACCAAAATTTTCCGAAAAAGTCAATTTGCAATGAATTGATTGTCCACAAATGACTTGTCCTGCAACACCTCTAATAGCCGTGAAAAAATGGTTAAAGCACTCTAAAGTTTTACAAATATTAGAATCTGAGAGTCCTCAATGGTTGACACCTTTTAATGGCTAACTGAAAAGATGGTAAGAAAAAGCAAAGCAAGCTTTCGAGACACTATGGCCTCTTCATTAGGCTATTATGTCACAAATTCTGAAGACACACATATATACATATACAGGGTAGGATGATGCAGTAAATTTGACAGGTGATGCAAAGAAGAAAATAGTAACCAGTCTTGGGAGAGGGAGAGGAGCAGTGGAGGTAAAATCAAAATGCTGAGATAAGAGGCACAGATTGTATTATTGGTCTATGATTAGTGGTTGGTCTACTGGCTAACACAATACAAACATTTTTTACCTTATCTAAAGTTTCCGTGATTTATTTCATTGCATTTAACCTCTTCCCTTCCAACCTTGGAAAAGGGACTTCCCACTACTTGAACAACCCCTTCTAAATACCCATGTTCTCCCATAATGATAAAAAAACTTATACTCACCTCCACTGCAAGTGCAATTCCAAAAGTGTCGGCACTCGTGTGGTAGTGATGGGCAAGCAGGAAAATGCTCGGGTGCTCGATGCTCGGATTGAGCTTATCGAAATGCTCGGGTGCTCCACACAAGCTCTGAGCCCAATGTTTAATCTATGAGAAACTCGAGTATTTTTCCGGTGGCACCCCAGGCACTCTGCAGAAAGCCTAAAAATTTTACAATTGTATAAGAATAGTTCTCAAATGACATGGGAACAGCATGGGGAAGACCCCTGTAAGCATTTCTGACTCCCAGGTCACTGCTGTGAACAATGTTGTCTGAGTATTACGCCACTTTTACAGACTCACAATAAAATATACCAAAAAAAATAATAATTGATTTTCCTAGGGAAAATGTAAAGGGCTCATATTCACTTGCAAGACAGTGTTTGTGTATTTTTTTTTTTTATTACATTAAAGATTAAAAAAAATGGCGTGCAGTCCCCCATAAATTTCAAGTCTAGCAAAGGCTAAGCAGACAGCTGGGGCCAATGTTAGAAGCCTGGGAAAGGGGTGATACCTATAGAGCTTCCCGGGCTATTAATAGCCCTAGGAATAATATTTAGCCTTTACTGGCTATTAAAAGCTAGCAAAGGCTAACAAGGCCCCGGAAGGCTAGTATTAATAGCCTGGGAAGGGACTAGGAATATTGGCCCCCTCTGATGCTAAAAAACAAGAGCCGTCAGCCATCCCAGAACTGGCGCATCCATGTGACGCGCCAAATCTGGCACTTAGCCTCACTCTGCCACACTGCCCTGTAGCGGTGGCAGTGGGGTTATGGGGTTGGGGTTGATGTCAGCTTATAATGCCAGCTGACATCAAGCTCAGGTTAGTAATGGAGAGACGTCTATAAGATGCCCCCATTACTAAACCCATTGTAAAAAAGTGAAATAAAACACAGACACCCAGTATAAAGTATTTTATTTGAAATAAAGACAGGATTCCTTGATTGTTCTTAATTAATCCATACTTACCGTCTCGCCTATTCCAGCTAAAGCCAGTGTCTCCTGTAAGAGAATTAAAATAATAAAAGCAACCTCATCCTCACCTTTCTGTCACCAGGAACCTTCATGTTTCCCACAACGGCACCAGCTCTGCTAATCTGATGGCAGGATGGAGAGTTGCTGGATGCAACAATTCAGCCTGCCATCAAGCAGAATCACAGAAGAGCGCATGCCTGCCCTCATCAGTGACTCCTGCGCTCAAGAGTGACTCCTGTGCTCATCAGTGACTTGCTGTGGCGTCAAAAAAATGAGCTGAGTTCATGTGAATGAACTCAGTTCACCTCTGTGCAGTCACTGGGAGCATGGGAAAATTCTTCAGCACGCAGGCGTAGACATCATTTGCCGGCTTTTTCTTACGGGCATCATAAACACCCATTAAATATATTATGTGGGTGTTGCATCATGGACCACGATACCCCTGGTGATATGGTGGTGGAGGATAAGGATTAGGAGGAAGACTAGAGCAAATAGCCAAAATCAGGAAGCGTATACCCATGTGTGGGGGTGAAGTGGAGCATAGGAATATACCTCCCCAAAAAAGACACTGGCTTTGAGTTTATATTATGCTGCTATCATTTGGTGGTGTTTCAAAGTCTGGCCCAATCCAGCCCTTGTTCATTTTGATAAGTCAGCCTGTTAGCATTTTCAGTTGACAGGCAGGTGCGCTTATCAGTTATAATTCCCTCTGTGGCACTAAAAATCTGCTCTGACAAAATGCTAGTGGCAGGGAAGGCCAGAGGTGTCATGGCAAAGGTAGCATAACATAAACTCAGCCATGCGCGCCAGACTGGTAACAGGCAAAACTTTTGCGTCCTCACCAAAAGGATGACTGTCCATGCTCTCCCCCTCCTCCTCCCTGTCCTCTGACTATCCACGCTGAACAGACACTATGACAGTTGTGCAGGTAGTACCATCTATAGCGCATGAAACTAGCGCCTGTTCTTCTTCCTCCTCCTCCTCCTCATTGTCCTCCAATCCACGTTGGGATGAGATGAGGCTGGGCTGTGTGTAATCACCCTTTATGTTTCTTTGCACCATCTGATCATGCTCTGCCTGCAATGCATCCTCTTTGATTGTGAGCAGAGAGCGTTTCAGAAGACAGAGAAGCAGAATGGTGATGCTAATGATGACGTCATCGCCGCTCACCATCTTGGCGGAGTCCTCAAAGTTTTGGAAGATGATATATATGTTGAACATCCATGTCCACTCCTTAGGTCTTATGTGTGGAGTCTGAACCGAATACCGACGGCCTTGTTGATGCTGGTAGTCAACAACTGCTCTCTTCTGCTCACAAATCCTGACCAACATCTGCATTGTTGAATTCCAGCACGTGGGGACATCACACACCAGTCTGTGAGCCTGCAGCTGCAAAGGCTGCTGAAACCCGGCAAGGGCGGCCAAAGCAGTAGGTGACTTTCTAAAATGGGCACACAGGTGGCATACTTTGACCAGCAGATGCAACAGCTCCGAGTACGATTTAAGAAACTGCTGGACCACGAGGTTGAGCACATGGGCCAGGCATGGTACATGTGTGAACTTGCCTCAGAGCCGCAACCAGGTTCCTGCTATTGTTACACACGACCATTCCTGGCTGTAGGTTTAGCGGTGTGAGCCACAGATCTGCCTGCACTTTTAGAGCTGTCCACAACTTTTTAGCATTGTGTGGTTTGTCACCTATGCATAATATCTTCAGCACAGCCTGTTTAAGCTTGGCCGAGTCAGTGCTGCAATTCTTCCAGCTTGTGACTGATGTGAAGGCTGAAGAGGAGGAGGCTGAGGAGGATGATGTGCAGGAGCTGTAGATTGTGGGGACAACCCTGATTGAGTTAGGGCCTGCAATCTTTGGGTCAGGAGAACGTGTTCCGTCCCAAGGTCAAAACTGGGTTCCGGCTTCCACTATGATAACCCAGTGTGCCGTCAGCGAGATGTACCGTCCCTGCCCACAAGCACTTGTCCACGTGTCCGTGGTAAGGTGGACTTTCCCAGTAGCTGCTTTGTTGAGGGCACGGTTAATGTTTTGGGGCACATGCTTGTGTAATGCGGGGATGGCACACTGGGAGAAATTGTGGTGGCTGGGGTCGGCCATCGCCATCAGGTTGCGGAATGCTTCTGTCTCCACTAGCCTAAAAGGCAACATTTCGAGTGCAACAGTCGCGAAATGTGTGAATTGAGTAGTGTAGACTGTGGGGCATTGACTGCGTATTTATGCTTGTGTTCCAAGGACTGGGGTATAGACAACTGAACGTTGCGCTGGGACAAGGACGTGGACGTGGTTGCTGATGATGCTATTTCAGATTGTGCAATGACAGGTGCAGGACAAGAGGCATCTTCACATGCACTATAAACAGGGGATTGGCTTGCACGCACAACAATAGAAGAAGCAGTGGTGTCATCCGCAGACACTGTTCTTGGATCCTGGGGTTCGGTGTACAAAGTCGAGTGCTTTGCTGCCATGTGCCTGATCATGCTGGTGGTGGTCAGGCTGGTAGTTTTGCTACCCCTGCTAATACTGGCATGGCAGGTGGTGCAAATGGCCTTTTTGGAATTATCGGCAGATTCTTTAAAAAACAGCCAGACTCGGGAAGACCTAACAGTTGTTCTTGCAACTTCCAGTGTTTGGTGTTACGGGGAACGGTTGCCCACCTTCTGTCTGCGGCCACCACACTGCTTCTTCCTGCCTGTTGGTGCGCCACGCCTCCCTCCCCCTATGCGCAGCTGTCCTCTCTCTGTATGTACTCCTGTCAGGTTGGGTCAGTTACTATATCATCCACCACATCGTCTTCCATTTTAGCACCCTGGTCCTCCTACTGACTTTCTGGCAATTATGTCTTATCATCATCCACCTCTTGTAACACTTTCCCACGGTCGCATGAAGGCTGCTCAAATATTTGGGCATCGCTACATGCGATCTCCTCTTGCCCCCCTTCAACTGAAGTGGGCAAGAGGCCCGAATCTATAAATGGAAAAGTGAACAGCTCTTCAGAATGTCCAAGTATAGGATCAGTTTTGGCCAGGCACCCGGCATGGTGAGGAGGATCGGTGTGAGAAATATGCAGTCCAGACTCACGGCTACTGAGACTTGACTGTATGGAAGACATGGTGGTTGTGGTGGTGGTGGTGGTAAACTGACTGGAAGCATTTTCCGCTATCCAACCAACAACTTTTGACACTGCTCTGGGTTTAATAGTGGTGTGCTGCGGTCCTCTAGGAATTGGGAAAGGAAGGTTGGGCGAGAAGATGTGGGTGTTTGTTTTGGCACAATTGTAGCTTGCCCGTGGCCTCGGCCTCTGCATGCTCCATCACATCATGTCTTGTTCCTCATCCCTTGCCATGCGCCTTGCGCATTTTAAATGGAGGACAATATCTTTCATGCTCAGTAGAAATGGCTGAATTTAGAGTGAAGTTATATGTGATCTGTGCGATGGACAAACCAGTTTTAAGTAGCTGTATTTTTTGCCCTGTTATATGGAAAACACATGCCTGTATTCTGCAGTGCCAACAAAGAAATGCCGCAGATAAATGGTGTTCTGTGGATTGCTTTTAAAGCAAATAATGAGGATTACGATCCCCAAAAAAAAATTTCCTGGCCCCTGATACCTGGGGCTATGTTTACAGATGTGTAACAGGCTACAGAAGCAGACGTGACTGTAATGGAGCCTCCAGTGCTATATGCACCACAATCTGTTATATACCCTGCCTGCCTATATACACTGACTGTATACAGCTGGTTTAGCCCTTAAAAGGACTATTTGCTTAGATGGATTGTGTTGTGTACACTACATAGTACTTACACTACTTAAGACACACACTAAATCTGTCTCTAGCACAGCAGCACCTCTCCCTACACTAGCTAACTGTGGATCAGAGTGACAAGCACAGTGCCGTCAGGTCTGATAAAGACCTGATGATGCTGTGCAGCCAGCCAATCACTGAAATGTCACAATCAACATGGCTGTGTCATTACAGTGTGTGGAAGCCAATCCCTGCATGTGGGCTGGCTCTGTAATGAGTGCCAACAGGCAGGAAGGGGGAGCCGAGCATGTGCCCGAGCATCTCGCCAGTACTTGGCGAGCTCCGAACACCTCAAGTACTGAGATGCTCGGGTGAGCACCGAGTACTGGCAAACATGCTCACCCATCCCTACTTATGGGACATTTTTGTGACACGCCAACCCTGCACCCAATCAATCTCTGCCTTCAGATGCTTGAAGCATAACCATAAGTTACATTTTATTTCATTAATCTATAGCCACCTGCTAAGCTTCATTGGAAGCTGGACAATCCAGTATTTACATGGCGAACTTGGCCAGTTCTTGCCACTGTTCAAATATGCTGATCCAGAAGTCTCTGGTGTCAGAAAAATAGATGTCTTCCATAGAAAGGAAACAGTCTATGTATGACTGAACCCTTGCATCTTTACTTGCTGATGTCTATCAATCAGCAGCTAAAATATCTGGTCCTTCATGTTATTTCTAATGTAATCGCTCCTGTCTCAGATACTAGTTGTAGGCTTAGGCTGGGGTCACAGTTGACATGCGTTTTTTAGTGCCTTTTAAAAACTTATGAGTTTTAACATGCGTTTTGTCATGTCAGCATAAGTTTTTTAAGGTGTGTGATGGCTCCCTGCGTTTTTGGCTGCGTTTTTAAATCTGCACCAAAAAATAGTGCATGTACTATTTTTTGGTGCATTTTGAAAAACGCATGCGTTTTTGTAGGAAACGCATGCGTTTTTATAACATGGGCCTCTATGGAAAACGCATGCAAAAACGCATGGTACATTAGTACCTTTTAGTGCCATTCAAAAACGCATGCGTTTTCCATAGGAGCCCATGTTAAAAAAACGCATGCATTTTTTTAACATGGGCTCCTATGGAAAACGCATGCGTTTTTGAATGGCACTAATTGTACATGCGTTTTTGCATGCGTTTCCCATAAGGCCCTTATTAAAAAACGCATGCGTTTTTGGAAATGCACCAAAACGCATGGTACTGTCACACATGCTTTTGTGCTATTAGGGCATGCGTTTTTTAACATGGGGGCCTATGGGTGCGTTTTTACATGCGTTTTTGAAAACGCAGGTCTCCAAAAACGCTTGTGAATAATGCAACTGTGACCCCAGCCATAGTGCTGGCTCTGTGGTGAGTGAAGAGGGGTCTCCTGGTAAGACATGTAGATGAAAGAAATTTGATTAGCAAAATATTTACCAGATAGCAAGATATCTTATCCTGGTAATGCAAAAAGTTTGACTATCAAAAGCAGGGAAAAAATCCCTTATTTTGATTCTATAGCAAGCGTCTATAATTATGGCTATCCAGTAGTATAAGGTTTATGGCACACTTGAAAATATGGGTGTTCAAGAAGGGTTCAAACCTGTCAATAGGTAAAAGGCGTTTTTGGCACACAAAAATGAACATATTTAAGGATTTTATTGTACAGCTCTAAAAAATGTAATGTTTCTATCCCTATACTTAAGCCTTCATTAGACTGTGAAACTACCGTAGATAAATACAGAAAATAAATGAATACCGTATACAATTTTTACCTTAAAGTGTAAACCATAGAAAAAAAAGATATACGTATTATGCTAATCACAATATGAATATGATATCCATTATCATTTGCATAATGTTTCAGAAAACATGATGACCCTAAATTGTTAATCAGAAAGACAGAGGGGAAGTGAGAGTGATGGTATCTCAGTGCATAATGTGCAGAGGTGGGCATGTTGTATGGCACCTAGAGTTGCTAGGCGACCTGTAGCTATACATTTGTACATGCTTATTGTGGGTTTTTTCATAGATAATATTGCTTCATAAATGCAATTGTGGTATATCTTCTTCCTGAGCTTCAGATCTGCCCACAGAAGAGCTTTTGATGCCATATTTGCTCTGGGCTATATCATCCACTCCAGTATACTCCTGCTCTGTTCACGTTACCTCTTTGTCATCCTGATCTGGATCTAATGTCCTGTGCACCACTCAGTCATCATCCTTAACTCAATGGCCAGGGTCATACTCATCGTTTTTAGCGGATGTCAGAGACATCCGCTAAAAACTTAGACATTTTCTGCTGAAGCGGATACCGTTAACAGTATGCACTCCAGCAGGATGCAGCACCATAGCACCTCACGAATTACCTGCACAGCGGCCGCACACAGAGCGTCTTAGGCGGCAGCTTTTCCTCAGTGCACAGGAAATGCTGAATGCAGCATTTCCTGTGCGCTCCTGAAAAGAAGCCACCCAAGACGTGTGTGGCTGCTGTGCAGGTAATTCATGAGGTGCTATGGTGCTGCATCCTGCTGGAGTGCATACTGTTAACGGTATCCGCTTCAGCAGAAAATTTCTAAGTTTTTAGCGGATGTCTGACAACTGCTGAAAACGGTGAGTGTGACCCAGGCCAATGACTGACAGTTATCTCAGTGTCAAAAATTTCCTGAGATCTTTCATTCTAATCTTTAGATTTGTACTGACTTCATTAGGTCCACTTGATATGCAATGGTCGTAACAAAGTCTTACTTGGGGCAACAAGTGGTGGATGCAGGATATTTTTTCTCCCTGGGTGAAGTGAATAATGGGGAGACCAATCTCTATTGTGATATTCTCCTGCACAACTATCCCACTCATACAGAAATAAAGTACTGTCATAGTCAGGGAGAGGTGCAGCCACTAGTCTCCAACCACAACTATCCTTAAATAGCGGTCCACAACTGGTTGACAATCCCTGCTCTCAAAAAGTGCATGGAGTTAAAGGAAAAAAAAAAAACTGTGACCAAGCAGACACAAGCATCAGGAATCATCAGACTGTACAGAACACGTAAGAATACTGAATGAAAAGAACCTGAGTAGGGGAAAGGCACCACAGGGGAAGTCAAATAAGTGAAGGTACAAAACCAGGAGGGCAGAAAAATATAATTCCAGAGAGTAAGAAAACATGAATCAGGTAAGGACACTGATCACAGGCAAAATCAAAATAGAGGAGCAAACTTTAATAGTCCACCCAGCAGATCACATGATACCACCAGAACGCGTGATCCATAATGTGTGGTGAATGATAATGTCAGCCCCAAGCACCAAACCCACTAGAACAGGGAAAACCAAATCTATCAGGAGCCTTACCAAGCGAACTCTTGATAAAGCACACAGAACGAAGTGCAGATTCAGACAATCCAGGAGTATTACAAGTATTTTGGGAATCCACCTAGGAATCCAAATAAGAGGGCAATCACCACAGCAGGGCCACAAATGTTTGTCATACTTCAGGCACCTTAACAGCTGTTTCATGTTTTCATAGGTTTCTTTCATGTGGGCTGCATAACAAACTGAAATTGAAAATTGCCATTATGCAGCAAGGAATCCAGCTATAGCCCCGCCATGTTGTTTGATGTTTTTTGTTGCAGCAGATTTTGAGAAGCTGCATGTCTATCCTGAACGCAGCAAAGTCTATGAGAGTTCTGAAGTGCTGGGCCAACGTGTTTTTTTTTAATTGCAGATTTGCTGCAGATTTTTGGGCGAAAAAAAGAAACCTGAACTACAAGTGCAAGGAAAGAAAAAAGCTACATGGGCACAGCACTTCTGACTTGTTATTCACTTTGCTGGCCCCAAGATAGGCATGCAGATTTTGATGCAGATTCTGAATTTGCGTAATAAACATCAAACAATACACCATGGGCACAGGGCCTAAGAGAGTCCAGTGAGAGCCGCTATTGTGAAAGGGCTCAAGCATTCCTCTTGCCCCCTGGCTACTTCCATGGATACTTCTAGGGCAGGGATGGCCAACTACAGTACTCAAGGTTTGAAAACATTGCATGTTTTCCTTATCATTGTACAAGTCCTAATTTCATCACCTGCAGAGGTGATGGATGATTCCAGCACCATTTGCAAGTCTAGCGAAATCATACGAGCATGCACTGATTTTGGACCTTGGCAACTGCACTTGGCCAGTCCTGTTCTACTGGAGTGGTTGTAGTGTCTTGCAGTTCCATACCTCACGCCTTCAGACCACAAGCCAACAGCTTGTTCACCAGTCTCAGTAGGGCAGTATCAAAGCACACAAGCAGTGAACTCTAAAAAACTTTACTATATACACAGACTATAAGTCTTAAACCAAAAACCTCAACAATATACATAGTATATACAGATAACTTACAAAAACACATGCTTTGGTCAAGGACAGCAAAAAACTGGAAATAAAACAAGATCCAAAAGTCAGTCTTTGGCCAAAAAGAGTCTCTTGCCAGACAGTCTTGGGGGTCGCAGAGGCTAATCCTCTAGCAGCATTCTCCGCAGCCACCTGCCCCCCAGCACACTCCATCATTGCCACAGCTGGAAAAGATGATGGAGGAACTAGGGGAAAACCACCCTCTCTAGGATAGACAGGACCAGGATCATCTTTGGAAATATGTCCATGCTCTGTTTGTTTGAATGCATTTGGCTGTCCAACCAAGAGAGACTTTGGCTGCACCCAATGCCAACTTCTTTCCAAGTCAGCCTCCTCCTGCCACTTCTCAAATGGGGTGCCAGTGCAAATACAGCATATGCCAACCACAAACCACCCCATTGTGCCTCGCACCTTCATGAATGTGAATTAATCCCCAACAAAGATGGTACATAGTCTTTGCGAAAGATCGTCACAATGCAGGGCAGTGCGATTGACGTAGCACCAATGTACAGTGCCATATTCCAGTAGGGACCTTTACCTCTGTTTGAATAGCACCACCTTGCCTTTTGTAGATTGTTCAGAAAGTCATTAGCTTTAGGCCCATGCAGTTAGTCCCAGGCAATGGCATCTGCATGATGAATCCCCTCAACAAATGACATAGGAGAATGAGGTGGTTGATGCCTTCTTGGATAGGTGCTATGAGGGGGCAAGAGTCCCCACATTGCATTGCCCCAGTTAAATGCCTCCGGTGGTGGTGAGGATTCACACAGCTGTGAAATATTGTCTTGTAGGTGCTCCTCTTCTGGGTTCCCCATGAAGGTCCTGGTCCTGGTGGTCTGGGGAACGGGATCCAGTAGTTGTGGCTTTGACTTCAGCTGCAGTTGAAATGTGGACACACATACTTCCAGATTCTCTGCAGTCTCACATGTACTGCTTTCAGGCCCAGATGCCATAGTGTTAGTCACCAAACTGCTGGAACCCGCTCCTCAGGTCTGCGGCTTGCATTGGAACCTAGGACTGGATCCACACCTTATTACAGATGATGCCCAAATTGAGACGTGATATGGAGCTCAAGGTGACATAAGTCTCACTTTCAATCTCCTCTCCTTAGTGCCATTCTAGGTCTGGTTCTGCCGACCTACCTTCTGCCCTCAGGGTGGTTAGATTATATCATCCTCTGAGTTGAGGTCAGCCATGCCTTGCAGGGGATCCATGAAAAAACAAATGAGTGCAGTGCAAAATCCAGACAGAGTATCTGCGCATGTGTCACTGTGAGTTCAGACAGAGGTAATATGGCAGGAGATGCTCTTAAAATTCCATGGGTTTGCATGTGTTTTGGTTGCTTTCCCTAAGGGGCCCACCTCTTGAATTGAGTGCCATGATTCAGTCCCAAGCAATCAGTACTGGAGTTGAATGTTTGCTCACTATTCTTGCCTAATGCCTCGCTGCTAATTAAAGGGAACCTGACCCCTAAAAATCAGCCATCAGCCTATTAATACCTGTCCCTGCACCATCATTAATGTATTCTAGCCATCCCTTTGTACAAAAAATGGATATTTATAAAGTTTATAAAAGTGATTTTAGTACCTGCTGAACTGCGGCTTCTCAGTGCTTGAGAAGTCACACAGGGCATTCCACAGATGAGCTGCCATAAAGCAACCTCGCTCATGTGCCATGCGCATTGCGAGGTCCTCAATACAACCAAATGGGTGTACTGACGTTAGTATAGCCGGATATTACGCGATTAGCGTCATACCGGCCATACCGCCCATGTATGAGGATAAGGAGGATCACTATTGATTAGCACGCCCATCGAGGCATGGATAATTGAATTACAGGTGGCGATGAGAAGCCAAAGGGAACGCCCTGTGTGACACAGCACTCAAGACACAATGTGAACTGGTGCTAGCAGTGACGCTGGATCAAATAGCAAGAAAAAAATGTCTCTGCAGCACACAGCTACTACCATATATCGTACATATGCTAACAAGCAAAAAATGAGAAAAAAATTAAAAAACTTAAGTTTTTTCAAAAAACTCATTATTCTTAATTTTTATTTTCTTGGGGTCTTAGTACCTACATTGGCCAATGCCTGCTTGCTCACCAACCACGTCACGGTGCCCCCAGGTCTGATGAGTCCTGCGCTGACATCCCTGCCCTCCTTTTTCTCCCTGTCCTCACTTATGCTGCAAGTCCATGTTACAGTTCATGCATGAAGTAGCCAAATCATTTACTTGCCGTGTTTCCCCAAAAATAAGACACTGTCTTATATTAATTTGTGGTCCAAAAGTTGCACCATGTCTTATTTTCGTGGGGGGGGGAAGGGGGGGTGACTTATATTAAGCATCATCCACTATCCCTCTGTAGCCCCCCATCATCCTCCACTATCCCTCTGTAACCCCCATCATCCTCCACTATCCATCTGTAGCCCCCTCATCCTCCAATATCCCTCTGTAGCCCCCCATCATCCTCCACCATCCCTCTGTAGCCCCCATCATCTTCCACTATCCCTCTGTAGCCCACATCATCCTCTACTATCCCTCTGTAACCCCCCATCATCCTCCACTATCCCTCTGTAGACCCCATCATCCGCCACTGTCCCTATGTAGCCCCCATCATCCTCCACTATCCCTCTGTAGACCCCATCATCCGCCACTGTCCCTCTGTAGCCCCCCATCATCCTCCAACATCCCTATAGCCACACACACACACACACACAGTCAAACACACACACACAGCCACATACACACAGTCAGACACATCACTGGAGCCTGCCAGAGCTTACCGCCGCCGCCACTTGATGTCACCCGGTGTGTACGTAGTCGGGCGCCGTAGACGTACGATGGTAAGCAATCAGCCAATCAGGCAGCTGCTGGCATCTGATTGGCCGCGGCATTACCGTACATCTACGCTGAGCGGCGCAGATGACCGCTGTACAGGAGATGTACGGTAATGCCGCGGTCAATCAGACGCCAGCAACTGCCTGATTGGCTGGTGGCTTACCATCGTACATCTGTGACGCCTGGCTATGTACACACACCGGGTGACATCAAGCGGCGGCAGCGGCGGCAAGCTCCGGAGGAACAATGGCGGCGGCAGAGGCAGCTGAGTAGGTGAGTATGAATTTTTTTTTTTGCCTGCCTGCCACGTCCTATTTTCGGGGGGTGCCTTATATTAAGCACCCTGGCCAAATCCCCTGGGTGCTTTATTTTCGAGGGGCGCCTTATTTTCGGGGAAACACGGTATTAGAGATGAGCAAGTAGTAAAATGCTTGGGTGCTCGATGTTTGGGCCGAGCATCCCAAGATACTCGTGTACTCTGTCTGAGCACTGAGCCCAATGTTATCCTATGGGAGACCCGAGTATTTTTCTGGCATGACCCCCGGCAGCATGGATAAACCCTAAAAATGTCACAAAAGTATCAGAACAGTGCTCAAATGACATGGGAACAGCATGGGGAAGACCCCTGTAAGCATTTCAGACTCCAAGGTCACTGCTGTGAACAATGTTATCAGAGTATTACGCCACTTTTACGGACTGTCATGAAAAGGTTACAAAATGAAACCAAAATGGATTTTCCTGGAGAAAATATTGAGGGCTCATACCCACTTGTGAGACAGAGTTGGCGTATGTTATTTTTTTGGATTACTTAAACGATTAAAAAAAAAAAAATTGTGTGGCACTCCGATGCCCCTGGGAAGAGACATGCATGAGGTGCTCTTTAAATAATGTGCCCATTTTAAGGAAGTAGGTCTGTTGTAGTATTGCCCTTTGGCAGGGCAGCCAAAAATTGGGAGGCATCCCAATGCCCCTGGAAAGAGACGGGCATGAAAGCCTCTTTAAATAATGTGCCCATTTTAAGGAAGTGGGTCTTTTGTAGTATTGCCCTTTGGCAGGGCAGCCAAAAATTTGGTGGTGGTGTGGTGAAGTCAGGCCCAATTCAACCCTTGTTCATCTTGATCAGAGTCAGTCTTTCAGCATTTTCAGTTGACAGGCGGGTGCGTTTATCAGTAATGATTCCACCTGCGGCACTAAAAACACGCTATGACAAAACGCTAGCAGCAGGACAGGCCAGGACTTCCAAGGCGTAGAGAGACAATTCCTGCCACGTTTCCAGCTTGGATACCCAATATTTATAAGGCACAGAGAAATCTAGGAGCATTTTTGTTCGATCAGCAAGGTACTCCCTCAGCATCTTTGCAAACTTTGCAATCCTTGTGACACTACCCCACACCTCAGGGCCTGTGCTACGGGAGGTGCTGAGAAAAGTGTCCCAGATCTTTGAGAGTGTTCCCCTACCTCTGCTGTATTGGACTTGTGCCTCTCTCGGCCGGACGCCTTGGTTGTCCACCGAATCATGACCTTTGCCGCTAGCGTTTTCAGAAGGGAATTTTTTGACTAATTCCGCGACTATGGCCTGCTGGTACTGCAGCATTTTTGTAGACCTCTCCGTCTAGGGAATAAGAGAAATAAAGTTCTCCTTGTAGCATGGGTCTAAAAGTGTCACCAACCAGTAATGAGTGTCCGCCAAGATGTTGATAACGCGAGGGTCACGAGACAGGCAGCGTAACATAAAGTCAGTCATGTGCGCCACACTGTTAACAGGCAAGACTTCAGGGTCCTCACCAACAGCATGACTGGCCATGCTGGTCTCATCATCCTCCTCCTTCTCCTCCTCCTCCTTCTCCTCCTCCTCCTCCTCCTCCTCTCTCCCCTGTCCTCTGGCCATCCACGCTGAACCGACGGTATGACGGTTGTGCATGTATTACCATCAATTCCGCATGAAAGTAGCTCTATTTCTTCATCCTCCTCGTCATAGTCCTCCAATGCATGTTGGGATGAGATGAGGCTGGTCTATGTGTAATCACCGAGTAGGGTTTTTTGCTCCAACTCATCGTGCTCCGCCTGTAGTGCATCGTCTTTGATTTTGAGCAGAGAGCGTTTTAGAAGACAGAGAAGCGGGATGGTGACGCTAATGAAGGCGTCATCGCCGCTCACCATCTTGGTGGAGTCCTCAAAGTTTTGGAGGACGGTACATATGTCGGACACCCATGTCCACTCCTGAGGTCTTATGTGTGGAGTTTGAACCGTATACTGACGGACTAGTTGATGCTGGTACTCTACAACTGCCCCCTTCTGCTCCCAAATCCTTACCAACATGTGCAGTGTGGAATTCAAACACATGGGGACATTACACATCAGTCTGTGAGCCGGAAGCTGCAAACGCCACTGAAAGACGGCAAGGGCAACAGAAGCAGTAGGTGACTTTCTAATATGGGCACACAGGCGGCGTACTTTGATGAGCAGATCCGACAGCTCCGGGTAGGATTTAAGAAACCGCTGAACCATGAGGTTGAGCACATGGGCCACGCATGGAACATGTGTCAGCTCACCTCACCTCAGAGCCGCCACCTGGTTCCTGCCATTGTCACACACGACCATGCCTGGCTGTAGGTTCAGCGGTGTGAGCCATTTATCTGCCTGCTGTTTCAGAGCTGTCCACAACTCTTCAGCATTTTGGGGTTTTTCACCTACGCATATTAGCTTCAGCACAGCCTGTTGCCACTTAGCCGAGGCAGTGCTGCAGTGCTTCCAGCTTGGGACTGGTGTGGAGGGTGAAGTGGAGGAGGCTGAGGAGCATGACGTTCCGGCGCTGTACACTGTGGGTGAAACCCTGACTGAGTTAGAGCATGCAATCCTTGGTGTCGGGAGGACGTGTTCCGTACCAAGCTCAGACTGGGTCCTGGCTTCCAGAATATTAACTCTGTCAGCGAGATGTACCGGCCCTGCCCACAAGCACTTGTCCACTTGTCCGTGGTTAGGTGGACTTTGCCTGAAACTGCGTTGTTAAGGGCACGTCTGATGTTTTGTGACACGTGCTTATGTAATGCGGGGACAGCACACCGGGAGAAATAGTGGCGGCTGGGGACCGAGTAACGTGGGACAGCCACCGCCATCAGGTCGCGGAATGTATCCGTCTCCGCTAGCCTAAATGGCAACATTTCCAGCGCAAGCAGTCGGGAAATGTGTGCATTTAGAAATGTGGCATGTGGGGCGTTGGTAGCGTATTTGCGCCTGCGTTCCAAAGATTGGTGTATGGATAAATGAACGCTGCGTTGGGACAAGGACGTGGTTGATGATGGTGCTATTTCTGCTTGTGCAACTACAGGTGAAGGACAGGAGGCATCGTCGCATGCAGTATGGACAGGGGATTGTCTTGCAGGCACAACAGTGGAAGACGCAGCGGTGTCACCCGCAGACACTGCTCCTGGACTCTGGTTTACATCCAACAAAGTCTGGTGCTTTGCTGCCATGTGCCTGATCATGCTGGTGGTGGTCAGGCTGCTAGTTATGCTACCCCTGCTGATGCTGGCATGGCAGGTGTTGCAAATGGCCTTTTTGGAATTATCTGCAGACACCTTAAAAAACAGCCAGACTCGGGAAGACTTAACAGTTGTACTGGCAACTTCTGTCGTGTTGTTGTTTCGGGGAACGGTTGCCTGCCTTCTGCCTGCGGCCACCACCCTGCTTCTTCTGGCCTGTTGTGATGCTACGCCTAACTCCCCCTGTGCACTGCTGTCCTCGCTCTGCATGTCCTCCTGCCAGGTTGGATCAGTTACTGGATCATCCACCAAGTCATCTTCCCCTTCTGCACCCTGGTCCTCCTCCTGACTTTCTGGCAATTGTGTCACATCATCTTCCACCTCTTGTTGAGACACGTTCCCACCGTTACCTTCGTGAGACCGTGGTTTGCTCAAATATTTGTGCATCGGTATATACGATCTCCTCATGACCCCATTCAACTGGAGCTGGCGAGAGGCCAGAATCTAAGAATGGATAAGTGAACAGCTCTTCAGAGTGTAAAAGTGTGGGATCAGTTATGTCCGGGGCCGGCCACTCGGCATGGTAGCAGAAAGGAGGATCAGGGTGTAGAATGTGTGGTCCAGTCTCACGGCTTCTGACACTTGACCGTGTGGAAGACAGGGTATTTGTGGTGGTGCCAAACTGACTGGAAGCATTATCCGCTATCCAACTAACAAGCTGTTGACACTGGTCTTGGTTTAATAGTGGTGTACTGCTGCAGTCCCCTAAAAATTGGGACAAGAAGGTCAAGCGAGATGATGTGGGAGTTTGTCGTGGCGCAATTCGAGCATGCACACGGCCTCGGCTTCTGCCTGCACCCCCATCACGTCTAGTTCCTTGTCCCTTGCCACCGGCCTTGCACATTTTCAATGTTGTGCTGCCTGTATACAGCTAAATGAAGGTGTCCAAAAGATGGTTTTTAGATGCACACTGAGATTACAGATTAGAGTGGTTTAATCCCGGCAGCTGGAACGGTCAGACACAAACGCTGACGCGTATACAGTGTTTTGGCGTATACTACTTGGAGCTACAAGCCACTCCTGCCACACTAAGATGGTAAATGAATGCAGACTAGAGTTGGTTTTTAGCTGCACACTGAGATTACAGATTAGAGCAGTTTAATCCCGGCAGCTGGAACGGTCAGACACAAACACTGACGCGTATACAGTGTTTTGGCGTATACTAATTGTAGCTAACCCCTTACTGCCTATAGAGAGCTAAATTAATCCTTAACAAGACTGTTTTGGAGATTTCCAGCCTGTACACCAGCCCCAGATGTGATGCAGGCTGGTATACTAGCACACGAAGTTTGCTATATACCCTGCCTCCCTGCCTGCCTGTATCCAGCTGTAATAGTCCTCAGAAGGACTGTTGTGGGTATTAGATTACCAGCCCTGCACCTACACTAGCTGAAAGGCCACAAATTTGTCCCTCAATCAGCAGCATCTCTCCCTACACTGACTGTCTGTGGAGCACAGTGACAAGCACAGCGCGGTCAGGTCTTGTAAAGACTTGATCACGCTGTGTGGCCAGCCAATCACTGTAATGTCACAACTAACATGGCTGTGGCATTACAGTGTCAGTCAGCCAATCCTTGCATGTGGGCTGGCTCTGTAAAGAGCGCCAACATGCAGGGAGGTGGACCTCGAGCATAGCAAGATTATCGCGGGATAATTCGGTACTCGCCGAGTACCGAGATATTCGTGCGAGTACTGAGTAGTCACAAGCATACTCGCTCATACCTATTACTTATCTCTACTCAGATTTTTTTGACAAATTTTTCAGATTGCGTGAATTTGGTCATCGTTCGTGATATAAATAAAGGCCTAGGCTAGGCAAGGCTTAGCGCCCATGCAAACTGCAGAACCACCCCTGCTGCTGTCCAGAGGTAGACTTGTGACTGAGGATGCAGTGCTTGGTGTGGTGGCACCAAACCTAATCAGCTTGTTCCTCCTCCACCTACCTTGCTGATCTCTTCAACTACGTGCCTGTGGGTCGACAGATTTTGGGCATCCTTGCAGATCATTTCCTCCTCTTTACTGTGGGAATCTTTGAAGTAGACCTCTGATTCTCTTGCAATAGTATGAATGAACAGTTGTGTAAACTCACCCATCTGTGGTGCTCCACAGTCAGTAGGGCATCTGGAGAGTTGTGGCATATGGAAAAACAACAATTGGGGTGCCCCCTCTGAGGACTGAACTGTGTGTGATGTTAAAGTTGAGGTGGAGGAGAGGCCACATGATGCAGCGCTTGACAGCCACTTTAGAAGATGTTCTTTTTGGGCCTCATCTATAAGTCATAGTGATGTGCAGTTGTCTAAGAAAAGGATGATAGTAGGCCATACCTTTACAGAAGTTGACAGTTTTCTTTGGCTAGGACAAGCCGATGTTTGTTAAGCTGAGCTTTCAGTAACTTTTGCACCTACTCCAAAGACACCAAAGCTTTTAACACTCATATTTGATGTACACTGATTGGGAACTCAGTTGTTCTCTGCCATAAAAGGCCTGTATGGGAATGCTGCAGATATGGCAAACACTGGTTCTATGTCCAAAAAGAGTATAGGACAATATTTAGGGGATTTAGCAAACAATGATTTCATGCCAAAAAAAGCTGTAGATGGAAATACAGCAGATTTGGCAAACACTGGTTCTATGCTCAAAAAGAGTACAGAACAATATTTTATGAGATTTATCAAACACTGCTTTTATGCCAAAAAAACCTGCGCATGGGAGTACAGGAGATTTGGCAAACACTTGTTCTATGCCCCCCAAACATATTGGACAATATTTAGAGAGATTTAGCAAATTCTACTTTTATGCCAAAAAAACCTGTGAATGGGAATACAGGAAATTTGGCAAAAACTGCTTCTCTGCCAAAAAATAGTTATTTCAGGAAGGGGACACTAAATCTACTATCTATCTATCTATCTATCTATCTATCTATCTATCTATCTATCTATATATCTATCTATCTATCTGTAAATCGAGTAGCTAACTTGCAGACAGGAACACAGCAGTAGCAGGTGCATCCCTAAACTGTCATGGTGGGTTTACACGCCGCGATATCGGAGTCCAACTCCGACCCAACTCCGACAAAAAGTCACGTGGGTTGCGAGTTGGATCCGATATCGTTTGCGCGTTGTACGGTTTGAGCGTACAACGCGATGCTGGAACGATGCCAAAACGATATCGGAGTTGAATAGCAGAGCTATTCAACTCCCCGATATCGCATGGCCGTTGTAGCAGCATCGCAGCGTGTGACAGCCCAACTACGATGTGTACGCTGACGTCACCCATTGACTCCCATGTTAAATGGTCGTTCCTGGGTTGGTGGGCGTACACATCGTAGGGACGTTGCATCCCGATATCGCGGTGTGTAAACTGTCGATACGATGCAGGGAGAAACGTGCACTAAATGCGCGCTCCCGCGTCGTTGGCTCTGATATCGCCGCGATATCGCGACGTGTAACCCCACCATCAGACTGTGAAAATAACAATGATGTGAAACAACTGCTTCTAATATTTCAAGGACATGTAACTTAGGCAGCCAAGCACTCAAGCCCTTGTGTCTGCAAGTTGTGTTTGGTTTATGCATGCTAATTGACTGAATGCTTGGAACATCCACATAGTACCCTTGGTACATGTGTGTAATTTCACTTTAGCAGTGTATCTATATCCACTGCTAAAGTGAAATTAAGTCAAGGGATGGTTAAAAATAAAAATATAATAAATTCTCACCTATCCACCGAGTGTCCTGCGATGAATTAATCTCCGACTGCTTGAGGACCAGAGCATCAGCTGACCAGGAAGGGGTGGGGCAACCTGATCAGCTGATAGGTCACATGACTGCATCAGCGCCGTTTAAATTTTTAAATCTTTCACTGCTAAAGTGAAAGTGAACAGCGCCGAAAGCACTTGTCTGGCTCGGCTCCCCCCTGCTCTTTCTGTGTCCGGATCCCGGACCCGAACACAGAAATGGCATCCAGAGTTGCTAATCCGGACCTGTCCGTTCCTGTTCGTGGGGTCCTGCAAAAAACGGGATCGCCACGGACAGGAACAAAATGTACACTGTGTGCAGAATTATTAGGCAAGTTGTATTGTAGAGGATTATTTTTATTATTAATCAACAACTATGTTCTCAATCAACCCAAAAGACTCAAATATCAAAGCTCAATATTTTTGGAAGTTGGAGGTTTTTTTTTTTTTAGAGATTTGGCTATTTTAGGAGGATATCTGTTTGTGCAGGTAGCTATTAAGAGTACCGTCACACGGTACCATCTCGCCAGAGGTGTCTCCCCATGTAAACGGGGGGTGGAGTCGCTGGCGGGGGGCCAAAAACTTGCACGCTCCCCGCCAGTCGCTGCCGACGCCTCTGGCGAGATGGTACCGTGTGACGGTACTCTTAATAGCTACCTGCGAGGCACCGGCGAGCTGACAGACGGCATCGCCACCGGTGTGTCTCAAAACCCCAGCGGTGATACAGTACAATGGGAGCCTATGGCTCCCATCGCCTGTCAGGTTGCCGGCGACCGTTTACATTGGGCGATGTGTACACATCGCCCCAGATCGGCCGCCTGGTTTCTCGGCGCTGCTGTGAAACCTGGCAACCAGTCGACTGCGTCGCCCTCGCCCAGTTACATAGGGCGATGAATTGGCGATGTCGGCGGCGATAGGCCACTCCCCCACCTCGCCTATAATTTTGCTGCCGACGTCGCCAGGTGTGACATGGCCTTTACTGTGCAGAATTATTAGGCAACTTAATAAAAACCAAATATATTCCCATCTCACTTGTTTATTTACACCAGGTAAACCAATATAACTTCACAAAATTTAAAAATAAACATTTCTGACATGCAAAAACAAAAAACAAAAAAAATTAGTGACCAACATAGCCACCTTTCTTTATGATGACACTCAACAGCCTTCCATCCATAGATTCTGTCAGTTGCATGATCTGTTTACGATCAAAATTGCGTGCAGCAGCCACCATAGCCTGCCAGAGGTGTACTGTTTTCCCTCCCTGTAAATCTCACATTTTAGGAGGGACCACAGGTTCTCTATGGGGTTCAGATCAGGTGAACAAGGGGGCCATGTCACTATTTTCTTTTAAAAGACAAATAGGGAGGGGGACAAGAGGCGCAATAGTGCCCTATCACTAGTGACACTGTGTATATAGGTAGTGCTATGAAGCTCCTCACCTGGTCCAGTTGTGATTCCCACAACTGGTTTGAAGGCGTTTTGGAAACTGTGTTCCAGCTGCTGCAGAACCTCCACCGACCACTGGATAGTGGTTTGAAACCAAGAAGATGATGGGAGTGCTGGTGTATCACGGTCCGCGCTGCTGTAGTATGAATAAACTCAACAAAGAGCCCAGAGTATTTTCATCCTTTATTTCCTCCTCTCTCCTACGCGTTTCAGCGCCACACCCGGCGCCTTCCTCAGGGACATAGGAGAGAGGAGGAAATAAAGGATGAAAATACTCTGGGCTCTTTGGTGAGTTTATTCATACTACAGCAGCGCGGACCGTGATACACCAGCACTCCCATCATCTTCACTATTTTCTTTTAGACCTTTACTGGCCAGCCATGCTGTGAAGTAGTTGGATGCATGTGATGGAGCATTGTCCTGCATGAAAATCATGTTTTTCTTGAACGATACTGACTTCTTCCTGTACCACTGCTTGAAGAAGTTGTCTTCCAGAAACTAGCAGTAGGTCTGGGAGTTGAGCTTCACTCCATCCTCAACGCGAAAAGGTCCCACAAGTTCATGTTTGGTGATACCAGCCCATACCAGTACCCCACCTCCACCTTGCTGGCGTCTGAGTCGGAGTGGAGCTCTCTGCCCCTTACTGATCCAGCCTCTGGTCTATCCATCTGGCCCATCAAGAGTCACTCTCATTTCATCAGTCCATAAAACTATTGAAAAATCAGTCTTAAGATATTTCTTGGCCCAGTCTTGACGTTTTATCTTATGTTTCTTGTTCAAATGTGGTCGTTATTCAGCCTTTCGTACCTTGGCCATGTCCCTGAGTATGGCACACCTTGTGCTTTTTGATACTCCAGTAACGTTGCAACTCTGAAATATTGCAAAATTGGTGGCAAATGGCATCTTGGCAGCTTCACGCTTGATTTTCCTCAATTCATGGGCAGTTGTTTTGCGCCTTTTTTGCCCAACATGCTTCTTGCGATCCTGTTGGCTATTTGCCATGAAACGTTTGACTGTTCGGTGATCACGCTTCAAAAGTTTGGCAACTTCAAGACTGATGCATCCCTCTGCAAGACATCTCACAATTTTGGACTTTTCAGAGCCCATCAAATCTGTCTTCTGACCTATTTTGCCTAAGGAAAGGCATTTGCCTAATAATTAAACACATTTTATATAGGGTGTTGATGTCATTACACCACACCCCTCCGCATTACAGAGATGCACATCACGTGATTTACTTAATTGGTAGTTGGCTCTCAAGCCTATACAGCTTGGAGTAGGACAACATGTATAAAAAGTATCATGTGAACAAAATACTGATTTGCCTAATAATTCTGCACACAGTGTAGTTTGAAGCCAGCTTAAGTGTGGAAAAGAACAGCCATCATACAGTTGCAACACAAAACCCAAACTTGCCGACTTTTTAGCTAACCGTTCGTGTTTGGGGGGGTGTATTGAACAATGCTAAATTTAGACCGGATTTAAAATTGGCGAACATGTTTGAGTAAAATTCGCCCATCATTGCTTATCAGTTCTCCTTGGAAATCAAGTCATCAGGTACATAACATTGTAAATTGTCCTAACAATTGTAAAGTCAAAATTACTGGACCAATACATTACAAAGGGAAATGTCAGTTAGTAAGTACCAAAATGCACATTTAAAAATGCTTTTAGCTTAATAATTAAGCATTATCACAAATCATTATTGTTGCCATTTTGTCTATTTGGCATCAGTTAGAAATACGTTTTAAAGCAGCAACATAAATCTAAAAAGTTATTTTATTAGACAATGACACATAAATTATATATAAAAGGATGATCCTTGAATCTGTAAAGGAAACACATCTTCTTTTAGTGCCTTCTATTAAACTTATAAAGCTATTTATCATATTTTTAAAATGTTCTCCTCTCAATGCTTCTTTTTCTAGACCGTATAGTAATAATTTGGTAGGTGTCTGTTAAACACATGGCTCCGGTAAAAACCCTGTATGCTGTAAACTGTGGGCTTTTGTTTGGTTGGAGCTACTGTTGAGGTTCAGGAGAATTTTCCTCATCTTTGGACTGGCTCCTGTGGCTTTATAAAAGGAACTTCAGCTTTAAATACTATTATATTCAATTGGTTCTCTGTACACTGGTTAGGATGCAAGAAGAGGTGCATCACCGCCCTTTGTCCAATAATCATGATTTTTTGCTAGTGCTGTATTAGTCAACAGCTTTGCTAGTGGAATGTATTACAATAATAAGCACTGACTTTTTTTGTAAGTGTCTTTAGAAATTAAGATTTTGATTAATTATTGGTAAATGTCTCAAACACCATAAGACCATCCAATTGATGAAGCAATGATTTTAGCAAAACTATAGCATATGACAGTAGAAAATGTATTTCACAGTTTGCTCTCTATGTGTATTAAAGTGGTTGTCCACTGTTTGGACAACCCCTTTATATTTTCTATGTTTGGTACAAAAAAAAACAAAAAAAAAACAGTTCTCATCTTCGCTGCTGTCGCAACTCCAGTGGTGTTGGAACTTGCATTCCCAGGTCTCATGTGATAATGTTATGCCACACGAGCTGTGTGCCCAATAAACACCGGCTTCTCTGTCCTTGCCTTTGGACAGTTAAGCAATTTACAGTAATTGAGAACTGTCGCTAGCTGATAACTTCCTCTTGATTACTTAAACCAGAGGATTACTAAAACCAAGATTTTTATTATGATTTGCATGCAGCTGGGTTTCATAGGTGAATGTGATTTTTAATGTATTATATAGTATAGGTGATAAAATGATCAGAAGCTCATGTGCCCTGATGGGACAAAAAACTTTACATACATCAGCAACACTGTCCCCGTATGGGGTCACAAACTAAGGTCCATATCAATATGTCTTTAAAAGAATGTACTCAACCTCTACGGCAGGGGTCTCAAACTACCAGGCCTTGAGGTCCGCACACAGTACAGGTTTTCAGGATTTCCTTAGAATTTGACAGTTGGTAATTTGATTATCAACTGTCAAATTCTATGGAAATCCTGAAAACCTACACTGTGTGTGGCCCTTGAGGCCTGGAGTTTGAGACCCCTGATCTACGGGCTATATACATGCTCACCATGCAAGACTCCATTGCTGAACAAAATGTATGTTCAAACGCGTTAAAGGTTTGCAAAACAACTTTTAGACAGAACTGAGAAACACTGGGAGAATATAGTCTAGTTAGATAGGAACAACATTTAACTTTTAGGATGTACAATACACACTATGTTTTGAGGCCAAAAGGCACTGCATATCACTCCAAAAGCATCATACCAATAGTGAAGTTTGAAGGTGGAAACATTATGGTATGGGGTTGTCTTTCAGCATACAGCACTGGAAAACTTCATATAATTAAAATATATACATAGAAAATTGTTGAAGAATTCAATACTTGTTTCATCCGCTGTATATACCAGGAAGGTACCTAGTATGGGGGACATGGATATGGGATATATACCTTGAAGGAGCTCGGGATATGAGATATACAGTCATGGTCAAAAGTATTGACACCCCTGCAATTCTGTCAGATAATACTCAGTTTCTTCCTGAAAATGATTGCAATCACAAATTCTTTGGTATTATTATCTTCATTTAATCTGTCTTCAATGAGAAAACACAAAAGAGAATGAAGCAAAAAGCAAAACATTGATCATTTCACACAAAACTCCAAAAATGGGCCGGACAAAAGTATTGGCACCCTCAGCCTAATACTTGGTTGCACAACCTTTAGCCAAAATAACTGCGATCAACCGCTTCCGGTAACCATCAATGAGATTCTTACAATGCTCTGCTGGAATTTTAGACCATTCTTCTATGGCAAACTGATCCAGGTCCCTGATATTTGAAGGGTGCCTTCTCCAAACTGCCATTTTTAGATTTCTCCACAGGTGTTCTATGGGATTCAGGTCTGGACTCATTACTGGCCACCTTAGAAGTCTCCAGTGCTTTCTCTCAAACCATTTTCTAGTGCTTTTTGAAGTGTGTTTTGGGTCATTGTCCTGCTAGAAGACCCATGACCTCTGAGGGAGACCCAGCTTTCTCACACTGGGCCCTACATTATGCTGCAAAATTTGTTGGTAGTCTTCAGACTTCATAATGCCATGCACACGGTCAAGCAGTCCAGTGCCAGAGGCAGCAAAGCAACCCCAAAACATCACGGAACCTCCGCCATGTTTGGCTGTAGGGACCGTGTTCTGTCCTGTAAACTCTGTGTTGATACCTTTGCCCAAAAAGCTCTACTTTTGTCTCATCTGACCAGAGAGCATTCTTCCAAAACGTTTTAGGATTTCTCAGGTAAGTTTTGGCAAACTCCAGCCTGGCTTTTTTATGTCTCAGTATAAGAAGTGGGGTCTTCCTGGGTCTCCTACCATACAGTCCCTTTTCATTCAGACGCCAACGGATAGTACGGGATTGACACTGTTGTACCCTCGGACTGCAGGGCAGCTTGAACTTGTTTGGATGTTAGTCGAGGTTCTTTATCCACCATCCGCACAATCTTGCGTTGAAATCTCTTGTCAATTTTTCTTTTCCGTCCACATCTAGGGAGATTAGCCACAGTGCCATGGGCTTTACACTTCTTGATGACACTGCGCACGGTAGACACAGGAACATTCAGGTCTTTGGAGATGGACTTGTAGCCTTGAGATTGCTCATGCTTCCTCACAATTTGGTTTCTCAAGTCCTCAGACAGTTCTTTGGTCTTTTTTCTTTTCTCCATGCTCAATGTGGTACACACATGGACACAGGACAGCGGTTGAGTCAACTTTACTCCATGTCAACTGGCTGCAAGTGTGATTTAGTTATTGCCAACACCTGTTAGATGCCACAGGTAAGTTACAGGTGCTGTTAATTACACAAATTAGAGAAGCATCACATGATTTTTCTAAGGGTGCCAATACTTTTGTCCATCCCCTTTTTTATGTTTGGTGTGGAATTATATCCAATTTGGCTTTAGGACAAATCTTTTTGTGTTTTTTTCATTGAAGACAAATTAAATGAAGATAATAGTACCAAAGAATTTGTGATTGCAATCATTTTCAGGAAGAAATTGAGTATTATCTGACTATATTGCAGGGGTGTCAATACTTTTGGCCATGACTGTATAGATCAGGATGGGGTACATATACACCAGGAAGGGACCTAGGATAGTGGACATTATATAGGAAGGGGCCCAGGATGGGGGATATATATACTAATGCATCTCATAGAATATAATAAAAAATCAATGTAATATTGCCATGTTTCAGGACATTTCTGGGAGCCCTGAAACACTTTGACTAATAAAAATATTATATTCAACCTGTGATGTCACGTGGAATATGGCTGTTTTTAACTCTTATCCTACCTATTTTAATTTTCTGAGATAATGACCTTTGGGTTTTAATTGGACTGTAATCCATAATCATCAACATTAACATAAAAAAACACTTGAAATAGATCACTGTGTTTGTAATGACTCTATGTAAGATCTGCATTTCACTTTTTGATTGAATTACTGTAATAAATTAACTTTTTGATGATATTCTAATTCATTGAGAGGCACTAGTACCTGAAAGGGGCTCAGGATGTAATAAATATACACAAGGATGGGGCCCAGGATGAGAGACATATATATCAGGATAGAGGACATGTACAAAAGAAAGGGATGCAGGATGGGGGACATTATAGAAGTAAGGGGTCTAGAAATTGGGGAACATTTATACATGGAAGAAGCCCAGAATGGGTGGATATATACTTTGAAGTGGCCCAGGATGACGGACATTATTATATTTTTGGGGTAGCAGCAAATATGTCTTTAAAGGATTTAGAATGCTGCAAGGGTCCCTTCATCTGACCAACATACAGGAAAGCAAGAGAGGCAGATCCAAATCCTGCATGGAGGCTCTAGTTACCCCACTGGTTATAGGCATTGGTGGTCTACATGCAAATTACACTAAGTGCTACATATATAATGTATTCAGAAGACTGTAAATACTGAGTCATGGTAAACTGGGAGGAATAGTTACTCAATAGCTTATACACATGTATCTGTATACTACCACTATGTGCATCTAATCCTTTTTTATGCGGTTTTCGGGTCGCAAAGAAAACAACATGCAAACTTTTTTCTTTTGATTTTAAGAAATTCAAGAAAAAGCCTGTGTGTTCAGTTTTAGTATTGTAGAACCTTATAATATCTGATTTTAATTAATTATGGTGGCATTCAGGAGTAAATTCATGACCTGCTTCAAATTGCCGATATTACCCGTACCTAATAGTCAAAAAGGTCACTCTTAAAATATTTTATCTACAACCTTTTCTTGTATTCCTATGAAATGCCGTCAATATTCACGTATGTAGACTCAGATTACCTCCAGTATAATGGTTCTCTATAAGCTTTCTGAGGTTAAAAGTCACATGAAAGACAAACATAAATATTTAATGCCATCTTAAAGGTTTGAACAAGTCCCATTTGAAGTATATTGATTATTCTTGACCACTTTATAGAACAACAGATTTACAGAGCTATAAATATTTTCATCTTCTGAGCTCCATTATTGCTCTTTATTGATAGACTATGGTTGATTATGTAATGCCCCTGATCTCAATTCACACAGTAAAGGATTATTTACTGAAGACTATTTGAATATAACCTTTTGAACCCAGCTTCAATAGTCCTTCACTCTTTTGAAGTATCATTATAAATAAGTCTTTACTAGCATAACATCATTCTAATTAGTGATGAGAGAGCATGCTCGCCGGTACTCGGTGCTCTCCCGAGCATCTCAGTACTCGGGATACTCGGAGCTCGCCGAGTACCGGCGAGATGCTCAAGCTCATGCTCGGCTCCTCCTCCTTACATGTTGGCGCTCTTTACAGAGGCAGCCCACATGCAGAGATTGGCTGCCACACACTGAAATGCCACAGCCATGTTGGTTGTGGCATTACAGTGATTGGCTGGCCGTACAGCGTCATCAGGTCTATATAAGACCTGACGGTGCTGTGCTCGTTATTATGCTCTACAGTCAGCTAGTGTAGGGAGAGGTGCTGCTGAGTTAGGGACAGATTTATTATGTGTTTTAGGTAGTGTAGGTAATAGGTAGGGTACACAATCCATCAAAACAAACAGTCCTTTTCAGGACTAATACAGCTGTATACAGGCAGTGTATATAGCAAGCAGGGTGTATAGCAAACTGCGGTGCATATAGCACAGGAGGCTCCACTCCACTCACTCTGGTGCTTCTGTAGCCTGTTACACAGATCCATCTCTAAAAAAAACAGTACTATAAGACTAGGGTCACATTCAACCGTTTTTAGCATCTCCGCTAAAAACAGATTTTTTTCTGCTGAAATGGACACCAATACCGGTGTTCACTTCAGCAGAACGGTGACCCATAGGAACCTATTCTGTACCTGCAAAGCGGCCGCACACAGTCCATTTCGGCGGTCGCTTTTCAGGGGTGCACAGGAAACTTTGCCTGAAACGTTTCGTGTGCACTCCTGAAAAGCGGCCGCCGAAACAGACTGTGTGCAGTGGCTCTGCAGGTACAGAATAGGTTTCTATGGGTCACCGTTCTGCTGAAGTGAACACCGGTATCGGTGTCCATTTCAGCAGAAAAAAATCTACGTTTTTAGCGGAGGTGCTAAAAACGGCTGAGTGTGACCCTTGCCGAAGTCTGCTATATATCCCTGACTATATGCACTGCCTGTATACAGTTAAGCCTCATTAAATAATGTATGTTCACATTATTAGGAAGGACGTGGGTCTCCCATATGGTACATTTACACGCGGCCACAGGAAGGTAGGAACAGGCAGGCATCGGACACAAATTGTGCCTGTTGCTTTGAAAAGACCTCGATATTGCTGCGTGTAATTCAGGACTTTCCTTCCTGTGTCTTCCCTGAAGGAAGGAAAGTCCTGAATTACACGCCGCCACATCGTGGTCTTTTCAAGGCAACAGGCACAATTTGTGTCCGATGCCTGCCTGTTCCTACCTTCCTGTGGCCGCGTGTAAATGTACCAATAGTGTTGCCTTATGCAGGGCTCCTAAAAATTGGGAGGCACTTTAATGCGCATTGGAAGAGACGTGAAGGAGGGCCTCATAAAGACAACATTCCCATTGCAAAGGAGCTGATTTCCTATACTTGAAATGCCCATGCACTAAGTATGGACTGACAAATATTTACCCCTTGGGGCGTATACATGAATATACTGCATACATTTTATTTATCTTACGGGCATCATAAATACCCCTTCAAAATATCATGTGGATGGTGCATCATGGACCACGGTCAAGCTGGTGATATGGTGGTGGAGGATGAGGAGAAGGAGGAGGACTAGAGCAAATAGCCAAAATCAGGAAGTGTATACCCATGTGTGGGGGTGAAGAGGAGCATGAGAATATACCTCCCAAAAAAGACACTGGCTTTGAGTTTATATTACGCTGCTATCATTTGATGGTGTTGAAAATTCTGGCCCAATCCAGCCGTTGTTTATTTTGATAAGACTCAGTCTGTCAGCATGTTCAGTGCGCTTATCTACTATATAATCGTCTAAGGGCCCTTTCACACTTGTGGTTTTTCCCTGATTTAGAAGATCAGGAAAACACCTGATTCTTACAGGATTCACTTTTTTTTGCCCATTCTCTTTAATGATTTTAGGAGAAAACATGAAGCAACAAGATTCTACCTGACAAAATTAAAGTGAATGTGCAAAATACTGTAAGAATCAGGTTTTTCCTGATCTTCCAAATCAGGAAAAAACCACAAGTGTGAAAGGCCCCTAATTCTGTCTGTCTGTAACGGAAATCCCATCTCGCTGATAGGTCGCGCCCGGCCGGCCGCGACCAATCAGCGACTGGCGCAGTCTGGCCACGAATTGGCACGAGATTTGAACCACGCACACCACCACTACCATCGGGAGATCAGCAGCGCTAGCCACCGATCTCCTGATGGTAGCCGCGAGTCATCTCCTGCCACACGGAGGTCAGCGGTGACGCAGCCGGCTGCTCACAGCAGAAGTACCCTGACGGGCACTAGCAAGCTCGCTCAGTGTATGTCACACTTGGGAGGTGAGGGAATCAGGTAACTTGATGGTGTGATGGGCAAAGGGGGTTAGGAGAGCCTAATCTGAACCTGATGCTGGGGTCCCTGGCTTTCCCTGATCTCGGAGGTACCTCTGATGGTGAGGAGTTCTGAGCCGCCACCCTGTACCCTGAACTCCTGATTAGCCCTATTCTGAGGGCCCCTATCTCCACCCACGGGTCAAGGATCACAGCTTCTCCCACGGCAATAGAACTCCAGGAGAGGCTTCAGCACAGCAGCAAGACTTCTTCACAGCTTAATGACCAAGAGCCAACTAACTCTATAAACGGCGTCTGACAGAGGAGAGGGAAAGCTATTTAAAGCCAGGGGGAGGAGATTCCAGGTGAGTCACACTTCAACCACTCAACCAGCATCTGAATATAATAGTGAATGCCTCTCTGGAGCACAACACAGGAGTCAGGACCTTCACACCAATCCCTCATGCAGCCCTTAAAGCAAAGCAACACATACAGCAGCATCCAGCGATGTCAGCGCAAACTAAGCGCGTGACAGTGTTACACACAGCAGCAACCAGGCCCCCGCTGTGAGATCGCTGATCGTGTCAGAATGGCGTGGACCATTTTTTGATCGTTGGAACCCCGCTGGGTAGCATGCATCGTTGTGTTTCACGTGGACAACGACCTCAATACTACGACCTAGAGGGACAGGGTCCCAACGACCGCCATATCGTTGCTGCATCGATGGTGAGATCTGACTGCTTGACATCTCACCAGTGATCACGTAGTGACGCTCCGGCGATCCTGACAACGATACAACCTGGTAGCGATCCCTACCAGGTCGTATCGTTGTCGGGATAGCCGGAGCGTCGCCAAGTGTGACAGTACCTTACTGACAGGTCATTGCATATTTCTTAAATCTTCATAAATAAACTACATACATATTCTACAATACCCGATGCGTTAGAATAGGGCCACCATCTAGTCAGTAATAATTCCCCCACTACAACCTAACAGTTGTACTGGCAACTCCCGTCGTGTTGGATTTATGGGGAACGGTTGCCCGCCTTTTGTCTGCGGCCACCACACAGCTTCTTACTGTCGCCTTTGTGTGACCATGGCTGTTCAAATGTTTGGGCATCGCTACATGCAATCTCCTCTTGCCCCCCTTCAAGTGGAGCATGCGAGAAACCCGAATCTATAAATGGAAAAGTGAATAGCTCTTCAGTGTCAAAATTTGGGATCCCACTTGGCATAGTGGGAGGAAGGAGGATCAGGGTGAGGAATATGCGGTCCAGACTCACTGCTACTGAGACTTGACCGTGTGGAAGACAGGGTGGTTGTGGACGCAAACTGACTAGAAGCATTATCCTCTATCCAACCAAAAACCTTTTGACACTGCTCTGGGTTTAATAGTGGTGTGCTGCGGTCCTCTAGAAATTAGGACAGGAAGGTCAGATGAGAAGATGTAGGTGTTTATTGTGGCACAATTGTAACTTGCCCTTGGCCTCGGTCTCTGCATGCACCATTACCATAGCGTCCAGTTCCTCGTTCCTTGCTACGCACCTTGTGCATTTTAAATGAAGGACTATGTGTACTGCCTATATACACTGCCTGTATATAGCTGGATTAGTCCTGAAGAGGACTGATTTTTTTAGAGATGGATCTGTGTTATTGGCTACAGAAGCACCAGAGTGAATGGAGTGGAGCCTCCTGTGCTATACACTCCAAAGTCTGCTATATACTCTGCCAATATACACTGCCTGTATACAGCTGGATTAATGAAATAATACACGTCTCTTCCAATGGGCATTGGAGTGCCTCCCAATTTTTTGCAGCCCTGCATAAGACAAAACTATGGGAGACCAATTTCCTAATAATGAGACCATACATTACTTAATGAGGCCTTCCTCCACATCTCTTCCAAAGGGCATTGGAATGTCTCCCAATTTTGGGCAGCCCTACATATCAGGTTTTAATGCTTCTGAGTTCGGCCGGCAGAGAAGGGTTAACTCGGATATCGGGACGGTGGCTTCGGTGGGGATCATGGCTGGTCAGGTCCCGGTTCCGTGGCCTGGGCACTCAATGGCTGTGTCATATATGATACAGTCTATATAGAGTCTAATGCATGGGTATAATGAGACACATGAGACATATGCTTCTTAAGCAGCTCTTGTATTGCTTCATACAAGTTAGTGCATCAACAGGATAAAGTAAATGCAAGTTGCAGAAGGCAAGGCAAAACAACCCAGGACATCAGAGTATTAAAGCATAGTACAAGTCTCAGGGAAAGCATTCAGAGTTCATTACTTCCCTGTCAGATATTGCTGGCACCCAGGATTCTGTGTTCATAAATGATTCCAGGCAGAATGAATCCAGGCTTCAGAGAGCAAGTCACAGACAGATTGCAGGCCTGATTCTGGAGCACAGGTTAACCAGCTGAAGTAGTTTAAAAGGGCAATTGGCAAGAAACAGGGCAGGGACATCAAAGCTGAGGACTCCATATTGTTTGAGGGCAAGAGTCAATGCACAGGACAGGAAACAAGATGGCCGACGACAAGCTGAGAACTCCATATTGGTTGAGGGCAAAAGTCATTACACATGACAGGAAACAAGATGGCCGACAAAATACACTAAATGCAAACATAACAACAGATATAGCAAAAAAGACTGAAAACCTTACAGTACTCCCCCCTTAGGGACAGCCTCTGGATGGCCCCAGTCCAGGCTTTCCCGGGTACCTCCGATGGAACTGGCGGAGTAACCGAGGAGCATGGAGATTGGAGGCCGGCTCCCACGAGTTGTCCTCAGAAGAATAGCCCTGCCACTTTACCAGGTATTGCACCCCGTTTCTACGCAACCTGGAGTCCAGGATCCTTTCCACGACAAACTCCTCCTGGCCATCGATGAGTACCGGAGCAGGAGGGGAAGAAGAACGACCAGGGAATGAATTGGGAGTCACAGCCTTTAGTAGAGAAACGTGGAACACGGGGTGAATCCTCATAGATCTTGGAAGTTGAAGGCGACAGGCAACGTTGCTGACGAGCTTATTAATCTTATAGGGCCCAACGTACTTATGACCCAATTTGGATGATGGTACTCTCAATTTAAGGTTCTTAGTTGACAGCCAGACCAAATCTCCTACCTTGAAGGTTGGTGCAGGTTTACGAAACCTATCTGCCGCTTTTTTATACCTGTCCTGAGCTGATTCCAGATTCCCTTTAAGCAGATCGAGGTTCCTTTGTAGAGAGGTGATTCTGTCGGCTACAGCTGGAAGAGGTGAATCTATGGGAAGTCGAGGAAGGATGTTAGGATGATAACCCAAATTGGCATAAAAGGGTGACTGCTTGGTGGAAGCGCTCTGTGAGTTGTTATAAGAGAATTCAGCCAGTGGAAGCAAATCCACCCAGTCATCTTGTAGGTGGCAGATAAAACAGCGGAGATACTGTTCTAGGGTCTGATTAGTCCGCTCGGTTTGTCCATTTGTCTGCGGATGAAAGGCAGAAGACAGGTTAACTTTGATGTCCAACGCAGCACAGAAGTGCTGCCAAAACTTTGAAGTGAATTGCACCCCTCGATCAGATACAACCTCGTCCGGTACGCCATGCAGGCGAAACACATTTTGAATGATTAAGTCCGATGTGTGTTTCGCAGTGGGTAGACCAACACACGGAATGAAATGGGCTGCCTTTGTTAACCGATCCACCACCACCAGAACTGTGTTCTTTCCTTGAGAGGTTGGCAACTCCACAATGAAGTCCATAGATATGGATCCCCATGGACGGGATGGAACGGGTAGGGGTTGTAATAGACCCGTAGGCGAAGATCGTGGAGTCTTGCATCTGGCACAGACTTCGCAAGAAGTGACGTAACCTAGAACATCTCTTCTGTATGTGGGCCACCAAAAGAAGCGAGACAGGAATTCTTGAGTCTTCAGAACTCCTCTATGCCCCGCTATCTTAGAATCGTGGACGAGTTGCAGTACTCTCACCCTGACTGCTTCAGGAATATACAGGCGTTGCCCCTGAATCCACACACCGTTCTTATATACAAGACTTACTTCACAAGACGGTTGTGCCAGCCAGGGATCCGTATGGTATGCTTCCTTGATGTCGTTAAGCAAGTCTTGATTATGAAGCACTCCCAGGAACCTGGAATCAGAGATAACAGTCTTACGAGACGTGAGTGGAATTGTCTCAGTTGAGTAGAGTCTAGACAACGCATCGGCCTTTCCATTACGCGATCCTGGCCTATAGGAGATAACAAAACTGAATTGGTTTAAGAAAAGACTCCAACGAGCCTGGCGAGGAGTCAAGCACTTAGCCGATCTGATAAACTCAAGATTGCGGTGGTCAGTCAACACGATTATCTGCTGCGCAGCTCCCTGAAGGTGGTGTCTCCATTCCTTGAAGGCTGCGATGATGGCCAGTAATTCTCTATTACCCACGTCATAGTTCCGTTCTGCAGGAGACAACCGCCGGGAAAAGAAAGCACAGGGATGTAAGACTTCTTTCTCACCTGTCCTCTGGGAGAGGATAGCTCCGATGGCACTGTCTGAGGCATCCACCTCTATTATGAAGGCCAGTTCAGGGTTAGGATGCACCAGAATAGGTGCCGTGGTGAATTTCTCTTTCAAACGGGAAAATGCTTCTTGAGCCTGGGGGGTCCAGGTAAAAGCAGAGTTCTTGCGGGTAAGCCGTGTAATGGGAGACACAACCTCAGAAAAGTTCCTGATAAAACGCCTGTAGAAATTAGCAAACCCTATAAAGCGCTGGACCTCCTTCACATTCTTGGGGACCGGCCAGGCTTTAATGGCTTGGATCTTACCCTCATCCATACTAATTCCTCGTGATGACATTACATACCCCAGAAATTGGATCTCCGTTCGATGGAATTCGCACTTCTCCAGTTTGATATACAGATGGTGTTGTCGAAGGCGTTCTAAGACCATCTTCACATGTCTGTGATGCTCCTCTGTGGAATTAGAAAAAATCAAAATATCATCCAAATAAATGACAATGAATGTATCCAGGAGGTCCCTAAAAATGTCATTCACCAAATGTTGGAAAGTTGCTGGAGCATTACATAAACCGAACGGCATTACTAGATATTCAAAGTGTCCGTAGCGTGACCTGAAAGCTGTCTTCCATTCATCCCCAGGTCTAATGCGGACCAAGTTATAGGCCCCACGGAGATCCAACTTTGTAAAGAGTTTTGCATGCCGTACTCTCTCCAATAATTCAGGGATCAACGGTAGTGGGTAACGGTTTCTGATCGTGATTTTATTGAGCTCCCGATAGTCTATACAGGGCCTAAGAGATCCATCTTTCTTCTTCACAAAGAAGATTGGTGCACCAGCAGGAGATGAAGAGGGGCGTATGAAGCCCTTGGCTAGATGTTCGTCTATATAGTCTTTGAGAGCCTTTAGCTCAGGCCCTGCCAAAGAGTAAATCTTGCCAAAAGGTATTCCCGCACCTGGTAACAGGTCTATTGGACAGTCATATGGACGGTGAGGGGGTAGCAGGTCTGCGTTCCTTTTGTCACACACGTCAGCATACTCACGGTATATGGCTGGTAGCTCAGAGACTGATGTTGGTCCTTTAGGAATGGAGCAGACTGAAGCTTCTGGACTTATCTGTTTCTCTGGAAAGTGCAGTTCTTTAGTTTCCCAGTTAATCGTAGGATTCTGAGCCTGCAGCCACGGCAGTCCTAGAATAATAGGGAAATGAGGAGAAGAGATGAGCATAAATGACAGACTCTCTTGATGGTCATTACCCATGAGGACCTTTAAGGGCTCCGTCTCCTGATCCACTGGTCCAGAGTTTAACAGTGAGCCATCTACGGTCTCCATCTGTACAGGAGTAGCCTTCTTTACTGAACGTACTCCAAGTTTCTCAGCGAAGGAGATGTCCATAAAATTGCCGCTTGCCCCTGAATCAATCATAGCGGAGGTAGATACCCAGACAGAGTGAACCCTGAGCTTGAGGGGAATAAAGCAATGAGAATTGTTGTTCTTACAACTCAGCTGGGAAACCGCTGAAAAAACCTGAAAAACTGCTGCAGTAACACGTGCATCTGGCTCAGAGATAACAGAGTTCAAGTCTGAGTAATCAATGTCTGTATCCTCTACTCTCTCTGGGATCTGTGGTTCGGACCTGACAGAACCCCTCTCACAGCACTCGCAGTGTATGATGGCTGCAGTTGTCTTACGAGAACGACTGGGGCAGTTTATAATGAAATGTCCTGACTTACCGCAATAGAAACACAGATTTTCCTTTACTCGATGTTCCTTACGTGCATCACTGACCCGTCTCTGTAAAGAGTCCACCTGCATAGGCTCAGGTTCGGGTTCTCGTATAATCCTGCTCAAGGACTCCTTAGCTGGAGAGGGAGGAAATAAATGATTAGTGCGCTTTATCTCCGACCATCTCTCCTGTCTGCGTTCAGTAAGCCGAGCATCGATCCGAATACAGTAGTTGATAAAATCTCCTAATGCTGTAGGTGGGTCGGCACGAGCGAGTTCGTCCTTAATCACAGAGGATAATCCTTTCCGGAAAACCGACTTCTTAGCAGAGCTATCCCAAGTGGTGTCGAGAGCCCATCTCCGGAAATCCAAAGCATACTCCGCTACCGAGCGCTTACCTTGGCTTAAAGTTAACATGGCTGATTCCGCTGTAGCACCGCGGTTTGGATCATCGAATACCTGCCCCATAGCTGAAATGAAAGCATCAAGATTATTTAGACAGTCATCGTCAGTCTCAATTAGGGGGTTTGCCCATGTGAGAGCTTTGTTGGAGAGCAGCATAATTATTGTCAATACTTTAGATCGCTCAGTAAGGAACTGTGGCGCATGAGCCGCAAAAAACAGTTTGCATTGATTAATGAATCCCCTGAATTTTTCCCGTTCACCGCCAAAACGGAATGGTGGTAGCTTGGGGATTCCAATAACCGGGGTTGAAGTTGGGATGTGGACGCGTCCCTCCAGAACCTCAATCCGGGTTCGTAAGTCCTGCGTGGTTTGTCCGAACACCTGCAGATTATGATCACCGCGATCCCGCAGGCTTGCAAAGCTGGTCTTCAATGCCTGTAGGTCAGCAAGGATTGAATCCGTCACGTCGCACAGATGTTTAACGGGGTCCTCCATATTCCCAGAAACTGCACGGCAGAGAGGCTGGAAAGGAAGAAAAGGAGCACAATAGTGTTTACCTGTGGTAACACTCCTGACTTAAAAGAAGGGAATGTGCTCACCTGGAAAGGTTGTGAGAAGCCACAACCACTATCATCACATATATCGATATCTCAGATCCACGGTCTGCAGCAGCTCTCCAATGGCAAAAGATCCAGAAATCTCTATACAGGTGGCAGCAGATGCAGCACTGTCCTAGACCCAGCAGACTCTATTATGGCTCCAGAATCTGTCATATATGATACAGTCTATATAGAGTCTAATGCATGGGTATAATGAGACACATGAGACATATGCTTCTTAAGCAGCTCTTGTATTGCTTCATACAAGTTAGTGCATCAACAGGATAAAGTAAATGCAAGTTGCAGAAGGCAAGGCAAAACAACCCAGGACATCAGAGTATTAAAGCATAGTACAAGTCTCAGGGAAAGCATTCAGAGTTCATTACTTCCCTGTCAGATATTGCTGGCACCCAGGATTCTGTGTTCATAAATGATTCCAGGCAGAATGAATCCAGGCTTCAGAGAGCAAGTCACAGACAGATTGCAGGCCTGATTCTGGAGCACAGGTTAACCAGCTGAAGTAGTTTAAAAGGGCAATTGGCAAGAAACAGGGCAGGGACATCAAAGCTGAGGACTCCATATTGTTTGAGGGCAAGAGTCAATGCACAGGACAGGAAACAAGATGGCCGACGACAAGCTGAGAACTCCATATTGGTTGAGGGCAAAAGTCATTACACATGACAGGAAACAAGATGGCCGACAAAATACACTAAATGCAAACATAACAACAGATATAGCAAAAAAGACTGAAAACCTTACAGGCTGATGGGGGTGATGATTGGGGAATGATACGTGACGCCACCTGTGGTACCTGTTAATATGATTACCAGCGCTGCAGCCAGGTGCTGAGGTGATGGTGTGGTGCAGTAGAGGTAGTACAGCTCCCCACAGGCAGAGCTTTTCCTCAGCGTGGCGGAGTAGATGATAGGAGTTATAGTTGCGGTCCAAATCACAGTGGTGCTGCAGAGACCTCTCGGGAGATGGAATAACTGAAACCAGAGATCGAGTTGGCTCAAAACAGTTCTTTACTGGTGCCAGATGGATAAGGTACATGGTACAGTCAGGCCCACCGAGAATTATAGCCACAGGTTTCAGGGTTCACCTCGGAGTCTGTCAGAGGTGTCTCTCAGTTATCTCAGTTCTCTATCTTGGTCTCTGTTTGTAATGGCTCTCTGCTCTCCCACACTAATGTCTGGTTACTGGTCACCAGGTCTGTCACCTTAAGTCTTTATTACCTCTTGGCGTCTTGGACCTAGCTTTGGGACAGTGGTTAGGCTTCTTGGTAGGTGTTGTGGCTCCCTTATGAGGGCCCACAACGTGCCGGTTTGTGGTTTGGGATAAACCTAATCAAACCACCTCGGCTCCAGAATATCGGTGTTACCTGGGCACTCCAGACGGCTCTAACCAGACCTGGAGTGTCCCCTTCTTATCTGGGTCACCTCCGCTCCTTAAAGGTGCCCTCTCCTCAGGACAACAGGGTCCCCTGCGTCCATCCGTTTCCTCTCTCTGTCACCTTTTGACTCACTTGTGTGTCATCTGTCACTCACGTCGACCACTCTCCTAAGCTCCACCCCCCTGGGACCTACTGAATTACAGTCCCCTGTGCTAGGGTGTCTGTGGGTAGGTTCGGTTGACTGAATCTGTAGTTCTCCCCTTCTACCTGTGATTATGGGGATACTACACCTTTCTTTTGGGGTGCAGCACCTACCTGTGGCGACCCACCAGAGGGGTGCAACACTTCTTCTGGGAATGACAGGGGTCGAGACCCGGCTTCGGTTACCCTAGGTACAGTGTTAAAGCATTCTTGGGGAATGTATAGGGATAGGGTGGTTTAGGGCTAAATGTTTGTGACACCACCTGTGGTATGCGGCTATGAGGAGCCGCCACTGCTGCAGAACCTCTGGAGATGATGGACGGGCAGCTTGGATGGAGTAGCTCTCCATGGGCAGAGTGGGTCCCCAGGGAAGCGGGAATAGATATTAATAGTCTCTGGCAGGCATGGGTTATCCCAAGCACTGTTACCTTGTTCAGTGGACTTCACAGCCGGTTGCCGTGGAAATAACACAGTTTCACAACGTTTACTATCAGCAAGCTTCAAGTTCAATAGGTAAAAGATTTTACACACTCCTGAATAAGCTCCGGCCTGCGTAGTCTTAGAAGATCGGGGTAGCAAGTATGAGATCCTCGGTGGTGTGCCTGTCTTCTGCCTCTCACTGGTCCTGTTCCTCAGTGCTCCTTGAAGTGCCTCTGTGCACGGAGCCCTGATCCTGCAGCCTCGGGTATGACTGGACGACAAGTACCTTGTCCTTGGACCCTTGTTCAACTGCTTTCTCTGGCTATAGGCCAGGTGTTTGAGCCACAGCTCCTATGAAGCTCGTAGCCTCTGTTTCAATGGCTCGGGTATGAATCCCCATGCCGTGTGCAGGTCCGGTCCCTGTTTCTGACCACACCCCCTCACCAATACCAGATTCGGGCTCACAGGCCAATTCAGTTCTGCCAGTGCCCCTTGGGTTCTTTTCTCTTGGCATTCTTTCTGTTCTCTCTTCCTTGCTCAACTTGACTTCTCCACTCTGCACACTAGCTGTTCACTCTTGCAACTTACTCACTGACTTCCTTTTTTGTTCTAAATCTCAACCACACTTCTGTACCCCTGTTCTTCCACTGGGCCCTCCCCCCAGTTTAGGGTCCACTGGATCCTGAGTATGTATGTTTGTGTGCCTGTTAAGGATCATCCCACCTAGCATCCCACATCTCCTGACTACTGGAGAACCACACCCTGGCTTTGGTGCAGTACCCCTTGTGGCATCTAGACCGGTGGGGTGCCACAGCAACACTATGGGAGACCCACTTCCTAATAATGGGAACATTATTTAATGAGGCCCTCCTCCACATCTCTTCCAAGGGGCATTGAAGTACCTCCCAATTTTTGGCAGCCCTGAATAGGGCAACACTATGGGTGACTCACTTCCTAATAATGGGAACATTTTTTAATGAGACCCTCCTCCACGTCTCTTCCATGGGGCATCGGAGTGCCTCCCAATTTTTTTTTTAATCTTTTATGTAATAAAAAAAATAAACCAACACTGTCTTGCAAGTGAGTATGAGCCCTTAACATTTTCCCCAGGAAAATCAATTTTGGTTTCGTTTTTGTACGTTGTATTGTGAGTCCGTAAAAGTGGCGTAATACTCAGACAACAATGTTCACAGCAGTGACCTGGGAGTCAGAAATGCTTACAGGGGTCTTACCCATGCTGTTCCCATGTTATTTGTGCACTGTTATTATACATTTGTGATATTTTTAGGCTTCCTGCAGACCACCGGGGGTGTCGCCGGAAAAATGCTCGAGTTTTCCATAGATTAACATTGGGCTCGGTGCTCAGGTTGAGCACCCGAGCATTTCGATATGCTCGGTGCGAGCATTGAGCACTCGAGCATTTTAGAGCTCGCCCATCACTAATTCTAATGCATTGCACTTTTTCAAAAAGTACTGTTAAGACACATGCTTAGAATAACTGTAAATAATTCATGTATAAGCTTTATGGCTCCCACTTGATAAAATATGTATGAAAACTGACCAGTGCTGGTTTCTGTTGAACGTCTTTAAGGTTAGACGGCTCCAAAAATACAGTAATATAAAACAACCATAACTCACTACTGAATATTAATATTAGGCCAAGTTCACATCTAATGGTGTTTGCATTTGGAATGCATCCATTTAACGGATGTGTCAAATGCATGCGTTTTTGCCTATTTTATGATAGCAATAATGAATGTGTCAAAGCAATAGGCTGCTTTTGGTCAAAAATACTTGCATTTTTGGTATGCGTTTGAGTGCATTTTTTAATGGGCAATTAAGTGGGGTGGAGCCCTGTAAATAAAGGTTATTGTGTTGTTGTTTGCTGTTGCCATTTTGTCGACCTTCTGTTTGGTGCCATCATCATGAGTGCCGCTTCATCCTTGCCTTCTGACTTCATTGGCTTCGTCATTGCCAGAGACAAGAAAGACAGCGGCGATGTTGGGTGCACAAGGTCAATTTGGTTCGGGGACAATATGGTGCCTTTCATTATCTGTACTGGCAATTGTGTAATTTCCCTAAAAAATTCTACCATTACGTATGGATGTCGGTCCACACATTTGATATACTACTGTCCATGATAGAAGATGACATCCGACACAAGAACTCCAGATTTCATGACAGCATTTCTCCTCAGGTGTTTTTATTTTTTTTATTGTCCTTTCTAATTTGTCCATACTATATTTCAATATAACTGTATAGTTGCCCATACTTAAACTGCTAATGTGCTTAAAGGTACCTTTACACGCCGCAACTATGGTGTAGCAACTGAGAGGTAATCGGGATTTCCGTCACGGTTGCCTTGAAATTGCTACGAAGTTGCGGCGTGTAATTGGAGAAAGTGATGGTGATTTTCGAAGTTGCTCCCGGTTGCGGTTTCAGAGCATTGTTCACAAACCAGAGGCAACCCAGAAGGTGAATTGCCCTGGTTTTGGCGTGTGTACAGGAGATAGGGATGGAATCTGCGTCGCCTAGTGATTTCCCGAGGCGTGCCACAGCATGCTGGATACCGCACCCCATCAGCGATGATTGGTGGGGGCTACTGTGTTACCATTGGTTGTCCCTGCACAGGGCGCCATCTTTGATGAGCTGTCCATTCACACTACACAATTGCAATAGCGTCATGTATTAGCCAGCCTTCCTGCGCAGGCTGGCCAATCATGACGCTATTGCGTTGGCCAATGATTGTATTTTGGGCACGGTGTAGAGGAGTTTGGCATGCCTATGTGTTCAAGCCGCTGCACAAGTACGCCCACATTCCCTTAGTAATTGCGGCGTGTGAAGCGGCGTCAGGATTCAAGTATTGTGGGACACATTACATCCAACTGTCATGCCCGAACTCACAACGACACAATGGCTGACTATTGCAGAAAAGTGTTAGAAAGGAACAAATTTCTCGAATTGCATTGGTGCATTAGACAGTAAACATATCCGTATCCAAAAACCAAAACATAGTGGCTAATTATATTTTATTTAAAAAAAATACTTCTCAATTGTCCTCATTGCAATAGCTGGTTGCCAATATAGGTTGATTGCAGTAAATATTGGCTCTTATGGCAAAGTTCATGATGCCCAAGCCTTCAGAAATAGCAACATCTGGAGAAGACTTGTCAGTAACCAATTTAATGTGTCAGCTCCTCAACCATTACCTGGAACAGATGAGCTTGTGTGGCATTCATTTTAGTTGCCGATGCCGTATTCCAACTCAGCCACAATGTGCTGAGGCCTTATTCCACTAGGGGTCTCAACAATGAACGTTGCATATTTATTTCACATTAATGTCGTGCTAGGCGGTATGTGGAATGTACTTTTGGGCTAATGGCAAGCCTAAAACTGGACTCTTTACCTTGATGCAACTTTGACTAAGGTTGCACGTACTCTCTCTTCCTGCTATATTGTGGCTATTCTGATCCCTCTCTTTTTTATAGCTTTATTCACACACTTGGATCATATATGTAATGCAAACCTGTCCCTATGTCTACCACGCAGACATTGGTACCAGGTATGTTTCGGGCTATTGTTGTACATATAATATAATATTTATTCATTTACATAACACTATTAATTCTGTAGTGCTTTACATATATTTTGCAACATGGTCCCTCTTGGGGCTCACAATCTAAACATCCTATCAGCGTGTCTTTAAAATGCGCTAGGAAACCAGAGTGTCCAGAGGAAACCCACACAAACACTGGAGAACGTACAAACTCCTTGTAGACGTCGTCCTTGGTGGGAATCGAACCCAGGACCTTAGCGCTGTAGTGCTAACCACTGAGCCACTGTGCCGCCTGCCCATCTTAAGCATTATTAGCCTCTGTATTGAACTTACATGTTCACACTACTCTCCTTGATTTTAGGTGTTACCGTATTATGGCGCTACCTCAATACAGCCCCATTCCTTGATTCACATAACAACTGCAACAAGGTATTTTGATTGCACCTACTTAATTGAATTTTAGATTGCAATAATTTACCAATTTCTGCTATAATTCATCCCTAACTTTCCCTCTTTCTTTTTTCTTTCTCCAGCCTTCCCACTTCCCTGTTTTCTTCTTTATTCCACTTACTTACCCCCTCTATCTCGTCCCTCATTCCTCCCACCCATACACTTTGCACTACTCGTTTTTATTGCATTGTTTTTCACATCATTATAACCATGTAGAAATGCACCAGTGAAGTTTGACTTGATGTGAAATTTTGTTTAATTTTGTTCAATTATGTCATTGCCACATGTAATTCTTTTTTATGATTTTGTATATCCATATCTGTGCAGTGCCATTCCAAGAAAAAGGCTGTTGTTTAGCTGAAACGTCTGAAATAATTTCACTTGTGACCACAAAATAGATAAATTTTAAAAAGGAAAAACTTCTTCTCAAGCTCATTTTTCGTGCGAGTGTGCTGAGATTATACGTTGTATTCTATTTTTATCTCAGAGCACCTACCAGTGGTTGAGCCAGACTATAATCTCTTTTAAATGAATATGTGCCAGACCTTCATAGTGTCCAGCATCCATCAGTGCATGCCAGCAATGATGTAATGTTAATTCAGAATCATTTTGCCCATTATTTCATGATTAAGTTGGACAAAATGAGTTGAAGGAACCACATTCTTAATTTTTCTTTTTCGAAAAAATGTATTTTGTGCACCTGTTTGACATTAAGGGTGCGTTCACACACTGTGTATTTGCTGCGTATTTTTACGCGAGTGCTCTTGCAGATTTTTTAGCCACAATCAGGAGTGGCTGATTAAAACCAGCAGTGGGTGGTTAAATACAGAAGTGTAGCACTTGCTTCTATAAAGGTATTGTCAGATGTTTCAACATCACGGGCAACATTGCCGGCAACTGACGGGAGCGCGCTCGTTTTTTGGCCACTGGCCAAGATCGCTGTGCTCCTGACAGATGGAGAGACATCGCCGGCAACGCAGCGGCGATGTTGAAAGCACCTATCACTGCCAGGGTTAAATTCAACCCTGGCAGCGATCCTTAACTTTGGACTCAATGGAAGAAGTTGCTTGCAACATCGCTGTTGCGATGCCAGACAGGGCGATTCAGGCAGATCGCCTGAGCAACATCGCCAGGTTTCAGGATTGTTGTCCTGAAACCTGGCAATGTTGCTGAAGCAACTATCGCCGTTGAAATCACCCTATTACACGGGGCAACTCTCCAGCGATGTTGCCGCAACTTGGCCACGTCCCTGAGTTGCCGGCGATGTTGTCGGAGATGTTGCCCCGTGTAACGGTACCTTTAGACTTTTCCTCTGATTGTTCCACTCCTGGTTTTGGCTACAAAAACTGCAACAGCGCTCGCGTAAAAATATGCAGCAAATGCGCAGTGTGTGAATGCACCCTTATTGTGTAAGTTAACAATGATATTAGATTGTGATGTATGGTAAATATTGTGTGAATAAATTTGTGTACAAATTTGCTGTTTTTTTTCCCGCTGTAAAATTAAAGATGGACATGTGGCGTATTGACAGATTTGTCAGACAAGACATTTCGATTTATGTTATTCTGTGCACACAAAACCCACATAATGTGATTTGGGTTACATTAGGCTAGGGCCACACTTGCGTCATGCATCCAGTAACTGGATCCAGTTTTTGACATGTTGAAAACTTGAAAACTGGATCCGCTTAAACACCCATAGACATCGTGACGTAGTAGTATACATCATCTGTGTCAATATATAGAAGACACATCCATATAAATCTAATCAAAGACAAACAAGAATTAATATCAGCATATCTATCACAACTCAATATACAGTGGTAAACGATTATAAATAATGAAAAATGAATACACAAAAATGATGAAAATGGCGCTTCTGGAATCGAACCAGTCATGATCCGATTCCAAATAAAGGATAGTAATACACATCTAGAGTGTTAGCTTGCAGAACAACTGTGCTAACCCACAACAACACAGTGTAGGTACATATTAACCTTCTGAGTCAATGCATATATAATATATATTATATATCAGTATCTATTTGGTGAGAGTTTTCAAGAAATTAATTTGGGTGGCAAAAAGGTATTAAACCAAATGTAGAAATCAATCAGTGTTATAAAAAAATATTAAAGAAAAAGAAGAGAGACGAGAGAGGTGACGATCTCAAAAAAACAGTAGTAGTAAAGTAACCCTTTATCCCAGACATCCCGACTTCTGGTGGTTTTTGACAGCAGCGCGGGTCAAGCGGCATTTCATCCTTGTTTTTGTATTATCTTCACCGCGGATCTCTGTGGAGGTGCAGACTGTGCAGCAGCTGTATTTTCTGAACTATCATACTTGGTTGTGGGTTGGCACAATTACATCAGGTGAGCAGATTTCATTTGGTTTAATTCCATCCTTTGTCTGAAGGATAAGACCCTATTGCGCATCTCATATTTCAGGATTGCAACTCATCATTTAAATAGCAAGGGCCACACATTGCAGCCAATTTACTGACAAATTATTAATTGCTATCGCATGAGAAAATTGGATAACACACGGATTACACACGGACACCACTCGGATGTGATCTGAGAAAAATGTTGGACACTGGCATAGCAGGTGCATGCCAAATAAAGCAAAATACGGATGTCCCTCATCCAACTCTCCTGGATGAGAATCTGACTGTTTTTTTTACACACCAGTGTGTTTCCAGCCTTAAGTTCTGACATTAGAAGGCATTGCCATTGATGTCAGTCTTCAATCACCTTGATGTTAATCCTATAATAACATGGAGTTTATATAGTTGCATTTGTACATGCCCAAATCTGAGTGATTAATTCTCCTGATCTGCCTTTCTCAGTGAAACACATGCACAGTATAAATAAGCCCCTCAGGCTTTATGAACTCCCATCACTGCCATTACTAAGTGATCTCTCCTTCATAAGTGTTCAATTTATTGTCAGCACTGGAACTTGTCAGCATAATTTACAGAGCAGGTATCTCAACAAATGAGCCAATCAACCAGAGCTCCAATAGGGAAAAAATTATTTCATAATAAAAATTGGTTCAACCCTCGTTAGCTACTTCATTCAAATTATTAATAAGCCAATAAAGCACAATTACAGGGAAAGTCATTTTTCTCAGCATCCTCCTTTTCTCTTTTTTTCTCCGGATTCATTTGTTCTACAATGTACTAAGCAGATGAAACCCCCTCATTTTTACAGTGACAATGAAGAATATACTATCATTTTTCTCCTAGCAATAATTGTGTTAACAATGTTTTTAATATGTTCCTTTTTAAACAGTATCACACAAGCTTAAGCTCTATGGCCTGATTACATCATATAACTCAATGTAGTTTCATCTTTGTTGATATTTCTGATTATATATTCTGTATGTATTAAAATCTTATATTGTGGTGCTGTGTTAGCTAGAAAAATGGATGTACGGTAAATACTTTTATACTAAAAAAAAATAGTTTTGTAATTTTTGCGTACAAACGTATTTACGTTGATATTTCTGAGACAGAGATTGCTAAAGGTTATAGTACATATCTTTCTAAGGCGGCCGTCAGACGCTTCAATATCTTAAACGATATCGTTTAAGCGATCCGCTTTTTGATCGCTTAAGCGATATCGTTTGTACATCGCTACGTGTAATCAAGCAATTTTACAATGTAAAATCGCTTGATCGTGACATCGCAGATATGAGAGCAGGACCTCATATCTAGCGATGAACGATGTAACAATCTGCTTCATCGTGGTGTATGACACCACGATGAACGATCTCCCAGCGGCAGAGCCTATGCTGGGAGATGGTAACTATGGTATGGCTAGTAACCCGATGTGTACCATAGTTACCAGCAATCTCGCTGGCCAACATCGCTGGTGAGTCTGTCTGTGTGACCGCTCACCAGCGATGTGAGCGATATTCTAACAATCGCGCGTGCACGTGATCGCTTACAATATCGTTTAAGATATTGAAGCGTCTGACCGCCGCCTAAAGTAGAGATAAGTAGCTTGATCTACTGTGAATCAACTTGGAGTCAAATTTTTTCAAAATATGTGTGTAGCCAGGAACACTTTAAAGGGAACCTGACCCCTAAAAATTAGCCCCCTGTCTCTTAAGACCTGTCCCTGCACCATTCTTAGACATTTCTAGCCATCCCTTTGTGCAAAAAAGTGTATTTCTAAAGTTCATAAAAGTGACTTTATTACCTGCACCCACTGCAGCTTCTCAGATTTTGAGAAGCCGTAAAAGGCGTTGCCTTGTCCTTCTCCCCGCCGCCTGCATGCTAATTATTCACACCCCGATGGGCATGCTAATCAGCAGAGAGCCGCTGCATGCAGCACATTACATGAGCGGTATAGCCACTATGACGCTAAACGCGTCATATGTGGCTATACTGACCTCAGTACACCCAGACCTCGCGACGCGCATTGCGCATGCGCGAGGTGTGTTCACGGCAGCTTATCTGTGATGAGGACTGGGTGTACTGAGGTCAGTATAGCCGGATATGACGTGTTTAGTGTCATAGCGGCTATACCACCCATGTATTGTGATGCACGCGGTGGCTCTCTGCTGATTAGCACGCCCATAGGGGCGTGAATAATTAGCATGCAGGAGGTGTAGAAAGGCACAAGGCAACACCTTTTGTGAGTTTTCAAAATCTGAGAAGCCGCAGTGGGTGCACGTAATAAAGTCACTTTTATGAACTTTACAAATACACTTTTTTAGCACAAAGGGATGGCTAGAAATGTCTAAGAATGGTGTAGGGACAGGTCTTAAGAGACAGGGGGCTAATTTTTAGGGGTCAGGTTCCCTTTAAGGGTACCGTTACATGTCGCAACATTGCATGCAATTTCACTTGCAATTTGCTGGTTGCAGTGAAATCATGGACACATTGTTCCATTTCTACATGGCAACAAAATAGAACAATGTGTCCATGATGTCACTGCAACCAGCAAATTGCAAGTGAAATTGCATGCAATGTTGCGACATGTAACAGTACCCTAAGATATGATTTTTGAGAATCAGCAAAATAATACCAAACACCTTTTCACACACTGTTGAACACTCAGAGGTTAATGACATCAGCGGTGGAAAGGTGTGATTCCACATAATGCTCTGCACCTTTCACATCACATGCAGCCAGTCAGTGGGTGCTATCACAGAATGCATATAATATGGGGTTCGGCCAAGCAATGACATTGTAGGAATAGAAAGATAGAGAAAACAGCTCATTCACATAGGGAAAGAAAAAGTCCCAAATTAGACTAAAGGTACCATTACACGGCACAACATCGTTAACGATGTCGCTGACACGTCATGGGTTTGGAGTCGTTCCAGCAACATCGTTAGGACGTCGTCGCGTGTAACACCTCGATTCAACAACAATAAATTATTGGATCGTTGATCGCAGGTTTGAGAACATGTTCTTAAACCTCACGATCAACGATCCGCCAACCTGCTAGATCGTTGTGTATGGCAAAGCGATAACGACTTCGCCCATTCACACCAATGAGCAGGGATCATTCGCAGGGTTTGCGAACGATACCTGCTCACAACATCATTGGTGAGTAGTCCACAATATCTAGACGTGTGACATCTCACCAACGATGTCAAAACGACGTCTGCAACCACCGCGCGCCCACAAGATCATTGCAGACATCGTTTCAACATTGTGCCGTGTAAATGTACCTTTAGTTGTATAACTGTTAAAGTGAAACATTGAAAATGGGAGTCCATGGGTGCCCCATCCCCACAACAGCCGGCAGTATCTGACCCCCCTGGCCGCTTCTGACCCCCCTGGCAACATCTAATCCCCCTGGCTACATCGGACTCCCCTGCCTGCATCTGATCCCCTGGCAGCCTCTGATTCCCTGGCTGCCTCTGACTTCCCCCTGGCTGCATCTGACCCCCCCTGGCTGCATCTGATGCACTGGCTGCATCTGATCCCCCTGGTCGTATCTGTCCCCCTGGCCTCATCTGACCCCCGCTGGTCGCATCTGAACCCCCTGGCCGCATCTAACCCCCCCTGGCTGCATCTGACCCCCCTAGCTGCATCTGATCTCCCGGCTGCATCTGATCCCCTGGCTGCATCTGACCCATCATCTGCTCACCCTGCACCAATCAACCCAGCAGTAGGCATCAGGAGCGGCTGACAAGACCGACACGGGGGCAGCACACTGAAGGGTCGTATCAGTCCCCGCCGAGAATCCACCAGCTGGAAAAAAGCCAATGACCAGCTCCCTGCTACGACTTCAGCACTTTCACTCACCCTCACACTGCCTCCGACCGCCTGGCTTCATCTCATCCCTGGATACACCTCATCTCTGACTGCATCTCATCCCTGGCTCCATCTCAACCCCGGCTGCATCTCACCCCCGGCTGCATCTCATCCTAGGCTGCATCACATACCCAGCTGCATCTCATCACCAGCTGCATCCCATGCCATCCCCGGCTGCATCCCATCCCTAAACTGCATCTCATCCCAGACTGCATCTCATTCCTGGACTACATCTCACCCCCAGACTGCATCTCATCCCCGGTCTGCACCTCATTTGTAACCATTTGTCCATCACTATAGCTCACCGTCCCACTGCATCTGACCTCTGGCTGCTTCTGACCACCTGCTGCCTCTCATCCCCTGCTCACTGTATACAATGTTTCTGCTTCTTTTCACTCTCACTCCCATCCTTCTCCACTTCCTACTACCCCCCCCTTATCCCTCCACCCAGCAACGAAGTAGCTCTCTCACCCTCCATACTACCTAGCCACCTCACCCATTCCTCTGAACTGTTTCTTCACTTTCAATCCTCTGTCTCCAAACATGCACACCTGCCACATAAACTCTCCTGCTCCCACCTCCTAATCCTCTCCCTGCTCCGCTCACTTGCTGGTGACTGTGGAGACACAGGGGTCAGTAGGTGCTCTCGTCCGCTGGCCCAGCCACCTTTAGAAAGACAGCATGAACCAGGGCTCATCCCAAACTGAACGCCCGAGCTCCTTACCCGTGGGTGGAACACTACTCAGACAACACAGGGTGAGGGAACCACAATATTAAGGCTTTATTGAATCCCCAAACAGTTACCAGCATATAACACATAACCAGCAAAACACACAATGTAACAGGCAACAGAGTCTCACCCTTCCACTGGCTCACTAGGGATTAGAATATTCGTGCCTCAAATCTTCCAGGGCTACTTACTCCAAACCAGCAGCACCATGCTTTTGGCAGGTACACACCAAGAAAGGAATAATGACAGATTTAGGAAGCTGAGCTAGCACAACAAAGTCTGTAGCCAGGTGACTGGATTGTCCCAACCTGTGTTGCTTCCTTATGCAGTCTTTTGATATCCCAGCCGAATCTGATCTTTCAATGCTGAAGTCCTTGTGGTATTAAAATCCAGGTTCTGATCCCCTTGGTTGGCCCGAAGTGCCTAGGCCTGGGGTTATGGCCTGCCAATTGGATCCGTAGATCCTAGATTAGCTGGCTGTATCAAGTCTGCTGATCAAATGAACTGTCCTCCTTATATACCCTGAGCCCTCATTGCAGGATATTGGGGACTTCATGATTGGTGGAATAAGACTGTGCTCTCATTGGCCCAAACTCAAGCTGCATTTAAAATATACTAGCAGAGTTGTATTTCTGACAAGGGAGAGTCACAGACTGATAATTACATAGCACCACAGAAAGTTGACATAGTATCAGCAATACACAATGGATGGTCAGCATAATTAAGTTTTCTGTGTGCCATGACCTTCTCTGACAAGGAGTGAGATAACTACATGAGGAACAGCAAAGTTTTGAACAATAGAGGGACTCCTGAGAGTCTGGTAGAAACAATGAGTGTCTTATCCCAATGTAACAAGCAAAATACAATACTGTCTGGCTTACATAAGAAACCATCCTATGCTATACACTAATGGAGTCCATGTTATACCTTAATGGAGTCCATTTCGTCACAGTGACATCTCCCCTAATCCTGGCACCCACCACATCCCCACAGTCACTTCCACCCCATACCCAAAACCCATCACTAACCCTCGTAACCTCAACAACTTTAGACCCATTCCTCCAGCCCCCGCTTCCCCAGTCCCTCTACCTGGTGCACTCTGGAATGCTCGCTCTGTCTGCAACAAACTCCCATTCATCCACCATCTCTTTATCTGTAACAAAATCTCATTCCTTGGCATCACTGAAACCTGGCTCACCCCCTCTGACACAGCCTCTCCTGTAGCACTCTCTTATGGCGGACTCAGTCTTTCCCACACCCTCCGCCCTTCTAACAACCATACCTTTACATGCGGTGAGAAATCTGAGAGGCAATTAGGAGCCCCGTCACCGTCGCCGTGAAATTGCTATGAGATTGCGGCATGTAATTGGGGAACCCAGCGGTGATTTTCAAAGTTGCGCCTGGTTCCGATTTCAGAGCACTGCTCGAAAACCAGACGCAACCATGAAGGTGAATTTCCCTGCTTTTAGCGTGTGAAGGGGTAGTAGTGATGGAATCAGCGTCGCCTACTGATTTCCCGGAGGCATGCCACAGCGTGCTGGATACCGCACCCCGTCCACAATGATTGGTGGTGGCTACTGTGTTTCCATTGGCTGTCCCTTCACAGGGCACCATATTTGAACATCTGTCCATTCACACTACACAATGGCAATGAATTAGCCAGCCTTCCTGCGCAGGCTGTCCAATCATAACGCTATTGCGTTGTCTAATCAGCGTGTTTGGGGCACGGTGTAAAACATTTTGGCCTGCCTATGTTCTCGCCACGCTGAACAGGTACGCCCACATTCCTTTGCGGATTGCGGCAGGTGAAGCGGCATTGGGAGTCTACCGGATGTTTCACACTGTTGGTGTGGGAACTTCCGGGACGACACATCGCTTCAGGTTGAGGGTGAAATTGCGGCGTGTAAAAACGCCATCGGCGTTCAGAGGCAACCATGAAAAATGTGCATGCACACGTCAGGTTGCCTCCGATCGCCGCCAAAAGTTGTGGCGTGTAAAGGTACCCAAAGAGTATGGAACACACTCTTTCTGAATTGGCACCGCCACCAAAGCAATCGAGACAAGATTATCAGAGTCTGAAGTCAAGAAATCCACATGCTTTGCCAGATACATAAGAGCTGATTTGTTGAAGTAGCGTACTTTGTCGTTCATAGGCAGAAGTGAGCCCTCAGTTTGTTTGTTAGACCACTCTTAGGGTACCTTTACACGCGGCTACATTTCTAGGGTGGCTACAGGTAACTTACTGGTTGCAGTGAAATCATGGAGACAAGGTTCTATCTTGTTGCTGTGTACAAATGGAATAATATCTCCATGATTTCACTGCAACCTGTAAGTTACCTGTAGCCACCCTAGAAATGTAGCCGCGTGTAAAGGTACCCTTTAGGTTGTGCTCCTAATTTAACTAAGCACTTCTTGAAAATTTACTAAAACTGATATCTAGTAGGAGGGGAATTATATTTAACAGGAAAGATTTGCCTGCTTGTCTTATTTGTGTACTGTTTTACTAAATTTAATGGGCATTCTGGGCCATCCGATGCTTTAACCAGGACCCAAGTGCCCGTGCTCGAAGGGGTTACATTTTAATTTATAACATGAATCTGTAGGTGTCTTGCATATAAGAATGTAAAAAATAAAATCCAATTTGCGCCATACTGTGTTTACAATAATTGTAATTTCTCAAGTGTTGACTTGAGAAAGACGCATATGCGTTGAAATGCATCGTGGTTAACGGACCCGTGTGCTGTAAACATTTTTATTAAAGCCTAAAGGTAAATTACTACTAGCCGTGGAGCTGTAATTATTCCCTAGCGCTTACCACATTCTCTATCCCTTTTTTTACTACCTTGCATATAACTATGTCCTTGCTGCATAAACCGCCTGCCATAACCTTCATGGAACATCGCATTAACCCCCAAATGCATAACGCGCCAAAAAAACACAGTAGCAAAGGCTGCTAATATGAGAATTGCCACACATTGAGACTAGGGATGGGCGAGTCTACTCGCTAGGACTCGTTACTCGGCGAGTAGTAAGGGACTCGCAGGACTCGGTACTCTGCGAGTTTCCCAGCGATTACTCGCACAGTAACGAGTCCAATGCAAATCAATGGCAATCCTAGTTTTGTCAGAGACTCTGACAAAACTAGGATTGCCATTGACTTGCATTGGACTCGTTACTGTGAAAGTAATCGCAGGGAAACTCGCACAGTAACGAGTCCGGCTGTCTGCTCTGTGCCGGGCTCGGGTCCTGCAGGCTGCCGCAGCTCCAGGGTCCTAGAGCCCGCCTGCTCTCCCTGTGCACAGAGATGATGTAGCAGAGCTGAGATTGTTCTCAGTCTGCTCATTCCCTGTGCATAGACATCTATATCTATGCACAGGGATGTAGCAGAGAGGACATCGCGTTTTGGACTACGTCGGACGGAAGAGGATTTTTTTAATTAAAGATGGAGTCCCTAATGGCTTTTTTTTTTATTTCTAATAAAAAATTTTCTCTGTGTGGTGTTTTTTTTAACCCTTTATTGGAGATTCTTAGTGGCAGGGTCAAACGTGGCCTGACATTAAGAATCTCGGGCTTAATACCAGCTTGTATAACAAAGCTGGTATTAACCCCTTTATTACCCAGCGTGCCACCGCCACCAGGGCCGCTGGAAGAGCGGGGTTCAGCGCCAGAGGATGGCGCTTCAATGAACGCGCCATCTTCTGGGGCAGCTGCGGGCTGCAATTTGCAGCGGGGGGTGCCCAGAAAGCTTGGGCCTCCCTGCGCTGCGGATTCCAGCCCCCAGCTGCTTAGCTGTACCTGGCTAGACATAGAAATTGCGTGGAGCCCCACGCATTTTTTTTTATTATTTCATGAAATTCATGAAATAATAAATAAAAAGGGCTCCCCTATATTCTTGTGTCCGGCCAGGTACAAATAGGCACCTGGGGGTTGGGGGCAGCCCGTCGCTGCCTGCTGGATCCGGCTGGTTCCAGTAATACGGCGAAGCCCACAGCAAATTTTTTTCTGACAAATCCATAAAACAATGTAAATAAAAGGGACTGCATCTTTATTAACCCCTGGACCATGGGCGAGGGGTTAATAAAGATGCAGTCCCTTTTTTAGGATTGTTTTATTGATTTTTCAGAAAAAAAATTATGTGGGCTTCGCCGTATTACTGGAACCAGCAGGATCCAGCAGGCAGTGACGGGCTGCCCCCAACCCCCAGGTGCATATTTGTACCTGGCCGGACACAAGAATATAGGGGAGCCCTTTTTTTTATTATTTCATGAATTTCATGAAATAATAAAAAAAAATGTGTGGGGATCCGCGCGATTTCTATGTCTAGCCAGGTACAGCTAAGCAGCTGGGGGCTGGAATCCGCAGCTCAGGGAGGCCCAAGCTTTCTGGGCACCCCCCGCTGCAAATTGCAGCCCGCAGCTGCCCCAGAAGATGGCGCGTTCATTGAAGTGCCATCCTCTGGCGCTGAATCCCGCTCTTCCAGCGGCCCTGGTGGCGGTGGCACACTGGGTAATAAAGGGGTTAATACCAGCTTTGTTATACAAGCTGGTATTAAGCCCGAGATTCTTAATGTCAGGCCATGTTTGACCCAGCCACTAAGAATCTCCAATAAAGGGTTAAAAAAAACACCACACAGAGAAAAATTATTTATTAAAAATAAAGACACAGACACCATTAGGGACTCCAGCTTTATTACCACCACATATCCCTTCAAAGACCCAGGTCTTCTCTCTTCTTTATTCTCTCTTCTGTCTTCTGTCTTCCTTCTTCTTCTTGTTGCAGCGCCGGTAAGCAGAGAGTTAACTGTGCTGTGACAGCGGGAGCCTATTAAACATGATTTAGCTATTGTAGCAGATAGAGGCTGAAGCTTCCGAGACACATCTGTGATTTGTAAATCGCACATTACTCGCTATTACTCGCTTCCCCATTCATTAACATTGGACTCGCTAGACTCGCAACAAGTAGCGAGTCCCGGGCTCGGACTCGCTAGAGTCAAGCGATTCCGAGTAATTTAGGACTCGACCATCACTAATTGAGACACACACAAGTGATGATATTGAAATAATATCATGCTGCAAGCCCAATGAAATAGGGTGACAACAATCCTGACTAGATTCAAGCCTTTTGACAGCTTGTTTGATGAAAAACAACTTTGGGACATCCCTCCATCCCATTACCTGAAAGAAAAAGGCTATCATGGATAAATACTATTGTGATGAAGTATCAGACATCCCTTTTTTATTAAGCAGGTTAAAAACGTTCGAGTAATTCTGATTTTATGCCCAGGCTGGGACATTCCTTTAGTTGCTAAAGGTAAATGGCGAGAAAAAGGCTCTACCGACTGGCATGACTCGGCTGGCGAACGTCAGTAGACCCAGCATGGTGCTGTATCTGACAGAGGGTTACCTTGGGTATCTTGCAAAAACCTTCCAAGATATGAAGTGTTTTCTTTTATTTTTTTCTGCTAAGTTCGCAAAAAAACATTGAATTAGTATCTCTGTCAATGTCGAGAAAAGATATTACATTACATTAAATGGTCCGACTGGTTTTTCCTGCGATAGCGATTTCATTTGGATATTTCACTTATGCTTTATAAACAACATCAATGATTGGCCACTATGCCCCATAGGGATGGAGAACACTGGACTCCTGATAATCGAGCATTAGGAAGGTCTCTTAAAGCCTGCAAATGGGAACATATTACTGATTTAACAAGGTTATTGTCTACATTCGCCACTAATCTGGCTCAACACCAGATGTTGTGTTTCAAGCTTAACAATGCTAACCTGCGAAGAGAGCTAGTATCGGCAGTGATGCAGATGACATATGGTATAAACACCTTGCCATTCTTCTACTTTGCATTTGGAGTCGAATGTTCGAGTCCTTCATCTGACTGCCGCATAGTTCCAAAGCCACTACTATTGTGAAAATTTCTAATAAAGCTTGATCACAAACCCAACTTGATGTAACCCATAGATCAGGTGAACTGTTTTTGCATCATTGGTCCTTCCAGATAGTTACGAAACCCTCTAAGGTTCTTCCTCCAACAAAGAGCTGTAAATCCTTGCTCTAGATTTCTGGTGATATGACACAAGTCTGAACATTGAAGGAGTGTAAGAATGTTTTTCAGATGGGTAAATCCGCCCTCATTGTCTTAGTATTTCTGATTCTATGCCCAGGCTGGGAAACGACTTTAGTTGCTAAAAGTAAATGGTAAGAAAAGGCTCTAACTAGGGATGAGCTAGTACTAAAATACTCGGACTCTCTAGACTCGTAACGAGTAGGTCCCGATACTCAGTACTCGTTGCGAGTCTAGCGAGTCCAATGTAAGTCAATGGGGAAGTGAGTAATTGCGAGTAATTCCTCTGCTGCTGGACCCTATAAAGAGGTCTTGCAGCAGAGGAAAAACCTGCAATTCCCCATATCATTGTTTAAAAGCCAGCGGTAAAAAGCCACCGGCTTTTACACAATGCTGACAGCTGCTGACAGCTTCCCTGCCGCCTGACAGCAGGATCCTCCGCTCCCCCCACCGCCTCCCCACCCTATCCTGACTTAGGATCGGGTGGGGAGCCTGCAGGGGAAGCAGAGGATCCTGCTGTCAGCAGTGGCTGGCACTATTGTTCAGGAACGGGGGGGCCGGTTCACTCACCGTCCTCCGCTGCCTGCCGTCTTCTTCTCTGTGTCTTTGCAACAGCAGCCACATAGAACGGCGGCGACCGCAAAGCACGGTCGCTATCACTGCATTAAGTGAAGACCGGATTTTCCGGGACCATAGAGCCCCATGTTATGGGGCGCCGGATTGCACCTCATGGGTATAATCCAGGAGAATCCGGTTTTCAAAACCGGTCCTGGGGCAATCCGGTTTTCAAACCGGTTTTCTATTTTTGACCTTCCCACCTGGATTTTCAAATGAACAGCGTTTCCCCGTGCGCTGGGGATAAGCGCACACTATGCAGCCTGCTGTATGAACTGGTTACCAAGATACACATTGGGTTACCAGGGACAGCGTCTGCAGAAAGCGGCCGCACACACGCACCTGCGCTTCTCTGCAAAAATCTAAGTACTTGGCGCAGAATACCGAGAACGCAGGTGTGTGGACAAGGCCTATGTCTCACAATGGCTGTAGTAGAAGAGCACCACAGTCAGATGCATGTTCCTTATTTTGTGCTGTGCCTGCCAAAAATTCCACTTTTTGTATAGTGTAAATGTTTATACAGTTTGTGATAGCTCCCTAATTTGCTGTGCTAGACCATGCAAGATGATAACTGCAGGTCATATCATGAGGAAGTGTGCTTGACAGTGCCTGATATCATTGGTCTGCTTTCTAAGGCTGGTTTCACACTAACGTTTGTGTCTGCATGCAGAGGGCATGCAGATGCAAACGTTGCCATACTGATGTGAACACAGCAGAGAATCTCCGCATGCGTTTACATCAGTATGGTGTCTGGCCAGCCAATCAGCGGTCTCGGCAGCGGCCAGGAGGTGGAGATCAGTGGTGGAGATCTCCTCCCGGCCGCCGCTGATCTCCCGATGGTGTCGGTGCGGGAGATTTAAAGAAACAGCTGATCTGACAGCTGTTTAAATCTCCCGCGCCAACATCATCGATTTGCGGCGGCTCCAGCAATTAACGGCAGCTCCAGCTGATCTCCTGGTGGCCACCGCTGATCAGCGACGCCCACCGGGTGAGATTTCAATGTGATCCACAGCATTCTCCTGCGCTGTCATGTGGAGGGCACTGCGGATCCATTAACTTCCATGTATTCTTTGTGTGCTTGCGGGCACTAGCTGATTAAACACGCGACCGCACAAAAAATTGCATTCGGAGGGCGGAGGAGGACGCACAAATTATGCGTATCCAAACACAACCGCAACCAAACGCAGGTACCATGCGTTCCCATGTTAAACATAGGAACGCAGTGCTCATGCGTTTATCTGCATTCGGTACGCTGTGTTTACATACGCAAATGTGAACCCAGCCTAAGTATTTAGTAACAAAGTGCATAGCTCACCATGGCCTTCCTAGGCTGTTTGTGCTGAAATCCAAGCTGGTATCCAGAATAGCCGTGAAGTAAATAGAAAAATTCCGCACAGACCGGGTATTCTGATTTAAAACTCCAATTCTTTATTCATCCATACGAATAAAACACAAGTTCTGGGGTACACAAGCCCCCCTCCCACGCCTTACGCGTTTCGGTTAGAGCACCTTAATCATAGGCATACACAGCAGTGTCTGCACAACACATATATAGGAGACTTTACATGTACACACACCCTACCATCACCCATGTGCAATCATTTAACAATTATTCCAGAATCAAAGAGTTAACTTTTTCAGAGAGCAGGTCAAAGTTCCAAAAATATTTTTGCAGGAAAAAACCAAATCTAATATAACCAATAACATTTACAGGTTGGCCTTATATCTCTTACTACTGACTGAGTACTATATTCTATCAGGTTCGTTTTTACAGAACCTTCTCTTAGATCCATAATTAAATATACATATGTCTTACTCTACTCAGTCAGAGTAATTACAAACAATAGTCGACCAGACCAGTATTTAACAGATCATATATTAGTTTGCTAGTACATATAAGATGAAACATAGTTATACAGTAATATTCATATAACTATAAATATGATTGAGCATGACTGTATATGAATGTAAATATGAGAGATAGCTATGGTTTTTAAATCTCACAATGTTCTGCATGGGTATTTTCACACCCCTTATTCATTATTCCCATCAGTCATTATTCTTATAGGTGATGTCTGAGTAAATCTACCTAAAATACAAAAGATATAATAAAGTTTTTATAACGTTTTTATAATAACGTTTTTGTGGCGGGGTAGGGGTTATTTATTCAGATATTAATCAACAAATGGACAGCTTATCACCTTACACTCGCTTGCCCCAATCGTAGCTGCCCTCCCCATCCCCGGGACGCCGTCAGGCTCATGAGCCTAATCAGCGGCACCATAAATAAGAGGAGCAGTTTTTGTGGCGGGGTAGGGGTTATCTATTCAGATATTAAACAACAAATGGACAGCTTATCACATTACACTCGCTTGCCCCAATCGTAGCTGCCCTCCCCATCCCCGGGACGTTGTCAGGCTCATGAGCCTAATCAGCGGCACCATAAATAAGAGGAGCAGTCAATGCCGGAGCAAAACGAGTATAAGAGTCAGTTTTCATTTTGACGTTTTTAAGTCATATCCAGGGTCCAAATCTACTTATGTCACAGTATAGGATGAATTTAATAGAAGTGGGATATGTCCGTACGATAATTCAATCCCTCCGGATACCGTACATTCAATGACAATATCCAGTGGGCTTCGCGACAAAGCAATATGCGCTCCCAGTCCCCGCCCCTTTTTGGTCGCATCACACGTTCGATCCCCCTGATTTTTAATGTGCTAATATCCCCTCTATGTATTTCAAGGAAATGTCGTGATAGTCCTGAGAGGTTTTTACGACTGGCTGCATTATTTGGTTTTGCTGCCGTTATATGTTCCCCTATACGTTTTTTCAGGGCCCTGCTTGTGCAGCCAACATAATGTTTGTCACATGACTCGCACGAAGCAAGGTAAACCACGTGGGTTGAATTACAGTTATATGTACATTTTTGTTCTAAATTGCTGTTTAGTAATAGCATTGGAGAATGTATCAGTTATTTCTATGTGATTACATAGTGTACACCTACGACCTCCGCATTTATATGTACCTGTATATTTTAACCACGTGGGTTGGGACTCCTTCTCCTTGAAAGTACTAGGTGATAGAATATTACCCAAGGTGCGGGATCTCTTTGGGACGCATCTATAACCTTCCCCCAATATTGAGGATAATTTGTGATCCTGATGTAAAATAGGTAGAAATTTATGCATGAGGGCTACAATACCTTGGTAGTCAACTGTATATTCTGTTGAAAAAGTTGGGATGTTCCCACCCTTCCCTTTTTTATATTTAGAATCAAGTAAAGAACATTGTGAGATTTAAAAACCATAGCTATCTCTCATATTTACATTCATATACAGTCATGCTCAATCATATTTATAGTTATATGAATATTACTGTATAACTATGTTTCATCTTATATGTACTAGCAAACTAATATATGATCTGTTAAATATTGGTCTGGTTGACTATTGTTTGTAATTACTCTGACTGAGTAGAGTAAGACATATGTATATTTAATTATGGATCTAAGAGAAGGTTCTGTAAAAACGAACCTGATAGAATATAGTACTCAGTCAGTAGTAAGAGATATAAGGCCAACCTGTAAATGTTATTGGTTATATTAGATTTGGTTTTTTCCTGCAAAAATATTTTTGGAACTTTGACCTGCTCTCTGAAAAAGTTAACTCTTTGATTCTGGAATAATTGTTAAATGATTGCACATGGGTGATGGTAGGGGGTGTGTACATGTAAAGTCTCCTATATATGTGTTGTGCAGACACTGCTGTGTATGCCTATGATTAAGGTGCTCTAACCGAAACACGTAAGGCGTGGGAGGGGGGCTTGTGTACCCCAGAACTTGTGTTTTATTCGTATGGATGAATAAAGAATTGGAGTTTTAAATCAGAATACCCGGTCTGTGCGGAATTTTTCTATTTACTTCACTAAGTATTTAGTATTGCGTGACATGTGCAGAATATATTTCTGCTGATCTACATCGAATCATAAAGTTAAAGTTGAAATATAAAGTGTTCAAATTCATAGGAATCCATGAAATTCACAAAATGAAACTCAAAGTGAATCTGCCATGGAGAGACTTGTTCTCTAATTGTAAAATTACTGTACTTATTATTTTGAAATATACAGAAATATAACTAAGTTGGTGGGAATTATAATAGTAAAATGAGTTTTTTATTTTTGCAAAAAGTGTGAACACAGTAACTTAGGATTAAAATAATAAAAAATAATTACATTTAAGAAATTCAAATTTGCGTTTACACATAGTAGAAGTGAAGAAAGTTTTCCAGCAGCAGGCTTCTAGTACCGTATTTAAAATTCTTCAATTTTGTTATGTCAATAATAAAAGCATCATGTGGGGGATGCAGCCCCTAATGGCTGACGCGTTTCTAACAGGTCTTCTAATTCATAGGCATAAAATGAATAAGAAGACCTGTTTGAAACGCGTCAGCCGTTAGGGGCTGCATTCCCCACATGATGCTTTTATTATTGACACAACAAAATTGAAGAATTTTAAATACGGTACTAGAAGCCTGCTGCTGGAAAACTTTCTTCACTTCTACTACATTAATTGAGTGCTTTCCAGACACTCTTTCCCTGCCACCTGTTAGGATTTTAATATGAGCAAGGCAGCAAATGGAGTTTATACAGAAATGCATGATCACGGCTTCAAAGGATGCAGAAATTAAACCAAATTCCTACCAGCTTTGAAGAAGTAATCAGTAATATTTCTATGAAAAATACATCTCAAACATAAAATGTAAGCATTTTGAAATATTGAGTTATTAATGGGTAAAAAAAACTAATGGAAAATTAATGCATACTAATCATGCCAAGGATGCAGTTCTTCTTTTGCCATTTCTTCAGACAGTAGTTTGCTCTTTGTCAATAATCTTTCCTATTTTGCATTTTATCATTTTTTTCTTTATTATTATTATTTATTTATATAGCGCCATTATATTCCATGGCGCTTTACATTCTAAAAAGGGCAGACTAGGACAAGTAACATAGTAACAATACAAGTAACAATAAATGTTGACAATTCGGTTGTACAGAAACAAGAGGGGAGAAATCCTGTCCACAAAGGCTCACAGTCTACGAGGGGCGGGTGGGGATACAGTGGGAGGGGGAAATTCCAGTCACGAGGCGGTGCGGTGGACTGGGTCTTATTTCAGGTGGTAGGCTTGGCGGAACAGGTGGGTCTTCAGGCTTCTTTTGAAGGTTCCCAGGGTAGGAGAATGTCTGATGTGTTGGGGCAGTGAGTTCCAGAGTATGGGTGAAGCATGGGAGAAATCCTGTATGCTGTTGTGCGAAGAGGAGATGAGGGGGGAGTAAAGGAGAAGCTCTTGGGAGGATCGCAGGTTGCGTGAGGGTAGGTATCGGGAGACCATGTCAGAGATGTATGGAGGGGACAGGTTGTGAATGGCTTTGTATGTCATGGTTAATATTTTAAACCAGGATCTCTGGGAAGCAGGGAGCCAGTGAAGGGCTTGGCAGAGGGGGGAGACAGGGGAGTAGCGGGGAGACAGATGGATTAGGCGGGCAGCGGAGTTCAAGATAGATTGGAGAGGTGCAAGGGAGGTTTTGGTGAGGCCGGTGAGCAGGAGGTTGCAGTAATCGAGGTGTGAGATGATGAGAGCGTGAATAAGGGTTTTAGCAGTGTCATGGTCAAGGAAAGTGCGAATCCTATAGATGTTTTTGAGCTGGAGTCGGCAGGAGGTGGCGAGGGCCTGGATTTGGGGCTTGAAGGAGAGGGAAGAGTCAAGGATAAACCCAAGGCACTTGGCGTGGGGGACTGGGGAGAGAGGGCAGTCGTTGATGACAATGGTTAGGTCAGGTAGTGAGCGGGATCGTCTTGGGGGGGAAGACTATAAACTCGGTTTTGTCCATGTTCAGCTTAAGGAAGCGAGCAGAGAAGAAGGATGAGATGGCGGACAGGCAGTGTGGAATTTTGGATAGAAGGGAGTCGATGTCAGGACCAGACAGGTAGATTTGGGTGTCGTCGGCGAAGAGGTGATATTGGAGGCCATGGGACTCAATGAGTTTCCCTAGGCCGAGAGTGTAGATTGAGAACAGTAATGGTCCAAGAACCGAGCCCTGGGGGACCCCGACAGATAGGGGGTAGGGCGAGGAGGATGTGTGGGAGTGGGTGACACTGAAGGTGCGGTCCGTTAAGTGTGAGGAGATCCAAGTGAGGGCAAGGTCCGTGATGCCAAGAGATTCCAGGATCTGTAGTGGAAGGGAGTGATCAACAGTGTTGAAGGCGGCTGACAGGTCGACAGCTCTTACACCTTAAATACTGTGCAGTTATTAATTTTTGTGCTTTCATTTCAGTCATAACATTTTTAGCTTTCCCACAACATGACTATATGTAGTGGGTGTAATAAGTGTTTAAAATGTCTTAATATATAATGTAATTGCATTAGCACATGAGCTTAAATTGACTAAATGTTAGCATATAGCTGTTGAAATAAGTATTGAACATATCGATTTATCAAGGAATTAGATTTCTACAGGTGCTATTATCTTGAATTTCTCAACAGATGTCAGTAACAACTCATCCAACCACAGAGGCAAAAAAAATTAACCCATAGAAGTCCATAGATGTCCATACATTCAGTGATGTGTAATAATGAGAAATAACACAGAAAAAGTTTTGAACATGCTTAGTAAAATTAAAATAATACTTTGTACATAAGCCTTTGTTAGTGATGACAGTTTCAAAAAGTCTCCTGTATCGAGAATCTAGTTGCATTCATTTTTCATCTGTGAATTTGGCCCATTTTCCTACACAAACACTCTTTAAATCTTAAAGGTTCTGTGGGCTCCTTATATGAAGTCTGAGCTTCAAGTCTTCAGGTCTTTTCATACATTTCCTATTGGATTCAGGTCAGGTGATAGGTTTGGCGATTTTAGCAGCTATATTTTCTCTCTCTAAAACCAATTGAGAGTTTCTTTGACTATGTTGTTTGAGCTCATTGTCTTGTGGAATGTCCACCCTCGTTTTTCTTCATTATCCTTGTAGATTGCAGCATATTTTTATGTGTGCATTTTCCCATTCAAGCTTCTTTCAATTATATGAAGCTTGCCAGTTCTGTATGCTTAAAAAACAGCCTCGCACTACGATGTTCCCACCTCTACTGTTGGTAAAATGTTTGCCAGGTGATATATAGTGCCTTTTGGCTTCTAAACATGTTGTGTATTACAGGATCCAAAGAGTTCAGTTTTAGTCTCACTTGACCAAACTATATTCACCCAGAATATCAAAGGCTTGTCTAAATGTTGTTGAGACAACTTAAAATGTGCTTCAAAATGCTTTTTCCTCAGCAATAGAGTCTTGCCTGGTGAGCATGCATACAGGCAATTAATGTTGAGTGTATTACTTAGTTGTCTTTTCAACAATAGTACTTGCCGTTTCCAGGTCTTTTTGTAGCTCTCCACAGAAGACTCTTTGGCTAGGGTCACATTTAAAACATGAATTGCATTCACCGCATCCGGATCCGGATGCGGTGAACGCAATGCCGGTCACACACATTTTTCTCCAAAAATGTGTGCTGAATACCGTACTGCAGTAACCGGATGGCTCAGGATGTGTAATCCTGAGCCATCCGGCAACTGCATAGTTTGCTGATCCTGGCTATTGCATAAACACTGAAAACATGAAAACCTATTCATTTACATTATTATTATTATTTATTTATAGCGCACCATCGATTCAATGGTGCTGCACATGAGAAAAGGTTACGTTCAAACGAGTTAAAAATACAACAAACAAACAGTGACAGACTGATACAGAGGGTAGAGAGGACCCTGCCCTTGTGGGCTTACATTCTATAGGGCAATGGGGAGAGAGAAAGTAGGTTGGATCTTCTATGCTGGTGGTGGAGCGCCGGGTCAAGTGGTGGTGGAGTGACGGGTCCAGTGGTGGTGAGGTGGCACCGTGGTCATTGCAGGCTGTAGGCTGTTCTGAAGAGATGGGTTTTCAGGTTCCACTTGAAGGTGCTGAGTGTAGGGGATAGTCAAATATGTTGGGGTGCAGAATTCTAGAGGATGGGGGATGATCAGACAAAGTCTTGCAGGTGAGATGAGGAACATACAAGTGTGGAGGAAAGGAGCAGGTCTTGGGAGGATCGCAGATTACGAGTTGAATTATATTGGGAGATTAGTTCAGAGATATATGGGGGAACAAATTCTGGACGACTTTGTATGTCAATGTTACATCTATAGAAAACATAAGAAGTGCAACAAAGCAGTCACAACACTCACTGGAATGACAGTCTTGGAATAAGGAGGCCAGCTTACAGTCAATGGCTCTGGGGTGTAGCAGTGGCAGGGAGCCAACTTAGAGTACTCGGTTCTAGTGGTGGAAGCTGGGGCCAGCTTCTGAATGGATCAGTTCATGCCCACATCTTAGTACCCTATATAGTGGGAGCAGGGAAGTCCTTACTATGTTTCAAGCAATAAAATATTTACATTTCATATAACAGCTTGTCTTTTTTTAAGAATATAAACAGGAAAGGCAGACATTTTTCTAGTTAATGTCTGTATCTAAAAGGTAACTGACCTTGAATACTGCATTCTGAATGGCAGACAGGGGCAATAATTGGTGAACTGGCAAGCATTTTCTAACCATGGAACCTATTAAGGTTACAGAAGGCTCAGAAGGATTCACCATTCCTAAAGTTTCTTGATTAAAAACCAGTGTATGTATCACTACAACTTCTCTGAATCTCAACAAACTGTCAGGGAACATACCAAGTACGGTGGAAATTTCTTGTCTTCTCTCTTCTTGTTGTTCAAGAGGTTCAGTTCACGTATTTCTTCTTGACATAATTAGGAAGAATTCAGCTTAAAGCCTTTTCAAACCCATTGTTTATCGTATTTATGAATCTGGGCTTTGCACTTTAGAACAAGGTATACAACTTGTAGTGGGATTTCTTGCGCATGTTTGTTATATTGTCATTCTTGCTTTTGTCTTGCGCGGTCAGCCGCGTTTTTTTCGCTGCCGCACCTGCCGCAAGTGCAAAACCGCACTTGCCGCACCTGCCACAAGTACACCTATACTTTGCATGGTGTTTACCGCAACCGCGCCGCAAGTGCAGCCGGTATGCGGTAATTGCGGCAGATGCGGTTTTTTCACCGCATCTGCCGCAAATTTAAAAAAACGCTGATGTGCAAGGGCCCTTAGGTAACCGTGAGGGTGACAAAAAATTTCTTTGAAGGCCTTAGCTGCCATCTAAGCAGTGAGATCCTTAACTATTATGACCACTAGGAACTGAGATTAATGGTCCACAATAAATAATGCATTCTGATGTCCTGATCAACTGGGTATTAGCTTCACATGATCTACGGCTACAATTTCTTGTGGCTATTTGGTGATATTCAGCTGTAGGGGAGCCCTTGTGGCATGTCACATCTTTCCTTTTTAGTGCACATGGACCACATTCTAAACGAAGCTTCACACGCTGTGCCAGTATAAGCGGTTGCAAATTAACATCTCAAGTTTCTATCAGCCGAAATCGCCACTCTGATCATGGTAGGCTGCTAGGACCATTGAGACATCTGCTTTTGGTACCATGACTTGCCATATGACTTCATAAGTCTGCATGTTTGTGTGTCATTAGATCAATTTGCCTTCATATAAGAATATTTTCCTTTCACAGAGTCGTTAGACTTCTTGAGGTTCTTTTTTTTAGGAGATGACCTCTTGTTCATCAGAGGCTGATTCTTGAGGCACAGCAGTGGATCTTTTTCTTCTGCTTCTTTCCACCTGAAATAGGGCCAGGAGTAAGTCGGCAATCTTCTGGACCCTGGAGGCTTATCAGTCATTTGATAGGTGTCATGCTGCACAGCCTGGTGATAGCAACTGGCATATTTACCTGTTCCAGTAAGACATGATCTTCTTCAGACTGAGGAGGATTTGGCATCTGAGATAGCACATCACCATTTCTGTTCTTTTTGCCAACCCAATACTTTATCAAAATTTGATCATTAGATAATCTTGCCATCCATCTCTGTTCCAGAGCAGCTACTTGAGCTAAATTAAGGTGGGTAAGTTGATTGTTGTCAGACTACATGGTGAATTTGGAACTAGCTAGGTAATGTTTGGATCTTTCAGTTATAACCCAAACCACAGCCAGTAAGTCTTAGCTGTATTTTGAGGGGTTTCTTTCTGATGCTCAAAGTGATCTACTAGCATAGGAGATGACTTTTTCTCTGTCCATTCCATTGTTGGGACAGAAAAGTTCTGACTCCTCTGTTGCTAGCATCGATATGCAAGCTGAAAGGTCAACTGTGGCTAGGATACGTCAAGACCTCTTCCCCGGTGAGGTCCTGTTTCAAGTCTTGTAAACACTTTTTCAGCCATGCATTCAATTCATTGGGAGGACTTTTGTGTCTTGTCTTTCCAGATTGACCCATCATCAGTTCTTGCATTGGAGCCACCATCTTTGAGGAGTCGTAAATGAAACTGCTGTAGTAGCAATCATATTTCTAATGCTGTTGGCTTTCTTATAGACAAATCTAGGTTTTTTAGGGAGATATTACCCCATCATGCGGGGTCTTGCAATCATGCCAACTGCATAAGTGCCGACTGTACAAGTGTTATTTAGTTACACCGGGCAAGAATCTAATGGTCATCTCTTCTCTCTTCATACAGGTATATGAATCTGTTACTTCCATTCACTTCCATTCACACAGCTTTACTGCCTGTCTCCCCTCACAAGCGAGATATATGAATCAGTTACTTCCATTCACTTACATTCACACAGCTTTCCTGCCTGTCTCTCCTCACAAGCAAGGTATATGAATCTGTTACTTCTATTAACAACATACTTGTCTTTTATTAATGTAAAATACTGAAATCATCTTACTGTGTGTGATGTGGGATGTTCAGAGGTCATCTTTGGTTCAGAAGTGTTTATGACCCATGATGCCCAGGAACTCTTGTTTATTTGTCTTGCATTTATTGCCTCCTGCTGTCCTGAGTTTGTTTGATTGATTAACAAGTTTAATAGACCCAGATCTAAGTAGAAACTCGCTATATATCTAGAGCCACCTAAGGGGTGCAATCATGCGGGTTCTTGCAATCATGGCCAACTGCATAAGTGCCAACTGTACAAGTGTTAAGCAGTTCAACCGGGCAGTTAAATGGGGCAGGAAACGGGTAAGTCATGCAAGGCAAACAAACAGATATGTAATTTGTTCACTTGTGCTGCAATTATGTATTCACTATGTAAACCCCAGACTACTCATCACTACTGACCACTCACCCAGCACTACAGCTCTCCTTCCTGCTGCATGTGACCTACGCTACTCCCATCCCCCGCTCACATCCACAATGTATCCCCTCCTTTGCACTCTCACTCCCATCCTTCTCCACTTCCTGCTACCCCCGCTCATCCCTCCACCCAGCAACAAAGTACTTCTCTCACCCTCCATCCTACCTAACCACCTCACCCACTCCTCTGAACTATTCCTTCACTTTCAATCCTCCATCTCCAATCAGGCATGCCCACCACGTAAACTCTCCTGCTCTCACCTGCTAACGCTCTACCTGCTCCTCCTACTCGCTGGTGACATTTCTCCTAATCCCGCCCCCCCGCCACATCCATACAGTCGCCTACATATCACCCCCACGTCCCATCACCAACTCTCATTACCTCACCATCAACTTCCCTCGCAACCTGACCAACCTTAGACCCATCCCCTAAGCCCCTGCTCCTCTAATCTCCCTGCCAGGCGCACTCTGGAACGCCCGCTCAGTCTGTAATAAACTCCCAGACATCCATGAACTCTTTATTTCTAATAAACTCTCATTGCTTGGAATCACAGAGACCTGGCTCACCCCCTCTGCCACGGCCTCCCCTGCTGCACTATCCTACGACGGATTCAATCTTTCCCAAACACCCCGCCCCTCTGACAAACACGACGGAGGTGTCCGCATACTCCTATCCGACACCTGCTCCTTCGCCCCTATTCCATTACCCCCCTCTGCTACTCTCCCATCTTTCGAAGCCCACTCTGTCCGCATCTTCTCCCCCTGTGACCTCCAGCTAGCCGTCATCTACTGCCCCCTTGGATCCATCCCCAGCTTACTCGACCATTTCACCACCTGGCTACTTCATTTCCTCTCTACTGACATCCCCACCATCATTATGGGCGATTTCAATATCCCTATTGACACTGCCCACCCAACCGCCTCTCAACTTCTTTCCCTGACCTCCTCCTTCGGGCTCTCTCAATGGTCCTCCTCTGCCACCCACAAAGATGGCCACACGCTGGATCTCATCTTTACCAGTCTTTGCTCCCTTACTAACCTAACAAACTCAACCCTCCACCTGTCTGACCACAATCTGCTGACCTTCTCCTCCCTCACCTCCCCTACTACACCACCTCCTCTACGCAAACTTGATCATCCCCGCAGAAACCTAAAACACATTGATCTACACTCACTATCAGAATCCCTCCTCCCTCTCGCCAACATAACATCTATATGTGACACAGACACTGCCACCACCCTCTACAACACCACATTAACCAAGGCCCTCAACCTAGCCGCCCCACTCACATATCACGCTCCACGCACTAACAGGCAACCCTGGCACACCCCACTCACTAAAGGCCTGAGACGGGCATCCAGGGTCGCCGAGAGGCGATGGAAAAAATCACGTTCCACTGAGCACTTTGCGCTGTTCAAACAATCCCTCATCACCTTCAAGACTGCACTTGCTACTGCCAATAAAATCTTCTTCTTATCCCTAATAACCTCGCTGTTCCGCAATCCCAAACAACTTTTCAAAACCTTCAATTCCTTACTCCGCCCACCTGCTTCCCCTCCCTCTCCCCTTATCTTTTCAGAAGACTTTGCCTCCTTCTTCAAAGAAAAGATTAACAGAATCAGAGACAGCTTTGATCCACTGTCTCCACAGCCTCCGCTTTCACCTATACTGCCCTCTCCTTCCATCAACTGCTTCCCCCCTATTACTAAAGACCAGCTCTCCTCCCTCCCATCAAAATTACACCTAACCACCAGCGCCCATGACCCGCTCCCATCCCACCTCATTCCCAACCTCACCTCCATTATCATCCCAGCCCTAACTCATCTTTTCAACCTATCACTTACCACTGGCACCTTCTCCTCAGTCTTCAAACACGCCTTGATCACACCCATCTTCAAAAACCCCTCCAACGACCCCACAACTGTCTCCAACTATCAACCTATATCTCTCCTCCCTTTCGCCTTTAAATTACTTAAACATCATGTCCACTCTGAGCTGGATCTCCTCATACTTAACGGACCAGACCCTCAGCGTCACCCACTCCCACACATCCTCCTCGCCCTACCCCCTATCTGTCGGGATCCCCCAGGGCTCGGTTCTTGGACTATTACTGTTCTCAATCTACACTCTCGGCCTAGGGCAACTCATTGAGTCCCATGGCCTCCAGTACCACCTCTACGCCGACGACACCCAAATCTACCTGTCTGGTCCTGACATCGCCTCCCTTCTATCCAAAATTCCACACTGCCTGTCCACCATCTCATCCTTCTTCTATGCTCGCTTCCTTAAGCTGAACATGGACAAAACCGAGTTCACAGTCTTCCCCCGAAGACGCTCCCCTTCACTACCTGACCTATCCATTGTCGTCAACAACTGCTCTCTCTCCCCAGTCCCCCACGCCAAGAGCCTCGGGGTTATCCTTGACTCTTCCCTCTCCTTCAAGCCCCACATCCAGGCCCTCGCCACCTCCTGCTGACTCCAGCTCAAAAACATATATAAGATCCGCACTTTCCTTGACCATTACACTGCTAAAACCCTTATTCACGCTCTCATCATCTCCCGCCTTGACTACTGCAACCTCCTGCTCACCGGCCTCTCCAATACCTCCTTTGCACCTCTCCAATCTATCCTGAACTCCACTGCCCACCTAGTCCATCTGTCTCCCCGCTACTCCCCTGTCTCCCCCTCTGCCAAGCCCTTCACTGGCTCCCTACTTCCCAGAGATCCCGGTTTAAAACATTAACCATGACATGTAAAGCCATTCACAACCTGTCTCCTCTATACATCTCTGACATGGTTTCCCAATACTTATTCTCACGCAACCTGCGATCCTCCCAAGAGCTCCTCCTCTACTCCCCCCTCATCTCCTCTTCGCACAACCGCATACATGATTTCTTCCGGGCATCCCCTATACTCTGCAACTCACTGCCCAAACACATAAGATATTCTCCTACCCTGAGAACCTTCAAAAGAAGCCTGAAGACCCACCTGTTCCGCCAAGCCTACCACCTGCAATAAGACCCGGTCCACCACACCGCCTCATGACTGGAACTTCCCCTTCCCACTGTATCCCCACCTGCCCCTCATAGACTGTGAGCCCTCGCGGACAGGATTTCTCCCGTCTTGTATCTGTACGACCGAATTGTCCACATTTATTGTTACTTGTATTGTTACTATGTTACTTGTCCTAGTCTGCCCCTTTTAGCATGTAAAGAGCCATGGAATATAATGGCGCTATATAAATAAATAAATAATAATAATAATAATAATAATAATAATAATGATTGTTTCCTCTCTTAACAAGTCCTAGTACTTGTAAATAATTTTCTTTAAATATTTATTCTGTGATATAAATGAAAGAATAATCAAGACAGTGGCAGTTGCTTTCATCAATACCATGGCAAATTTTCTGAACTGGAAGCGAGTTGAAGAGTCTATAACATTTGGCACAGCACAGCAACACCTTTTGTCAAGTCATTCACTTGCTGTTGTAACGTCAAGGTGATACTGTCTACTGGAGCTGGTGCACATGAAATGACTGGTCTCTTGTCCATGGAACTGTAAACCACTGCTTGGTGGTAACCCGTGCTCTCATGCTACGTAGTTGTACATGGGGTTCATGGTGCTCCCCATAAATCTACATAAATTAATTGAGAGGAGTAGTTTCCAAAAAGAGTCACTTGCGGGGGATTTTAACTTATTAGGCATATAAGAGGTTCTGCAAATGCAAAATAGTGTCTACTAATTATAGATGATTTTGCATTCCAAAAGTCAATGATACTCATGTAAGTCCAAGCACTGCCATGCACCCAAACAGTAATTATTCTGCACATATGGGGTGTAAGAATACTCTGGACAAAATGCATAACAATTATATAGTGCATTTGTTCCTGCATCACTTGTGAAAAATAAAAACTTTGGTGCTAAAATAATTTTTTTGAAAAAAAATAAAATTTGCATTTTTTTCCTTCTACATTGGTTTATGGTCATGAGCTCTTAGAGGTTTCACAAATGAAGCCGATGAAAAGTAGACATGTGGTAAGTGATATGTATTAACTATGTTGTGTGACATAACTCTCTAGTTAAATGGTTAAAAGGACTAAAAATTTAAAGCTTGAAACTTAAATTATTACTTGTAAAAATTTTCATAAAATTTCCAACATTTTCACAAATAATCAAAAAAAATATCATCTTAAGTTTACTATTAACATGAAGTTCAACATGTCTCAAAAAATGATCTCAGAATCACTAGGATATGTTGAAGTGTTCCAGAGTTACTTGTAAAGTGTCACTGGACAGAATTTAAAAAATTGGCCTGATCAGGATGGTGAAAACAGGCTTGGGGTGAAGGTGTTAAAAATGGCTAAAGAACTTCAACATGCGCAAATAGTGAATGTTAAGTAAAAAACAAAAGCATGTTCAGCTTATACAGTGTATATTGCTTGCAAAGCTGATTACTAAATTGACTGAATAAGACTTATAGCCAGGGGCAGGAAATTGATTGAAATCACAGTCCATGCATGATAATTTTGTTTCATTGGAATACTCTACACAGGACTGACTTTGTAAAGACACTGATAGATCTAAGGGTTATTAGCAAAATTGACATCGTTTTCAAAATTACAGTTTTTACTATAAAATATTTGTACTGTACTGTATACATCAGTCATTTTTAGAATCAGAATAAAAACTAATATATAATATTTTCAAAACAGCAACCATTCAGTTCATTTAAAATAAGGAAAGCTCTAGTGACTGGTGAAATTGGTAAAACCACATCAACATTTTAGATTATGTGTATAGATGGGCAAACCGGCAGATGTTCCGCTTTGCCAGATTCGGCAGGACTTAAAAAAAAGACCGGTTCAGGCCCAGACTTCAACCCAATCCTATGTAAGTGTATTCGGCCCAAACGTCAGCGCTATAAAATAGTGGTAGCAAGGGCTACAGGCAGGGGCTGGCTGGCGACACTAACTCCAGGTGGCAATTTTGGTCTGCCAGCCCTTAGGTGAGGACCGGAGGGGGTGCCGTCTGACTTTTTTGGTGCCCGGGGGGGGGGGTGCTGTATGGCTCTTTTGGTGCTGTATCACTGCGTCTGCTGTACTTTCACAACACCAGCCAAAAAGCGCCGCCGGTCCATTTCTGTGGGGGGCGGCCCTGGATGAGGGCTATACCACCAGCCCAGGGGGCACTTGCCCCCCTACCACCTGGGCCAGTCCGCCCCTGGCTGCAGGGCTTTAAGGCAAATATGAAAAAATGTTTTCCATTTTCTCAGGGCTGACAACCTCAGAGACCATAACCCCACCCCGCCTTGGTTTCTGTGTGCAACCCTCTCCCTGTGACTCCCCCTCCCCTTGGCTAAGTCTATAGAGGAAGCTATGTCCTTTTATAGCCACACTGCAAGCCTGAGGAATGTTTTATGAATTGAAGGAATGCCAGTTTATTGCTGCAGTGATAAGAATCTTGTCAGGAAAATACAAAAAATCTTCAATTTTTTTGAGCAGCACGACAATGTGACCCACTTCTTTGCCATTTGCAGGTTTGTAGAAGCACACTCTCTATGAGGTACTTCACACACAACGATATCACTAGCGACATTGCTATGTGTGACATATAGCAGCCATCAGGCCTCTGCTGTGAGATCGCTGATCGTTACAAATCATTCTGGATCATGTTTAGATGATAGGGAAGAAAATGGTGTGTCACAGTCCGCGCTGCCACGATCATCCACTCCAAAGAAAACACGTGAAGATGGAACTTCCAACGAAATATTTTATTTCCTCCTGCCTGCCTGGAGGCAGGAGAAAATAAAATATTTCGTTGGAAGTTCCATCTTCACGTGTTTTCTTTGGAGTGGATGATCGTGGCAGCGCGGACTGTGACACACCATTTTCTTCCCTATCATCTGATGTATCTCCACACTTGTGTGGATGGTGGAAGTCCTGCAGCGGCTATCTGGTAACAATCATCAAAAACGCCTTCAAGCCAGTTGTGGGTTACACAACTGCCCCAGGTGAGTGAATCCCTGTTTTCACCGCTTATACACTCAGTGCCACATTGATAGGGCACTATTGCGCCTCTTGTTCCCCCTTTTTTATCTGGATCATGTTTAGGTAGTTGCGCTCCCGCTGGGCATCATGCATCGCTGTGATTGACAGGGACAACAACCAACGATCTCAATACTACGTCTGAGAGTGACAGGGTCCCAACGACTGTCGTATCATTGCTGCATCGCTGTGAGATCTGACTGTTTAACATCTCACCAGAGACCACGTAGCGACCACCAGCGATCCTGGCCAGGTCAAATCGTGGTCTTGATCACTGGAAAATTGAAGCGTGTAAAAGGGCCCTAAAGGTCCTGTCACACACAACGATGCAAAAATGATTCCGACAACGATAACGATCCCGTAAAGATCGTTGGTGCGTCGTTATGAAGTCGTTGGTGAGCATTTCTCCACATCATATTAAATGATATCTTGCCTGTACTTGTATATGTGTTCCATTGGGAACTATTGGCAGGTCTCTGTCAGGCATACACTGTGAGACTGCATAATATCTTCCTATACCTGTCTATCGATCTTATAATTGATTTCTGGCTATCTTACCGCAGCATATTTCAATCCAGCATATCGAGCTCACTGACTAGCTCTCAGTTGGCTCAAAGCCAATTGTTGTATCCGGCTATCTTACTGCAAATTGTTTTAATCCGGCATATCGAGCTCACTGACTAGCTCTCAGTTGGCTCGAATCCGTTTGTTGTGTCACTTGAGTGTATACCATATTATGTGTAAACTGCTGCCTTCAATGCTATGTGTAAAATGTCTAAATATCCCAATTTTTATGTTAGCAGCCAGCTTAGCTATTTACTGTGGGTGGGTTCCAAAGTTCTAACCTCATTCCAGATCCTTATGTATACATTAGTGTTAAATCTACCAAGAACATCTCTGGGGTGTAGCAGGTCAAATCAAATGTGCTGAATAGTATAGTTGTGGTCTGATAGGTAGGGGGTTGCGTCTACATCTAATGTTGCAGTACAAATGTATACGTTTATGTTGTACCTACTGAACTCACTGATAGACTCTTAGTGAGGCACATTTCAAATTCGGCTATGTTCGACAATGGCCACTTCGCCCTAATGGCCACTTTACACGTCCCGATATCGTCGTCCAACTTTGACAAAAAGTCACTTGGTTAGTGCGTTGGCACCGATATCGTTCGTCCGTTGTGTGGTGTAAATGTGCAATGCGACTCAAGAATGATGTCAAACCGATATCGGGGAAGAATTGTGCAGGCTCTCCAACTGCCCTATATTGGATGGACGATCTGGCAGGATCGTGCTGTGTGACAGCCCAACACCGACTTGGAGAGCAACTTCCCCTATTCACTCCCATGTTAAATGGTCGTTCCTGGGTCGCTCGTACGAGGGGCATAGACATCGCAGTTGTGTTGCCTGCTGATATCACCCTGTGTAACATCTCCTATGCGATCTTGGATTTCAGCCAAATAAGTGTGCACTCCCGTGCCATTGTATCCAATATCGAAACGATGTTGGGACGTGTAAAGTGGCCATCAGACTCCCTGTTTTTTGGGAGCCAAAATGCTTGCTGTAAGATTTGCTGGCTGGAAACAACACCTAACCTTAAAGTCTACCATCTTGTATTAAGCTGTAGAGTTTTTTAGAGCTTTAAATTAAATTTTTTTAAGACTCCTGGATTTTGCAGGTGTTTTGAAACCTGTAGGAGATGAATTTTGGAAACAAGGCCAAATGTAGCAGCAGCTGTGAAGGTCAGGAAGCTTTCAATGTCCTTAAAACATCAGTTTATGTGAGCTTAATATTTTTGAAGGAAGTTTATTTGAATATTTACTTTTTTATCTTAATATTACTATTATTATTATTATTTTTTTTTTTGGGACAGCAAACCTTTGTTATTGCAGAGGGTCAGCAGCATGCAAGGCCATCTTTTCCACACTTATGTGATAACGATTCATATCAAAATAGCATATGGCCATTATATGCTTCACACACATTTTTATAGGTATGTTACTGTTCACACTCAAGAAACATCATACTATGGATATTGCTTCTTGAAAATGTGCAATCATTATTTCATGTAATTCCATACATTTAATATAGAGATTTTTTGCAAGTGTGCAACTTTGTTGTTATACGTATAATTCATATTGAACTTGTGCTTGCATTGCTGCAGTGCACAGCCCACTAGCTTTATTCATCAGCATTCAAGTTGAATTGGTGACCTGAGGCTAGGGTCACACGTAAGCCTTTGGTCTGTTTTTGGCTTCATTTTTGGCAATTTTTTTTTCTAAGTCCAAAAACTGATAGAAAAATGGATTAGATGTAATAAACACCCTGTCTGTTTTTTTCTGCACCTAAAAACATTGCTATGTACGTTTTTAAGCCAAAGCAACGTTTTTGGGGTCCGTTTTTTAAAAGAAAAAATTTTAACATGGGCCCTATGGAAAAACAGATCAGTTTTTTTTGGGTGTCTTAAAAAAACGGATCCATTTTTTCAGGAATTTTGGTAAAAAAATGACTAAGTCCAAAAATGTTCAGGGGTGCAGGAGGCTCAAAAAGCACCCAAAAAAAAATGGATTGGTCATGGAAATCACTTCCAAAAACAAATTTCTATGTGTGACCCTAGCCTGATTAACCCCTTAGTGACGAAGCCAATTTCCACCTTAATGACCAGACTGTTTTTTGTAATTCTGACCAGTGTCCCTTTATGAGGTAATATCTCTGGAACGCTTCAACGGATCCTAGCGATTCTGAGATTGTTTTTTCGTGACATATTGGGCTTCATGTTAGTGGTAAATTTAGGTCGATAATTTTTGTGTTTATTTGTGAAAATATAAAAAAATTGGCAAAAATTTTGAAAATTTGACAATTTTCAAATTTGTCATTTTTATTCTGTTGAACCGGAGCGTTATGTGACACAAAATAGTTAATAAATAACATTTCCCACATGTCTACTTTACATCAGCACAATTTTGGAAAAAAAAAATTTTTTGGTTAGGACGTTATAAGGGGTCAAAGTTCATCAGCAATTTTTCATTTTTCCAGCAAAATTTACAAAACCATTTTTTTAGTGACCACATCACATTTGAAGTCCATTTGAGGGGTGTACATGACAGAAAACACCCAAAAGTGACACCATTCTGAAAAGTGCACCCCTCAAGCTACTCAAAACTACATTCAAGAAAATGATTAACCCTTCAGGTGCTTCACAGCAACTAAAGCAAAGTGGAAACAAAAAATGGACATTTTAATTTTTCCAACAAAAATGTTCTTTTAGCCTCGATTTTTTCATTTTCACATGGGCATCAGGATAAAATGCATCCTAAAATTTGTTGGGCAATTTCTCCTGAGTACACCGATACCTCATATGTGGTCATAAACCACTGTTTGGGCGCATAGCAGGGCTCAGAAGGAAAGGAGCGCGATTTGACTTTTGGAGCTAATTTACCATTCAAAAAGTCAAATGGCGCTCCTTCTCTTTCGAGCCCTGCGGTGCGCCCAAACAGTGGTTTATGACTACATATGAGGTATCGGTGTACTCAGGAGAAATTGGCCAACAAATTTTAGGATGCGTTTTATCCTGTTGCCCATGTGAAAATGAAAAGAATAGAGGACAAAAGAAAATGTTTGTGAAAAAAAAGTACTTTTTCATTTTTACAGATCAATTTGTAAAGCACCTGAGGGTTCAAAGTGCTCACTAAGCATCTAGATAAGTTCCTTGGGGGGTCTAGTTTCCAAAATGGGGTCACTTGTGGGGGAGCTCCAATGTTTAGGCACACAGGGGCTCTCCGTATGCAACATGGTGTCCGCTAACAATTTGAATGGAAAATTAGCTCCAATTGCTAGCGGACACCATGTTGCGTATGGAGAGCCCCTGTGTGCCTAAACATTGGAGCTCCCCCACAAGTGACTCCATTTTGAAAACTAGACCCCCAAGGAACTTATCTAGATGGGTGGTGAGCACTTTGAACCCCCAGGTGCTTCACAAATGAATCCGTAAAAATGAAAAAAGAAAATTTTTGTGGAAAAGAAAGTACTTTTTCATTTTTATGGATCCATTTGTGAAGTACCTGAGGGTTCAAAGTGCTCACTATGCATCTATATAAATTCCTTGGGGTGTCTAGTTTCCAAAATGGGGTCACTTGTGGGGGAGCTCCAATGTTTAGGCACACAGGGGCTCTCCGTATGCAACATGGTGTCCGCTAACAATTTGAATGGAAAATTAGCTCCAATTGCTAGCGGACACCATGTTGCGTATGGAGAGCCCCTGTGTGCCTAAACATTGGAGCTCCCCCACAAGTGACCCCATTTTGAAAACTAGACCCCCCAAGGAATTTATCTAGATGGGTGGTGAGCACTTTGAACCCCCAGGTGCTTCACAAATGAATCTGTAAAAATGAAAAAAGAAAATGTTTGTGGAAAAGAAAGTACTTTTTCATTTTTATGGATCCATTTGTGAAGTACCTGAGGGTTCAAAGTGCTCACTATGCATCTATATAAATTACTTGGGGTGTCTAGTTTCCAAAATGGGGTCACTTGTGGGGGAGCTCCAATCTATAGGCACACAGGGGCTCTCCGTATGCAACATGGTGTCCGCTAACAATTTGAATGGAAAATTAGCTCCAATTGCTAGCGGACACCATGTTGCGTATGGAGAGCCCCTGTGTGCCTAAACATTGGAGCTCCCCCACAAGTGACCCCATTTTGAAAACTAGACCCCCCAAGAAACTTATCTAGATGGGTGGTGAGCACTTTGAACCCCCAGGTGCTTCACAAATGAATCCGTAAAAATGAAAAAAGAACATTTTTGTGGAAAAGAAAGTACTTTTTCATTTTTATGGATCCATTTGTGAAGTACCTGAGGGTTCAAAGTGCTCACTATGCATCTATATAAATTCCTTGGGGTGTCTAGTTTCCAAAATGGGGTCACTTGTGGGGGAGCTCTAATGTTTAGGCACACGGGGGCTCGCCATACACGACATGGTATCCACTTACAATTCCAATTGCTAGTGGACACCATGTCACGTATGGAGAGCTCCTATGTGCCTAAATATTGGAGCTCCCCCACAAGTAACCTCATTTTGGAAACTAGACACCCCAAGGAACATATTTAGATGCATAGTGAGCACTTTGAACCCCCAGGTGCTTCACAAACTGATCCGTAAAAATGAAAAAGTACTTTTTTTCACAAAAATCTTCTTTTTTTTCCTTTTTACAGACTAATTTGTGAAGCACTTGGGGGTTGAAAGTGCTCACTATGCATCTAGATTTTTTCCTTGGTGGGTCTAGTTTCCAAAATGGGGTCACTTGTTGGGGAGCTCCAATGTTTAGGCACACAGGGGCTCTCCATATGCGACATGGTGTCCGCTAACAAATTGAATGGAAAAATAGCTCTAATAGTTAGCGGACACCATGTCGCATATGGGGAGCCCCTATGTGCCTAAACATTGGAGCTCCCGCACAAGTGACCCCATTTTGGAAACTAGACACCTCAAGGATTCTATCTAGGGGTATAGTGAGCATTTGGAATCTACAGCTACTTCACAGAATTTGATAATGTCATTATGAACATTTTCTTTTTTTCACACAATTTCTTACTTTTAGGGCCCTTTCACATCAGCGTTTTTTGAAATTTGCGGCAGATGCGGTGAAAAAACTGCATCTGCCGCAATTACCGCATACCGGCTGCACTTGCGGCGCGGTTGCGGTAAACGCCATGCAAAGTATAGGCGTACTTGCGGCAGGTGCGGCAAGTGCGGTTTTGCACTTGCGGCAGGTGCGGCCGCGAAAAAAACGCGGCTGACCGCTGTTTTTTTTGCGGCCGCACCTGCCGCAAGTGTAAAACCGCACTTGCCGCACCTGCCGCAAGTACGCCTATACTTTGCATGGCGTTTACCGCAACCGCGCCGCAAGTGCAGCCGGTATGCGGTAATTGCGGCAGATGCGTTTTTTTCACCGCATCTGCCGCAAATTTCAAAAAACGCTGATGTGAAAGGGCCCTTAGAGCATGTGCACAAGATACGGACACACCGTGTCCTGGTTGTCTCCTACCCTGTATTTTTTTTTAGTATTACTTTATTAAATTTTTTAAAAAAATGACGTAGAGCTTCGCCATATTTTTGGTCCAGCCAGGTACAGCAGGCAGCTACGGGCTGCCACGAACCCCTTCTGCCTAGTTTTACCTGGCTGGAAACCAAAAATATAGGGAAGCTCCTTTTTTTTTATATTTCATGAAATAATTTTTTTTAAAAAATGGCGTGGGCTTTGCCATATTTTTGGGCCAGCCAGGTACAACTAGGCAGCTGGGGGCTGGAATCCTCAGCGTAGTGAGGCCCAAGCTTTCTGGGCCCCCCCCCCCTGTGAATTGCAGCCCGCAGCCGCCCCAGAAAATGGCACATTCATAGAAGTGCCATTTTCTGGCCCTGTATCCAGCTCTTGCAGCTGCCGTGTAGCGGTGGCAGACTGGGTAATAAGGGGTTAATGCCAGCTTTTTGGCAGCTGGCACTAAGCCCGAGATTCATAACGTCTGGCCAATATTAGACCGGACCATTAGGAATCTCTAATAGATTGTAAAGAAAACACAACACAGAGAAAAATATTTTTATTGGAAAAAAAACACAAACACATATTTAGACCCCATCTTTATTACAGTGAAGTCCGACATAGTCCAGTGGGATGGTCCAACGTAGTCCATTGGAAAGGTCCGACGTAGTCCAGTGGCAGGTCCCGCGATGATTCTCATTCAGATGATGATCTGAAGTTAACCCCTTGTGTGGTCACAAGGAGTTAACTGCAGGTCATCATCCCTGTGTGGTCACAAGGGGTTAACTGCAGATCCGGTAACCCCTTGTGACTACACAGGGATGATGACCTGCAGTTAACCCCTTGTGTGGTCACAAGGGGTTAACTGCAGATCCAGTAACCCCTTGTGACCACACAGGGATGATGACCTGCAGTTAACCCCTTGTGACCACCCAAGGGGTTAACTGCAGGTCATCATCCCTGTGTGGTCACAAGGGGTTAACTGCAGATCCAGTAACCCCTTGTGACCATACAGGGATGATGACCTGCAGTTAACCCCTTGTGACCACACAAGGGGTTAACTGCAGGTCATCATCCCTGTGTGGTCACAAGGGGTTAACTGCAGATCCAGTAACCCCTTGTGACCACACAGGGATGATGGCCTGCAGTTAACCCCTTGTGACCACACAAGGGGTTAACTGCAGGTCATCATCCCTGTGTGGTAACAAGGGGTTAACTGCAGATCCAGTAACCCCTTGTGACTACACAGGGATGATGACCTGCAGTTAACCCCTTGTGTGGTCACAAGGGGTTAACTGCAGATCCAGTAACCCCTTGTGACCACACAGGGATGATGACCTGCAGTTAACCCCTTGTGACCACACAAGGGGTTAACTGCAGGTCATCATCCCTGTGTGGTCACAAGGGGTTAACTGCAGATCCAGTAACCCCTTGTGACCATACAGGGATGATGACCTGCAGTTAACCCCTTGTGACCACACAAGGGGTTAACTGCAGGTCATCATCCCTGTGTGGTAACAAGGGGTTAACTGCAGATCCAGTAACCCCCTGTGATCACACAGGGATAATGATCTGCAGCTAACCCCTTGTGACCACACAGGGGGTTAACTGCAGAACACCCCTGTGTGGTCGTTGATGGGTTAACTCTGCCTCTGTTCCGGCGCACGCAGAGCAGCGGCGCCGGGACAGAGGCAGAGAGAAGACGGCCGGCGATGCTGCAGGACGGGTAAGTATGAGAGCAGGGAAGGGGGCCCGGGGGGGAGCAGAGCATAACGGGGGTTGGGGATCGAGGGGACAGCATGGGGAAGACCTGGGGAAGGAGGGGGGGCTCTGATGACCGGAGGGGAGCCGCGCAGGGAGGAGGGGGAGCTGGGGACTCAGGGAGCCGCGCAGGGAAGAGGGGGAGCTGGGGAGCCGCGCAGGGAGGAGGGGGAGATCAGGGGTGAGACCAGGGGTGAGGGGGGATGACATTGGGGGGCCACTGAGGGGACCAGTGGCCCCCCAGGAATGGCGGCATCTATATGCGATCTGACAGATCGCATAGAGATGCAGCGGAGGCGGCGGGTTTGGCGCCGGCCGCCGCCATTTTCAGATGGTTAGGGGGTGGGGGGGGGATGATGATCCCCAGTACTGGGGGTCTTGGTGGGCTAGGGGGTTAATGCTTTCACTTTGTTCCGACATGTGTTTTCATGTCGGATCAAAGTGAAAGCATTTTTCCCGGCACTTTCACTTTGTGCAATGTGATGATCGGTAAACGGTGTTTTACCGGTCATCACATTACAGGTGCCGGTAAAAAACTAGCTAATTACTAATCTCTAGGGTGTCAGCTACAATCGGTACGCTGACACCCTAGAGGTTTTTGCTACAGGGGCGGCGCTACAGGGCATTTTCTAGCCTTACGTCTACAGACGTACGGCTGGGCTTTAGTACCCTTTTTTTCGGACGTCTGTAGACGTTAGGCTGTCGTCTAGGGGTTAAAGTTATTTGTTTTCATCTTTATGTCTCCTACAAATGTCAGTCTTCCATAATCACTGCACCTAGTAGTACCTGCGCAACGCAGTTTTTACCTTCTGGCATGGGGAATTGGTTGTGTGAGTGACATTACTTCTACCGCACAATTAATGCAAGGGTTAATGAGGGGAGCTAGTCAACAAGGTTGTGCTAACAGTAATAAGTTGGGGTGATTAATTGTGTTACTCAGTCCTGGTAGTGGAATAGCAGCGTCCCTAGGAAAAGCAAACAGATGTCAGGCTGAAGTTCAGCATGTCAGCACCATGTGATCACTGCAGTCCAAGCAGCTACTCAGTGCTACACCAAGATTCACCTACGGTACTACCATGTTTTGGCATTACACAGTTTGGAAATGGAACCCCAGCAACAAGACATGTCTGATCTGGAGGAGTTAATCTAATTTGCTACTCCAAGCGCAGAGTACATCAGAATCAGACCTGGAGTGGCATCTACCGGAGGACAACATGGACACATATATGATTTGGATCACCACCACACTACTCACATAGGGCCTACTGTGCAGCGAGGTGCAGATGCAATGCTGGACTCCGATACCAGAGGAGGACATGAGCTCAGAATCAGGAGGTGAACCTTTCCTCATGCCATCCGGGAGCACCACATTTCACACTGCAGAGGATTTTGCAGCATGCCTGGAAGTATTCAACTTGCAGCCAGTGCTGCAACCACTGGATTACCAATACAACCAGGACCAAGAGTATGATGTAGATGCAGAGGAGGAGGCCGAGGAGGAGGCCGAAGTAGAAGAGGCAGAAAACCCACTTTCCCAGCTGTGTGTAAAACCAGCACCAGAGGCCTTCGACTGTGACAATGCAATGTGGGTAACCCTGCCCTGTCCAAACACCTATCAGGTACTGCATGAACCACCACATCTGACTTCTGTCTGCTTTATTGAGGAGATTTGGTTTGCAGATGCCTGGCAGTGGTTGAATGGGCCTAAGGCCAATCATGTCTACGACCAATGTACCTGTCGCAAGGTGTTTGTATTTTTGCAGGATAAAGGATTTACTCCTAGTAGAGCAAGTTACTGGGCATCGGTGGTACGTAAACCGATCTACTTTGCTGTGTGACTATCTTTCCAAAAGCTTGTGCACTATATTTGTTAGGGAGGAGGTCACTTTTATGAAGGTGTGGGGCAGCAAGGGGTGGCTTGGGTTTGGCATATGTTGAGTTGCAACTGCCAACCAATATGAGAAGTGGAAGGAGGAGGTGAACCTGGAGAGAATGTAGTAAATATAGTGTTGGATGAAAGACAGGCATCTCCTAGCCAGCCATTTTCACCCAAGCCCACAGGGCATGTCAGTTTGGTACAAGTTTCTCCTGTCTTACAATAGGGTGTGGTTGTACCTTCGTCATCTTCTCCAGTGGTTGCCATGATGTTGTGTGCTAGAGTGGGAGGTGGTGGTGGAGAATGGCCCAACAGAAGTAGTTATTTTGACCCCAGAGACTGTCTGGCAGTGAAGTACCATCACTAATGCTGACCTTCAGCCCAGGCAATGCTGAAAATGCTGGAAGACCTTTTCGTACCATGTAGAATGGATGTTTCTATAAAGAGGCATCTTGTTTAGTTGATGACCTTTCCCTTAGGGCCACATCACACACACAGATATCTGTGCAGATATTGTTCACAGATCTCAGGTTGCAGTGAAATCATGGACACATTGCTCCATTTTGTGGCTGTGTACAAATGGATTAATGTGTCCATGGATTCACTGCAACCAGAGATATGTGAACAATATCTGCACAGATATCTGTGTGTGTGACGTGGCCCTTAGTTGGAATTTAGGCGAGAATTTAACATATGTGATCTAAACTTTTCCTTTCCATTGTATCTCTGGCAGTATGTTTAAGGTGGGTTTACACGCTTCAATCTCGTTCCGATATCGCAATTCAATGGCGCGGGAGCGCGCAATTAGTGCACGTTTCTCCCGCATCGCATTGGATGTTTACACGCTGCGATATCGGAATACAACGTCCGTGCGATGTCTAAGCCCCCCAACCCAGGATCGCACACTTAACATGGGAGTGAATGGGTGACGTTTCAAATCGCATCGTAGTTGTGCGTTTACACAGCACGATCCGACTCCAATCTCCCTTCAATATCGGGGCATTGAATAGCACGCTCATTCAATCCCCGATATCGCATTGACATCATTCCTGCATCGTATTGGACGTTCACACCATACAACGCAGGCACGATGTCGGGTCCAACGATTGAACCACGTGACTTTTCATTGAAATCGTACTACGATATCGCGACGTGTAAACCCGCCATTAGGGTTGTTGTCCTGCTGGAAGGTTAAGCTACATCCCATCTCAAATCTTTTGCAGCCTCTAACTGTAAAGGCCCAGTTACACACACAGATAATTATGCAGAGATTGGCCAGGTTCACACATACCATCCATTTTTGTCTTAAATCCGTTTTTGGGAACATTTTGGACATTTTTTTTTTAAGTCCAAGAACGCATATGCGTTAATGCATGTGTGTGTGTTTTTTAAAAAAACGCATGCTGTTTTGTGCAGCAGCCCAAAAACGCTACTAGCTGCATTTTTGGGGTGATTTCAAAAAACGCATGCGTTTATTTAACATGGGGCCCTATGGGAAATGCATGCTTTATCGCATGGCACATATGGGCACCTGCGTTAACGCATGCGTTAACACATATGCGTTTTTTATGAAAAAATGACTAAATCCCAAAATTTGCCAAAAACGTCCAGGACCTCAGGGGACACTATTAGCACCCTTAGAAAAACTGATCAGTTTTTCTAAGGGCTTAAAAAAAAGATTTGTATGTGTGAACCTGGCCATTGTTCGCAGATCTCTGGCTGCAGTGAAATCATGGACACATTGTTCCATTTTGTGGCCGTGTACAAATGTAACAATGTGTCCATGATTTCACTGCAACCAGTGATCTGTGAACAATCTCTGCACAATTATCTGTGTGTGTAACTGGGCCTTTAACCTTGTTTTACATTTCTGCAGAACTTAATCCCTGACCTATCTGGTATGTTCCTTGGTTTTTATAATCCTTCTTGACCCCCAATGTTCTCAAAAACTCTGAGACCTTCACGGAACAGCTTTAGTTATACTGAAAATAAATTACACAAAGGTGGACTCAATGGAATAATTAAATGACTTCTGGAGGCAATTTATCACATGAGATTTTATTTAAGGCCCAGTTAGGCCGGCTTCACACTGCAGCGTGATCCGGTCCGGGGCTGTCCGGGATGACCCTGATAGCCGTGGACCAGATCAGCACACAGGACTGGGGGGCTAATATGCCCTCCGGTCTGGTGTGCAGAGCACTCAGTTCCCACTGCTGATAAGTCAGGACCGCGAGCGCCGCGGTCCTGACCTGTCAGCGGCTGCAGCTGCATGCGCTGCACACCGGACCGGAGGGCATATTAGTCCCCCAGTCCTGTGTGCTGATCCGGTCCGCGGCTGTCAGGGTCATCCTGGACAGCCCTGGACCAAATCACGCCGCAGTGTGAAGCCGGCCTTACACACACAGATAATTGTGCAGAGATTGTTCGCAGATCTCTGGTTGCAGTGAAATCATGGACACATTGTTCCATATTGTGGCTGTGTACAAATGTAATAATGTGTCCATGATTTCACTGCAACCAGAGATCTGCGAACAATCTCTGCACGATTATCTGTGTGTGTAACTGGGCCTTTAGTGGTAAAAAACTACAGTGGTTGAATACACTTGTATGCACATCACAATATTCTGACTTCCTAAACTATAAAAAAAAGCATGTGTTATTTTCTATTAGACTTTACAAATACTTGCTGCATAGTGTTGGGATATCACATAAAATTCTAATAAAAAAATAAAACAATCTCTGTGTGTAGTGTGGAAATGTGCAAATGTTCACCAGGGAAGACAAGTTTTTCTCGGCACGGTATATGGCTGAATTAAACAGTTAGGGTACCGTCACACACAGAGATATATTGCATGCAACTCACTGGTTGCAGTGAAATCATGGACACATTGTTCCACTTGTACACAGCAACAAAATAGAACAATGTGTCCAGTGAGTTGCATGCAATATATCTCTTTGTGTGACGGTAACCTTATTGTTGAGAGCTCTTCAGGGTTGGTTGTATTCATACTAGGGGTTGTCTTCAGGAGACAACGCTTTATTGATGTATGCATGGAGGTTTTAATACTTGTGTTATGGAAATAGTTAGTCAAAAATAGTCAGATAAAATTATGGAAAATTATGGAAAAATGCAGTTATATAATCAGGCAGATCTAAATTATTTTTATGGGCCCTCTCACATCTGCTCTCCTGTGCGTTTGGCTGCACTGCACTAGCGCAGATGGTAGCACAGTGCAAACGCTGCCAAGCACATTGGACGGCAGATGAAGTGCATTGTGCTAATGCCGCCATTACCTTCTATGTGCGAATGCAGGCAAATGGATCCCCAAAGCGCAAGTGTGACAGCGGCTGTGTCACAGCACATGCGCTACTCCAGATGCATGGGAAATGCGTCATGCGCTGTGACACACCCTCTTTCACACTTGGGCTTCAGAGATCCGTTTGGCTGCACCCGTACATAGCAGGTAATGGCGGCGTTAGCTCAAAGCACTGCATCTGCGCTCCGATGTGCTTGGCAGCGTTTGCACTGCGCTACCATCTGAGCTAGTGCAGTGCTGCCAAACGCACAGGAGCACAGATGTGAAAGGGCCATATGTGTATGTTACATGACAAGCCAGTTCATGAGGTCATAATCTAACCTGAAATCTTTAGAAGAAGGTGTTCCATCTTATCCTACCATCACTTAAAAGTTTGCTACCTCCTGATGCTGTAGATTCATTCGTAAACAGAATAAAATAAATCCAACTATTCCAAGTTTAGATTTCCTCAGAAACAGACAGCCCTTTCCAATCCTCAGGCACAATGCAGATATTATAGCAAGATTGATGCAAAGATCAAGAGTCTGCAAGTAACATTAGTGTGTTTATTATGTATTAATGGCAAATCCACCAAAGTGAAAGGGCACACTGTTCCTGATATTCTGTGTGTATTAAGATATATTATGTCGAGTATATCTGCTACGAGAAAAACGGTACCTGTCTTCTTTTAACTTATTGCTTTTATTGCATTGACACCTTGCCCAGCACGAAATGAGTTAGGAATACTTAAATCATTTCTGTATATTTTTCACTTCATACAGTAATTTGTGCAAGTGTTCAGACTCATTGGAAACCAATAAAGAGCTGTATATTTGTTCTTTTCTCTCCAACCTGGCACTTTATCAGACAAGACTTACAAGTCATCTTTCAGATAAGACAAAGAAAGTCATGCATCAACTGAATTCTATTAACACATTGGAAGGTTTGACTGATATCTTTTGCAGCTTTCATTTTCTTCTCAAAATTCAAGTTATGTCTTTTTTAGAATTTCCAATATATTTAAATTGAATGTAGATGATAAAGTTAACAGGTCCATGCTCCTGAGTGTCATCATTTCTCAATCCAAGAAGGACAAAAGTAAAGAAAGGTGGTATTTATCATTACACTCGGGAAATTTAAATTAATATTACAGTTTCATTGATCAGTGCAGAATAACATATTTAATAGGCTGTAAAATATATATGTGGAATTGATTAAAAGCAATATGTAATTAAAAGTATGAAGTATTCTGAATCAAAAATGGAAGCAGAAAAATATTTCAATAGTAAGTACAGCAATTTAATCATTAATAGAATTTTATCCAAGGTTGAAAATCATAACCCAAAAATAAAGTTAAAAGTTACAGTTTCATATGGTAAAAGAAAAAATGCAACTTTATTGCTTATTTGTGTTATTGTTCATATACAGATTTGCAAAAAAAATGTTGGTACCCTTGTGGTAAAGTATGAAAAAACTACAGTGATCACTGAAGTAACTTGAAACTCACGTAACTAATTTTCAATACTGAATTTCCATTAATGAAGATCAAACATTGGTTTTGAATTATGGTTCAACCACAAAAACTAACTACTGCAAAAACTTATTGCACCCCAAGAAAAAAATGATGTATGCGTCAACAACAGGGACATGTTAACCTAAGGTGTGTTCTGTAATCAGCATTACAGGTGTCTACAAACCTATAATTAGTCATTTCTTTGAATATAGAGAATAGCCTAAAGCCTAGGTCTCACATAACGATATTGGTAACGATATCGTCCTATTTGTGACGTAGGAACGATATCCTTACCGATATCGTTGCGTGTGACTGATAGCAGCGATCAGGCCCCTGCTGTGAGGTCGCTGATCGTTGCACAGGGCTCCTGACCATTTTTTTGGTCGTTGGCCCCCCCGCTGGTCACCACACATCGGTGTGTGTGACCGGCGGGGGCAGCGATCAGCGACCTGTCAGGATCCCCCGCCATGTCACAGCGCCGCACAGCAGCGCTGTAACATGACATGCAGCCTGACAAGCGGGCTTAGAGACCCGCTTGTTTACCATGGTTACCGGCACCCGCCCGCTTCCGAGTTGCGGGGAGCGAGCGGGTGCATCCTCTCCTATCCTGTCCCTCACTATTCTCATCTCTCCCTGCTATTTCCCTGTTCCCTACTCTATCCCCTATCCTAAACCCTAATCCTATCCCTCTCCTTGTTCTAAATAAAGAAAATCCCCCCCGAGGCTCACCGGCATCACAGGCTCCCATACCGGCATCTGTGTAATGGAGATGTCAGGGGTAAAAGACCTGTGATGAGGTCACAGTCATGTGACCGGCCGACCGGCCTATACTGTACAGTATAGGCTGGTCACATGACTGTGACCTCATCACAGGTCTTTTACCCCTGACATCTCCATTACACAGATGCCGGTATGGGAGCCTGTGATGCCGGTGAGCCTCGGGGGGGATTTTCTTTATTTAGAACAAGGAGAGGGATAGGATTAGGGTTTAGGATAGGGGATAGAGTAGGGAACAGGGAAATAGCAGGGAGAGATGGGAATAGTGAGGGACAGGATAGGAGAGGTCGGCACCCGCTCGCTCCCCGCAACTCGGAAGCGGGCGGGTGCCGGTAACCATGGTAAACAAGCGGGTCTCTAAGTGCAGGAGAGACCCGCTGTTACCATGGTTACCAGCGTCCGTCCGCTCCCAGGATGCAGGGAACGAGCGGACGCTGGGTACCCCAACGATCTGGCTGCCCAGAGGTCGCTGGTGAAGTCTGTCAGTGTGACAGCTCACCAGCGACCTGATAACGATGTGTCAACGATGCATCAACGATGCTGATCGTTGTCGGCATCGCTGACACATCGTTATGTGAGACCGGGGCTTTAAGCTAACTAATAAAAATGACTTGTAATAATGGGGCAAGAAAGTTTTGTAGTTAACCCTTATGCGGGATGTTTATTTAAACACAACACACTAAAATACATTAAAAACCTGTACAGTTAAAAAATGCTAAAATTAATTTGTCATAATAATTTAAGTTAAATTAATATTAAACTAAGACTGAAATTAAAAAGGGACTATACAGAGGTGTATGCTCCTATGGTACGGGTACAAGATGGGATGATGCTGTGTTGGTTATCTTTTTATAGTTTTACTTCCCACATCGATCGGATTTTGGGGATGTCTTGAAATGTTGAGACATTTTGCTCTTGCCTTGTAGTTTGGGGAACTGAAAAATAAAATTCTAAATGTAAGTATCTATAGCCCCTAAAAATAAAAACTAGGTGTGAAGCTTTGCTGGTTGTCTTACCTTCAGGGAATGGTGCTTGGGTTATGTGGTGTAATAGTTGAGTCAATGTCCCAGCATTGCTAAGGGGTCCACAAGATGGTTTTCTGAGTCTAAAAATTATATAAAACATTAACATTTGCCCTATTATTAGAAGCCATTTTTATTAGTTAGCGCTAGGCCATTCTCTGTATTCAAAGTATCTCACTACCCTTCTTGGGTGGGTCACACACAATACCACCTAGGCCTCTGCAGCAACTTAGCTACATTTACTCAGCTAGCTCCAGTGTATACCCTAATTAATTAATCATTTCTGTGTACTTAAAGGCTGCTATCATAGTTTGTAACACACTGAATATGGCCCAAACAAAATTAGGAGAATGTTGTCTCAGGAGGTTAGAAAGAGAATTATAGACAAAAATGTTGAAACTATCTCAAAACAGTTTGATTTTCTTGTTAGTACAATTGCACATACTATTTATAATATCAAGGTCTATGGGAGTATACGATATTACACATATACAATATACAATCTACAATCCGGTTCCTGCATTGCGGATGCTAAAACCACTCCGAAAACTGCAGCGTGCTTGATTTTTCACGCAGGCTGCAGGCTATTATTAGCGTAACCATTCCTATGCTATGTTTGCTGAAAGAATTGCTGCATAACCTAAAAATTGAATCTTTGTGTGCCCAGCAGCTGGGTATGGAGCAAGATTTCACAATGGGTGATCCTACCCAGCCCAGCCAATCTCATCAGGCAAATTTGGGGGATGAAGATGATGAGGAAGATGAGGAGGCAGAGGACTTCTTTTTCAGTGATACTGAGGGGAACCCTCATGCCACACAGGGTACTCCCAACCCCAGCTTCATGTCTTTCCAGCATGGGTGGGCTGGAGAGGAGGAACTAGAGTAGGAGTCTTAGTGTGGAGTGAGCATAGGAATTGTTCTTCCGCCTGGTGTCACAGAAAATATGCCTCTTTAAAGTTTGGCACACATGGCACACTTCATATCTAAATGTCTGTGCCAAGACCCTCGCGTGATCCACATTTTCAAAAGCAACCTATACTGGTTGACCACCTTTCTAGACCCTCGGTACAAGGACAAATTTCCTTCACTACTATTGCAGTAAACAAGGGGTTTCACAATAGAATCCTTCAAGGGGGCCATTGTTGATCATTTGATGGCAACATCACCCTCAGATACCTCTGCTAGCAGAGGTACCAGCTCTGTGCAACAGCATGCATTAATGGAGAGAGACACGGCCAGCAGGTCCAAAAGAGGTGATGGTAAAATGTCTTCAAACTGGACCATCTTAAATAAACCGGCTCATCAGCAAGGGTTACATGGACCGGTAACAATGTCAAGGAGGGAGAAGTTGCACAAGATGGTTAACGACTATCTAAGTGACCATACCTGCATCCTTCCTGATGCTTCTGCTCCATTTAATTACTGGGTATCCAAGCTGCATAGTTGACCAGACCTATCCTTATGTGCCTTGGAAGTGCTGGGCTGCCTTGTTGCTAGTGTGGTGTCAGAGCGTGTTTTCAGTGCCGCTGGGGCAATCATCACAGATACATGCACACGGCTGACTACAGAAAGTGCAGACAGGCTGACTCTGATCAAATTTAACAAGGACCGGATTTCGCAAGAGTATTTAAGCCATACTGATAACAGCATCTCAACCTAAAGTCACCCAAAATGTTATTTTAGGCAACTGGTGATCACGTCGATCCCTTCCTATAAAAAAACCTTTTTTTCTTCTTACACGTTTTAAACTCCTGCTTCTGGAACATGTACCTCATGGTCAATAAGCTAAAAACAATGTTCCTGTTGATTAATAATTCACATCGGAGGCACTTGTGATGAGACCCTCTTTCCTTCATCAACCATAATACAGACCCTTGGGCTTCTTTTTGGAGACACTATGGCTATGTCTGGACATTGGACACTGCAACTACTCTGCTAGTAGTCCTAGGCTAGCTTCATAATTGTTTGGCCCTTGAGGCCTGCTTCCTTCATCAACCATGGTACAGCTCCTTGGGCTACTTTTTGGAGACACTATGGGTATGCCCGAACATTGGGCACTGCAACTACTGTGCTAGTAGTCCTAGCTTCATAATTCCTTGGCCCTTGAGGCTGCTTCCTTCATCAACCATGGTACAGCCCTTTGGGCTACTTTATGGAGACACTATGGCTATGCCTGGATATTGGGGGCTCTGCAACTACTGTGATAGTAGTCCTAGGCTAGCTTCATAATTGTTTGGCCCTTGAGGCCTGCTATCTTCATCAACCATGATACAGCCCATTGGGCTACTTTTTGGAGACACTATGGCTAGGCCTGGACATTGGGCACTGCAACGACTAGTAGTCCTAGCTTTGTAATTGTTTGGCCCTTGAGGCCTGCTTCCTTCATCAACCATGGTACAGCCCCTTGAGCTACTTTTTGGAGAGAATGCCAGTAGTCCACGCTTTATAATTGTGAAGCCCTTGCGATGATGATGATGATGATGGGTGGCTTCTTCCTGAGTTAACCATCACACAGCCCCTAGGGCAGATCGCTTTCTTTACACCACTTACACACTGAGCTGTCATAAAATCTACTCCATCATAACTTGCTCTTACAGCAATCATGCACCTATTTCAGCCCTTTCCTCAGCCCCCAGACCGCTTTTTTGGGTCCAGCACACAATTACTTGCATTTCCCATTGACTAACATTGGACTCGCTACTCGTAGTATTAAGATGCACACGCCATGAGTATAGCGAGTCTGAGTATTGGACTACTCGCTCATCCCTACTGGCACACTGTCCCCCATGCTGGCACACATGATTCCCCATGCTGTTACTGTCCCCCCATGCTTGCACAGTCCCCCCATGCTGGCACAGTTTCCCCATTCTGGCACTGTCCCACCATGCTGGCACAGTCCCAGTCCGCCCATACTGGCACAGTCGCCCTATGCTCACACATGAGCCCTCCATGCTGGCACATATGAGCCACCATGCTGGCACATATGAGCCACCATGCTGGCAAAATCCCCCCATGTTAGCACACAGAGCCCCCACCCTTGTGCACACTAGCATAATCAACTGTCCATATTGCTCCCTGCAGCCGGCGCTATCCCTGCTGTCTGTGCTGTGCTGGTATCTGCTCCTGTGAGCAGCTCGCGGTGATGATGTCACTATGTAGCGATGCTCACATGACCGGATGCCAGCACAACACAGTCAGTGGGGATAGCGCCGGCTGCAGGGAGCGATGGAGAGAGGTGAGTATGACATCGCCGGTATAGTCACTGTTTTCTGGACTGAACATCGCTGATGGTTTCATGGCTTATTACCACATCTAAACAATGTTGTTCAAAGACATGGAAATCTTAAAGACCCCAAGTTTTTTTATAAATTAGTGTCCTAGAGACTTTATGACCACTAGGCCTGCCTGATTGAAGATCCTCTCCAAGGTTGCTTTGTTTATTTAGCCAAATGTCCAGTCCCTGTAATGTTTATTCAGTCAAATGTCCAATCATTTTAGTTGTGCATGCATATATTTTGAGTTTCATTAAATATCTTGTCATACCATGCCTGATGAAGAGACCTGAGTCGTCTCGAAAGCTCGCCTTATAACATCATTTATTTTATTTTTGTTAGCCATTAAAAGGTATCACAACCACAAGATTTTTATCTTGTTTCTCACACTGAAAGCAATGAACATTTTCTCAACTGGCTAACACAGTACCAAACCTTTTAGCTCTACGGTAGTAACCAGGGGTCGGCTAAGAGAATACGAAAGCATAATACCAAACATTTATCTCATCAAGAAGTTAAATTCCCTTAGTGAAGTGATGCTAAAGAACTTGTACTGCATATCGGAACTTTACAACTGAAAGTGTTTAATGTGCAGGAGAAATGCCTCACACAATAAGTACCTTGACAGCTTAGGAAGCAGCATACAGTTCTTGTCACCTCCATGGATAATCAGTGCAAGGTATTGGAACTGTCAGCTGCATGGCTGGATAGCTCTGCGGATTGATAAGAAATACAGAATCTTTCACACTTGGCTGCCATTTCAAATCTTTTTTAGGAATTGCTTCCTGGGTGACGATGACTTACTATTTGAAAAGCAAGGAAATAAATGCACACTGTGGGAGAAATTTTTGTTCTATGAGTTTATTTTGAAGTTAAAACATCACTTTAGGTTTTTTTATTGCACCACTGAGTGGTGCTTTTAATCTAAGGCTAGGTCAGACTTGATTTTGGACCCACGTTTTCAGGCAGCACTAATACTGGACAGCATTAACGGCAAGCGCTGCCTGGAAATGTGGGTCCGTAGCAACCCTGTATTTACCTTAGTAACAGCCACACACAGAGCTGCAGGAGGTGCGCTTTTCTTCAGTGCACAGGAAACGCTGCCTGCATGTAGCAATTTCAGATATCCAGGGCCATTGAGGTTCGCGTTGATGAATAATGGCCCCACTATCGTTGTACCCTATATACCACACCATATCATCCATTTTTGGGTTCCAACAATCTTGGAGGGATCTATCCACTGTGGGTTATTGTCAGACTAATAGCGGTGGTTTTTTTTGTTAACTTCACCATTCACAAAAAAGTTTGCCTCACCCCTCATCTGAAGGCAATTGTCTATGCTGTGAAGATACGAGATGTGCAGCATCTGAAACAATGGATACAGGAAGCCTGTGCTAGCATTTCTTCTGCAATGTTGCTATCAGTGTTTCAAGAGTGGGAGAAGGGGGTTTCATTGACAATCCAACACAATGGGCAGCACTTTGAAAACATTTTATATGTGGTCATAAACTTGTACATAACTCATGAGAGAATTACGTTAAAACCAAGCACACCATTGTTTTTTTTATGAAATTCTCAATATGTTTGATGTGTCACATGACCCTCTTCCCATTAAAAAAAATAAAGTTGTATCCAAAATGTCCGATTTCAAAATGGCCACCATAGTCACCACCCATCTGGAAATGTTTTCCCCCTCCCATATACTAATGTGACACAAACAGGAAATTGTTATCACCAACCATTCCCATTTTATTTAGATGAATCCATATAAATGGCCCACCCTGTATATATACATATATACAGTTGTGGCCAAAAGTATTGACACCCCTTCAATTCTGTCAGATAATACTCAGTTTGTTCCTGAAAATTATTGCAATCACAAATTCTTTGGTATCATTATCTTCATTTAATTTGTCTTCAATGAAAAAACACAAAAGAGAATGAAGCAAAAGGCAAAACATTGATCACACTATGTAACAAATTTTTATAAATTTTTTGTTCCTGGGTACAAAGTGTGTTTTCCTAACCCGTTATGCATAAAACAAATAGAAAATATTTGTTGTTCCACAAAAACTTTGCTTCTGTGATCAGGACAATGACATTGTCTCAGCATTGAATTGAGAATTTTCCCGAAAACAGACACATTTCAAAATATCATTGTCCTGATCACAGAAGCAAAGTTTTTGTGGAACAACAACTATTTTCTATTTGTTTTATGCATAACGGGTTAGGAAAACACATTTTGTACCCAGGAACAAAAAAAAAAAAAAAAATTGTTACATAGTGTAATTTCCTTTTTTGACACAATAAATATGAATTTTTACGCTGCTGTGGTCATAAAATCAAAGTTTGTGCTGACTATAGTCATTTTTCCATAGTCTTTACACATAAGCAGTTGAAATATTACACTTGGAAGCCAGGAACAAAAATTGTGTTACATTGTGTCATTTCACACAAAATTCCAAAAATGGGCCAGACAAAAGTATTGGCACCCTCAGCCTAATACTTGGTTGCACAACCTTTAGCCAAAATAACTGCTATCAACCACTTCCGGTAACCATCAATGAGTTTCTTACAATGCTCTGCTGGAATTTTAGACCATTATTCTTTGGCAAACTGCTCCAGATCCCTGATATTTGAAGGGTTCCTTCTCCAAACTGCCATTTTTAGATCTCTCCACAGGTGTTCTATGGGATTCAGGTCTGGACTCATTGCTGGCCACCTTAGAAGTCTCCAGTGCTTTTTCTCAAACCATTTTCTAGTGCTTTTTGAAGTGTGTTTTGGGTCATTGTCCTGCTGGAAGACCCATGACCTCTGAGGGAGACCCAGCTTTCTCACACTGTACCTTAAATTATGCCGCAAAATTTGTTGGTAGTCCTCAGACTTCATAATGCCATGCACACGGTCAAGCAGTCCAGTGCCAGAGGCAGCAAAGCAACCCCAAAACATCCGCCATGTTTGACTGTAGGGACCGTGTTCTTTTCTTTGAATGCCTCTTTTTTTCTCCTGTAAACTCTATGTTGATGCCTTTGCCCAAAAAGCTCTACTTTTGTCTCATCTGACCAGGAACATTCTTCCAAAACGTTGTAGGCTTTCTCAGGTAAGTTTTGGCAAACTCCAGCCTGGCTATTTTATGTCTCGGGGTAAGAAGTGGGGTCTTCCTGGGTATCCTACCGTACAGTCCCTTTTCATTCAGATGCCGACAGATAGTACGGGTTGACACTGTTGTACCCTAGAACTGCAGGGCAGCTTGAACTTGTTTGGATGTTAGTCGAGGTGCTTTATCCACCATCCACACAATCTTACGTTGAAATCTCTCGTCAATTTTTCTTTTACGTCCACATCTAGGGAGGTTAGCCACAGTGCCATGGGCTTTAAACTTCTTGATGACACTGCGCATGGTAGACACAGGAACATTCAGGTCATTGGAGATGGACTTGTAGCCTTGAGATTGCTCATGCTTCCTCACAATTTGGTTTCTCAAGTCCTCAGACAGTTATTTGGTCTTCTTTCTTTTCTCCATGCTCAATGTGGTACACACAAGGACATAGGACAGAGGTTGAGTCAACTTTAATCCATGACAACTGGCTGCAAGTGTGATTTAGTTATTGCCAACACCTGTTAGGTGCCACAGGTAAGTTACAGGTGCTGTTAATTACACAAATTAGAGATGCATCACATGATTTTTCTAACAGTGCCAATACTTTTGTCCACCCCCTTTTTTATGTTTGGTGTGGAACTATATCCAATTTGGCTTTAGGACAATTCTTTTTGTGTTTTTTCATTGAAGACTAGGGATGAGCGAGTCTACTCGCTAGGACTCGTTACTCGGCGACTCTTAAGGGACTCGCTGGACTCGGGAATCGGCGAGTCTTTTAGCGAATACTCGAAATCGGGCGTCGCTTTGCGGCCGGCGAGTCGGTTTGCGGCAGGCGGGCTGCTTCGCGGCTGGAGGAGGTAAGGTCAGCTTTGATAGCCCCCCCCCGCTTTTCAAGGCCGCCGGGCCCGACAGCACCCCCCCCCCCCCCCCGGTTCTCAAGGCTGCCTGGACCCGACAGCACACCCCCCCCCCCCCCGGTTCTCAAGGCTGCCTGGACCCGACAGCACCCCCCCCCCCCCCCGCTTCTCAACCAGGGCCGGGGATACCTAACTGCCACCCAGGGGAAGAGGCTCCAGCCAGCCCCTGAGTCCAATGCTCCGAATCCTAGCGAGTCTGCGATTCCGAGTCCTGTATTATCTATTCGGGACTCGCGAATCCATATTCCCTATTCTTTAACATTGGACTCGCTAGACTCGCCACGAGTACCGAGTCCTGGGCTCGGACTCGTGCGGGTCTAGCGATTCCGAGTAATTTAGGACTCGCTCATCCCTATTGAAGACCAATTAAATGAAGATAATAATACCAAAGAATTTGTGATTGCAATCATTTTCAGGAAGAAACTGAGTATTATTTGACAGAATTGCAGGGGTGTCAATACTTTTGGCCACTTTTGGAAGTACACTGAGCTGTAGGCTGATTTTTCTGCTAAGGGAAAAAAAAAAAAGAATAATTTAAATCTGGTTTTCTAGCGAGTGTGACGAGCTGAGTGTGACAGAGAGCGCAGGTGCAGACGGAAGTAAGTGTGTGACTTGTGATTCAGTGAGGAGGTGTTTGGGAATCCTGCAACAAATACCTGTGTGAATTGCTGACTGATTTTTTCTTACCTTTTTAATTTTATTGGGCTTTCTTAACTTTCTTTTCTCTCTACAAGTTTATAGTCTCTTATTTTACTACCTGTAAGTTAAAGGGTTAACTACTTTGCACTTAAAACCTGTGGTATAGCTGTGGTGTAGCTATACTTACAAGGGGTTAATTAAGGGTGGGGGTGCATAATTAAGGGTTTATAAGAAGCAGCTGGTTGGGGCTTCCAGTCCTTTGGAAGTACACTGAGCTGTAGGCTGATTTTTCTGCTAAGGGAAAAAAAAAAAAAAAAGAATAATGTAAATCTGATTTTCTAGCGAGTGTGACGAGCTTAGTGTGACGGAGCGCAAGTGCGGACGGAAGTAAGTGTGTGGCTTGTGATTCAGTGACTTTGGATTCAGGGAGTTTGGAAGGGAGGACTTACTGAATTGCTGGTTGTATTTAATTAATACTTTGCATTTCTTTTTACTTATCATTTCTGTCAGGTGCAATCCCCATTAGGAAATGAGCTCCATGATTGACAATGCCATCCAGTGTACATCTTGCCACATGTATGCATTCCTTGAACAGCCGGTCGAGGGTGCATACTGCTGTGTGAGATGTGAGTACGTTGTGCATTTGGAAGCCCAGATACTGGATCTAAATGAGCAACTGACAACGCTGAGATCCATAGACAATATGGAAAGGAGTCTGCTGCTCACTGAACAGCTGCTCAATGGGATAGATGTGGGGGAGGATGGTAGTATGGAGCTGCAGGATCGTGAGGTAGCTAGCTGGGTGACAGTTAGAAGGCGGGGTAGAGGGAAGTGTGCCAGGGAGGCTAGCCCTGATCTGGCACACGCCAATAAATTTGCTATGTTGGCAGATGAGGGGGGTGTGAGTTCAGGTACAGCACTGCTGCAGCAGGGCATGACCTCTGAAAGCCGGAGGAGTGTCTGCTCCAGTAAGGGGGAAAACAGGAGAATAGGGCAGGCCAGACAGGTGCTGGTAGTGGGGGACTCAATTATTAGGGGAATAGATAGGGCAATCTGTCTCAAAGACAGGGATCGTCGAACAGTGTGCTGCCTACCTGGCGCCCGAGTCCGGCAAATCGCTGATCGAGTTGACAGATTACTGGGAGGGGCTGGTGAGGACCCAGCGGTCATGGTGCACATTGGCACAAATGACAAAGTTAAAGGTAGGTGGAAGGTTCTTAAAGATGATTTCAGGGAATTAGGCTGCAAGCTTAAGGCAAGGACCTCCAAGGTAGTATTCTCTGAAATACTGCCTGTACCACGTGCCACACCAGAGAGGCAAAGGGAGATTAGGGAGATAAATACGTGGCTCAGGAATTGGTGTAGGAAGGAGGGGTTTGGGTTCCTGGAGAACTGGGCCGACTTCTCTGTTGACTACAGGTTCTATGCTAGGGACGGGCTGCACCTCAATTGGGAGGGTGCAGCTGTGCTGGGGGAGAAAATGGCTAGAAGGTTGGAGGAGTGTTTAAACTAGGGATTGGGGGGGAGGGTATTCATTGTACAGGAGGGGATGATAGTGTAAATAGTAACCTGGGCACAAGTAATAAAATTGGGGGTGGCATGGGGGGTGGGGTTAGAACAGTCAATATAGTAGGAAGGAATAGAGGTAAAGAGAGATGCATAAAGTGCATGTACACTAATGCCAGAAGTCTCACCAACAAAATGGAGGAATTAGAATTAATTTTGTTGGAAAATAATTATGACATGGTGGGGATTTCGGAGACTTGGCTGGATGAGAGCCATGACTGGGCTGTTAATTTACAGGGCTATTGTCTGTTCAGAAATGACCGTACAAATAAGCGAGGAGGAGGTGTATGTTTATACGTAAAATCATCCTTAACACCCATCCTGCGTGATAATATAGGTGAATCTAATGGAAATGTAGAGTCTCTGTGGGTGGAGATAAGGGGAGGGGGAAAAAATAATAAATTACTGATAGGGGTTTGTTATAAGTCCCCAACAATAATGGAAGTGGAGGAAAATATCCTCATAAAGCAAATAGATGAAGCAGCGACTCAGGGAGAAGTCATTATTATGGGGGACTTCAACTACCCTGAAATACATTGGGGAACAGAAACCTGCAGTTCCAGCAAAGGTAATAAGTTTTTGAAAACTATGAGAGACAATTACCTTTCACAACTGGTTCAGGACCCAACAAGAAGGGGGCACTGCTGGACCTAATATTAATCAACAGGCCGGACCGCATATCAAATATACGGGTTGGAGGTCACTTGGGTAATAGTGATCATAACATAATAAGCTTTCAAGTATCCTTTACTAAGATGTGTAGTAGAGGGGCTACAAGGACACTAAACTTCAGGAAGGCAAATTTCCAACGGTTGAGAGATGATCTTAGTGCAATAAACTGGGACGATGTCCTGAGACATAAAAGTACACAAAGCAAATGGGAGATGTTTATTAGCATCCTGAATAGGACCTGTGCACAATATATACCCTATGGGAATAAGCATGCTAGAAATAGGAGGAAACCACTATGGCTAAATAAAGCAGTAAGAGGTGCAATAAGTGACAAAAAGAAAGCATTTAGGGAATTAAAGCAAGTAGGTAATGATGAAGCATTAAATAAATACAGAAAATTAAATAACATCTGTAAAAAGCAAATTAAGGCAGCAAAGATTGAGACAGAGAGACTCATTGCCCGAGAAAGTAAAAATAATCCCAAAATATTTTTTAACTACATAAATAGTAAGAAACTAAAAAATGATGGTATTGGCCCCTTTAAAAATAGTCTGGGTGAAATGGTGGATGAGGATGAGGATAAAGCCAATATGCTAAATGACTTTTTTTCAACAGTATTTACACAAGAAAATTCCATGACAGACAATATGATCAGTGATAACAAAAATTCTCAATTAAATGTCACCTGCTTAACCCAAGAGGAAGTGCGGCATCGTCTAAAAATCACTAAAATTGACAAATCCCCGGGCCCGGATGGGATACACCCCAGAGTGCTGCAGGAATTAAGTACTGTCATAGATAGACCATTATTTTTAATATTTAAAGATTCCATATTAACAGGGTCTGTACCACAGGAATGGCGTATAGCAAATGTGGTGCCAATATTTAAAAAGGGGACAAAAACTGAACTTGGAAATTATTGGCCAGTAAGCTTAACCTCTACTGAGGGTAAAATCCTAGAGGGTTTTCTAAGAGATGCTATACTGGAGTATCTGAAGAAAAATAACCTCATGACCCATTATCAACATGGTTTTACGAGGGACCGTTCCTGTCAAACTAATCTGATAAGCTTCTATGAAGAAGTGAGTTCTGGACTGGACCAAAGAAATGCAGTGGATGTGGTGTATATGGACTTTTCAAAAGCTTTTGATACGGTGCCACACAAAAGGTTGATACATAAAATGAGGGCAATGGGGATATGGGAAAATATGTGTAAGTGGGTTAAGAACTGGCTTAGTGATAGGAAACAAAGGGTGGTTATTAATGGAACACTCTCAGAATGGGTCACAGTTAACAGTGGGGTACCACAGAGGTCAGTGTTGGGCCCGCTTCTATTTAATATATTTATTAATGACCTTGTAGGGGGCATACAGAGTAGAATCTCAATATTTGCAGATTACACTAAACTCTGCAGGGTAATCAATACAGAGGAGGACAATTTTATATTACAGGAAGATATCTTATAATAATGTATAAATATATGAGGGGACAGTACAGAGAACTTTCTAATGATCTCTTTACTCTTAGGCCTGAGACTGGGACAAGGGGGCATCCTCTACGTCTGGAGGAAAGAAGGTTTAAGCATAATCACAGACGCGGATTCTTTACTGTAAGAGCAGTGAGACTATGGAACTCTCTGCCACATGATGTGTAATGAGTGACTCACTACTAACATTTAAGAAGGGCCTGATGCCTTTCTTGAAAACTATAATTTTACCGGTTATATATACTAGATTCTTTGATAGGGCGTTGATCCAGGGAACTAGTCTACCTGCCATATCTGGAGTCAGGAAGGAATTTTTTTCCCCAATGTGGAGCTTAGTGTTAGCCACATGGGGTTTTTGCCTTCCTCTGGATCAACATGTTAGGCTATGGGTTGAACTAGATGGACGTAAAGTCTTCCTTCAACCTTAAAAACTATGTTACTATGTTACTATGTTACTATGTAACTGTATATATATATCACCGGATCCAGCACATGGGAAATGTATAGACCTCTGTACCATCACTGCCAAGCTTCACAATAGCATTTAATTTCGGGGTTGCAGGTTATAGAGCAAGAGGAACAAAGCTATTTAATGCCATATATTCAACCTGAAAGAGTACTCCGTATTATAAAAATATACATGATTTTTTTTAAAAAGGGAACAATACAATACAATATAAACATTTATATAAAATAAAACGGATACATAAAAGATAATTACTACAACTGAGTCACTGAAATGGCTCATATATTTTCAAGGATGTACTCCTTATGAAATTATGGAACAATTCTTCATGGCAATGCATCCTCCTGATATTGTACAAAACAAAAATATGGTGTGTTTGTTTTTATCAACATCAGTCACCATCCCCTCTGGTGACCTCATGTGTTATCTGTTTGTGGGATGAGCTCTAGTTCACAGAAAATTATGAATACCTTGCTTCTGAAACGTCTCCGCTCTAGAAGGTTCCAGGTTAAAGATATTACTGTCGTCTTTCCTATCATGAATTTACCTGTTCATAGATAGGAAACATGATTTGATTTGTATCATCTTGTTGGCAGGTATTAATTTGGGGCTAATGCTCTGATAGCAGAGTTAAATAAAAATATACATGTTCTTCGTCTCATGATTGCATGACCGAATATTTACCTGTCATGATGGTCTCTCTTACTTTGGAGACTTGTCACAGTTTTGGGACCTGTGTCTCGTTCCTTTATGGAGACTTTATATCAAATGTGTTTTTTCCTTTGGTAGTTTAGGTGTTAATGTCAGTTTCTGTTGCTAGCAAGATAGCAATTTTTTGTTTAGGTGTGGCTACTTTGTGATTACTGCCATCCCCTTCACATGGTTCCAGTATCCTTTGCTGGTGACTGAACTTCATTCTTTGCTTGGCTTCCTGTGATGAAGGAAGTACTTTGAAGAACCTGACTGTTGCCAGCTAAGTTTCTCATTGTCTCTGTATTCTGAAGTAGTTTCCGCTATGTCCTTTTTAACTCATACAGATTTCTATTAGCTTTACACATTACCATTGCCATTCATCTGTAGCCATTATGCTATACACTGTGTGCAGAATTATTAGGCAAATAAGTATTTTGATCACATAATACTTTTTATACATGTTGTCATAATGACATCAACACCCTATATAAGATGTGCTTAATTATTAGGCAAATGCCTTTCCTTGGGCAAAATGGGTCAGAAGAGAGATTTGACGGGCTCTGAAAAGTCCAAAATTGTGAGATGTCTTGCAGAGGGATGCAGCAGTCTTAAAATTGCCAAACTTTTGAAGCATGATCACCAAACAATTTCATGGCAAATAGCCAACAGGGTCGCAAGAAGTGTGTTGGGCAAAAAAGGCGCAAAATAACTGCCCATGAATTGAGGAAAATCAAGCGTGAAGCTGCCAAGATGCCATTTGCCACCAGTTTTGCCATATTTCAGAGCTGCAACTTTACTGGAGTATCAAAAATCACAAGTTGTGCTACACTCAGGGACATGGCCAAGGTAAGGAAGGCTGAAAAACGACCACCTTTGAACAAGGAGCATAAGATAAAATGTCAAGACTGGGCCCAGAAATATCTTAAGACTGATTTTTCAAAGGTTTTATGGAATGATGAAATGAGAGTGACTCTTGATGGGTCAGATGGATCAGTAAAGGGCAGGGAGCTCCACTCCAACTCAGATGCCAGCAAGGTGGATGTGGGGTACTGGTATGGGCTGGTATCATCAAAGATTAACTTGAGGGACCTTTTCGGGTTGAGGATGTAGTGAAGCTCAACTCCTGGACCTACTGCCAGTTACTGGAAGACAACTTCTTCAAGCAATGGTACAGGAAGAAGTCAGTATCGTTCAAGAAAAACATGATTTTAATGCAAGACAATGCTCCATCACATGCATCCAACTACTCCACAGCGTGTCTGGCCAGTAAAGGTCTAAAATAACAAAAAATAATGACATGGCCCCCTTGTTCACCTGATCTGAACCCCATAGAGAACCTGTGGTCCCTCCTAAAATGTGAGATTTACAGGGAGGGAAACAGTACACCTCTTGGAAAAGTGTCTGGGAGGCTGTGGTGGCTGCTGCATGCAATGTTGATCATAAACAGATCAAGCAACTGACAGAAACTATGGATGGAAGGCTATTGAGTGTCATCAATAAGAAAGGTGGCTATATTGGGCACTCATTTTTGGGGTTATGTTTTTGCATGTCAGAAATGTTTTTTTCTACATTTTGTGCAGTTATATTAGTTTACCTGGTGAAAATAAACAAGTGAGATGGGAATATATTTGTTTTTTTATTAAGTTGCCTAATAATTCTGCACAGCAATAGTTACCTTCACAAACAGATATCCTCCTAAGATAGCCAAATCTAAAAAACCCCACTCCAACTTCCAAAAATATTAAGCTTTGATATTTATGAGTCTTTTGGGTTCATTGAGAACATAGTTGTTGATCAATAATAAAAATAATCCTCTAAAATACAACTTGCCTAATAATTCTGCACATCTATGGCAGCTGAGCTAGAGAGCTCAGAACGACACCCGGAATACATAAAATGGCAGTCACTTGGACAATGGCGGCAGGCAGGGGCTGGCTGGAGCCTCTGGCCCTGGGTGGCAGGTCCGTCCGTCCAGCCCTGTTTTGTTTGAGGACCAGGGGGGGGAGGGGGGTGCTAACAGGAATTTCTGATGATGACTGGGGGGGGAATGCTGTCAGAGTTTTCCTACCGCTCACTCAGCATGTCAGCAGCATCGTGGCTGCCGGCCGGCCCATTCCTTTAGGGGGGTGGCCCTTCAAGGGGGCTGTACCACCAGCACAGGGGGCATTTGCCCCCCTGCCACCTGGGCTAGTCAGCCCCTGGCGACAGGCTACAGGGGCTACAATAATGGGAATCACAGATGAATGCTCTGGTCTTCTGTTCGGCAGGCATGTTTCAAACTAAAAAAATTTTTAGGTCTTACTTTTGGAGAATTCTTATATTTAGCAATTTAGGAAAGTCTCTACTTTTTTCAGGGAAGCATCATAATTCAGTAATTCATAAAACACATGACTATGAAAGACTACCATGTAGTTGAAACGCATTGCTCTGCATTTCCCATCACTGCTAGTATATACTGTAATCTAACCACTGTCAACTTTTTTATCAAGTTTTTTTTAAATAAATTTAATTTTAATATAACTTCATCATATGTGTAGTTTCTCCAATCACTAGATTTCCATTGTTTTTGTTTCAAGAACATATGCTGGGACAGAGGGTGGGTGCGAGAACAGTTAATATGCAGTTTATTTAAACAGCAGGCCAGTACAGCTGTTTTATCATTGGGGAAACATCTACTATATAATTGTCTAAGGCATCTGTCGGTCACAGAAATCGTGCGCCAGACAGAGGCTGCTCATTGGTGACCGCCGGAGGGGGGCACCAATGAGCGTAGACTATGCAAATAGGCGCGCAAATTCAAAGTTCGAATTTCACGCCAATTTGCAGCCCGGCGACAGTGGACTGCCCGTGCTCCATACCCCGCTCCTCTGCCATGCCTGCGCTTCCCCCTCGCTTCTCCTGTCCTGCCTGCACTCGCCCTGATCTCGGAGGTACCTCTGATGGTGAGGAGTTCTGAGCTGCCACCCTGTACCCTAAAACTCCTGATTAGCCCTAGGTTGAGGGCCCCTAGCTCAACCATGGATCAGAGATCACAGCCTCTCCCAAGAAAAGACTTTGTCCAGCAGCTAAGCATCAGCACAGCACCAAGACCTAGAGCAAATAGCTATCAGCAGCACCTGACAGAGGAGAGGGAAGGCTATTTAAAGCCAGGGGGAGGGGATTCCAGGTGAATCACACATTAACACCTCAACCAGCAGGTGAATATAATAGTGAATGCAGTTCTGGAGCACAACACAGGAGGCCAAGACCTTGACAACTATAAGCCATGCAGCTCTTAAAGACTAACAACATACACAGCAGCATCTAGCATTGTCAGTGCCAACTAAATGCGTTACAGGGGGTGAGTGCTGAAATGGGTGAGTGAATGCTGAGTGGGGGTTACTGGGTGCAGAGCAGGGGTAAGTGGGTGCTGAGTGGGGGTGAGTGGGTGCTGAGCAGAGGTGACTGGGTGATGAGAAAGGTTACTGGGTGCTGACTCAGGTGACTGGGTGCTGAGTGGGGGTGACTGGGTGCTGAGTGGGGATGATTGGGTGCTGAGATGGGTGACTGGATGCTGAGTGAGGGTGACTGGGTGCTGAGAGGGTGAGTGGGTGCTGAGTGGGTAGTAAGACATTTTGGACATTTCGCATGGCATAAGATTGGCAATTTTGACAATCTACACTTTTGTTGTGAAGACGTAAGCAGTAATTCTCGATTAGATGTTCTTTGAAATTTATCCAAAGTTGAGCGGGATTTGTAGGTGGTCCAAATACACAGATGTAGGCAAACAAATGGCGAAGTTGCTTAGACATATGTAGGGTAACTGCGTCGTCTAAAGTAAATGTCCAAACAGTATCATTAGTGATGGGCGAATCCTAAATTACTCGGAATCGCTTGACTCTAGCGAGTCCGAGCCCGGGACTCGCTACTCGTTGCGAGTCTAGCGAGTCCAATGTTAATGAATGGGGAAGCAAGTAATAGCGAGTAGTGTGCGATCTTACAAATCACAGATGTGTTTCGGAAGCTTCAGCCTGAAGCAATCCTAGTTTTGCCATTGATTTGCATTGGACTCGTTTACTGTGCAAGTAATCGCTGGGAAACTCGCACAGATAAGAGTCCTGTCTGCTCTGTGTGTAGGCTGCCGCAGCTCCAGGGTCCTAGAGCCCGCCTGATGTAGCAGAGCTAAGATTGTTCTCAGTCTGCTCATTCCCTGTGCATAGACATCTATATCTATGCACAGGGGATGTAGCAGAGAGGACATCGCGTTTTGGACTGCGTCGGACAGAAGAGGATTTTTTTAATTAAAGATGGAGTCCCTAATGGCTTTTTTTTTTATTTCTAATAAAAATTTTTCTCTGTGTTGTGTTTTTTTTTAAAACCATTTAATAGAAATTCATGGCAGTCATGTCTAATATTGGCGTGACCGCCATAAATTTCGGGCTTAGGGCCAGCTGATAATACAAAGCTGGCCCCTAACCTCTTTATTACCCAGCGTGCCAACGCCACCAGGGCCGCCGGAAGAGCGGGGTTCAGCGCCAGAGGATGGCGCTTCAATGAACGCGCCATCTTCTGGGGCAGCTGCTGGCTGCAATTTGCAGCGGGGGGTGCCCAGAAAGCTGCGGATTCCAGCCCCCAGCTGCTTAGCTGTACCTGGCTAGACATAGAAATTGCGCGGAGCCCCACGCATTTTTTTTTAATTATTTCAGGAAATTCATGAAATAATAAAAAAAAAAAGGGCTCCCCTATATTCTTGTGTCTGGCCAGGTACAAATAGGCACCTGGGGGTTGGGGGCAGCCCGTCGCTGCCTGCTGGATCCGGCTGGTTCGAGAAAGCCCATGTAATTTTTTTTCTGAAAAATCAATAAAACAATCCTAAAAAAGGGACTGCATCTTTATTAACCCCTCGCCCATGGTCCAGGGGTTAATAAAGATGCAGTCTTTTTTATTTACATAGTTTTATGGATTTGTCAGAAAAAAATTTCACGTGGGCTTCGCCGTATTTCTGGAACCAGCCGGATCCAGCAGGCAGCGACGGGCTGCCCCCAACCCCCAGGTGCCTATTTGTACCTGGCCGGACACAAGAATATAGGGGAGCCCTATTTTTTAATTATTTCATGAATTTCATGAAATAATAAAAAAATGTGTGGGGCTCCGCGCAATTTCTATGTCTAGCCAGGTACAGCTAAGCAGCTGGGGGCTGGAATCCGCAACGCAGGGATGCCCAAGCTTTCTGGGCACCCCCCGCTGCAAATTGCAGCCCACAGCCGCCCCAGAAGATGGCGCGTTCATTGAAGCGCCATCCTCTGGCACTGAACCCCGCTCTTCCAGCAGCCCTGGTGGCGGTGGCACGCTGGGTAATAAAGGCGTTAATACCAGCTTTGTTATACAAGCTGGTATTAAGCCCGAGATTCCTAATGTCAGGCCACGTTTGACCCAGCCACTAAGAATCTCCAATAAAGGGTTAAAAAAACACAACACAGAGAAAATTTTTTATTAGAAATAAAAAAAAAAGCCATTAGGGACTCCATCTTTAATTAAAAAAATCCTCTTCCGTCCGACGTAGTCCAAAACGCGATGTCCTTTCTGCTACATCCCCTGTGCATAGATATAGATGTCTATGCACAGGGAATGAGCAGACTGAGAACAATCGCAGCTCTGCTACATCATCTCTGTGAGAAGGCGGGCTCTAGAACCCTGGAGCTGCGGCAGCCTGCACAGAGAAGACAGCAGTTACTTTGCGAGTTTCCCAGCGATTACTTGCACAGTAATCAGACCAATGCAAGTCAAAGGCAATCCTAGTTTTGTCAGAGTCTGTGACAAAACTAGGATTGATATTGATTTGCATTGGACTCATTTACTGTGCGAGTAATCACTGGGAAACTCGCAGAGTCCCGAGTCCTGCGAGTCCCTTACTACTCGCCGAGTAACGAGTCCTAGCAAGTAGATTCGCCCATCCCTAAGTATCATCCAATAAAAGTCCTAAAGCCAAAGCTACAGCTATAAAAATGTATCGTGCAATACTCCGCTAAATATTTTTAAATAATCATAACTTGTAGCTTCTTTGACATGCAGCAGTAATATCTTTCTTGATCCTTGACACTAACAGTATACATTATTTTGCTAACTCCTCATTGTCTTGGCTTCCAGGATTTATTCCAAACGTAATGCTGTGGAATCTCGCGATACAAATACTGCCTTGCATTGTCATCACGTTGGTTCAGCAAAAACCATTCCATTAATGTTGACGTTGTGCTTAAAGTATTTGAGACATCTTTGACTTGACAATTTTCATAGAAATAAAGCAGTTGTTCATTAGGTAAATGGATAGATAAATGTATAATGGCATGGGACTGTGAATGCATTGGAAATGCAGATATCCTCCAAGCAGCTTCTGGAGCACTCACATATCTTGAGTCAAGAAAAGTTGATGATTCATCATGATTGACTGTTGTCTGTTGTATTTCAACATTAGCTTTGTCATGGCTCTTGTAGATGTACTTGAAAAGATATTTGACACTTTTTATTGAAGCACAGATTTCTACGTTGATGTGACAGTTGTAGGGTTTTGATATGATAGGGTCCCTCAATGGGAAGGGTGCAGCTGTGCTGGGGGAGAAAATGGCTAGAAGGTTGGAGGAGTGTTTAAACTAGGGATTGGGGGGGAGAGTATTCACTGTATAGGAGGGGAAGATAGTGTAAATAGTAACCTGGGCACAAGTAATAAAATTGGGGTGGCATGGGGGGTGGGGTTAGAACAGTTAATCTAGTAGGAAGGAATAAAGGTAAAGAGAGATGCATAAAGTGCATGTACACTAATGCCAGAAGCCTCACCAACAAAATGGAGGAATTAGAATTGATTTTGTTGGAAAATAATTATGACATGGTGGGGATTTCGGAGACTTGGCTGGACGAGAGCCATGACTGGGCTGTTAATTTACAGGGCTATTGTCTGTTCAGAAATGACCGTACAAATAGGCGAGGAGGAGGTGTATGTTTATACGTAAAATCATCCTTAAAACCCATCCTGCATGATAATATAGGTGAATCTAATGGAAATGTAGAGTCCTGTGGGTGGAGATAAGGGGAGGGGGAAAAAATAATAAATTACTGATAGGGGTTTGTTATAAGTCTCCAACAATAATGGAAGTGGAGGAGAATATCCTCATAAAGCAAATAGATGAAGCAGCGACTCAGGGAGAAATTATTACTGTGGGGGACTTCAACTACCCTGAAATACATTGGGGATCAGAAACCTGCAGTTCCAGCAAGGGTAATAAGTTTTTGAAAACTATGAGAGACAATTACCTTTCACAACTGGTTCAGGACCCAACAAGAAGGGGGGCACTGCTGGACCTAATATTAACCAACAGGCCGGACCACATAACAAATATACGGGTTGGAGGTCACTTGGGTAATAGTGATCATAACTTAATAAGCTTTCAAGTATCCTTTACTAAGACGTGTAGTAGAGGGGCTACAAGGACACTAAACTTCAGGAAGGCAAATTTCCAACGGTTGAGAGATGATCTTAGTGCAATAAACTGGGACGATGTCCTGAGACATAAAAGTACACAACACAAATGGGAGATGTTTATTAGCATCCTGAATAGGACCTGTGCACAATATATACCTATGGGAATAAGCATGCTAGAAATAGGAGGAAACCACTATGGCTAAATAAAGCGGTAAGAGGTGCAATATGTGACAAAAAGAAAGCATTTAGGGAATTAAAGCAAGTAGCTAGTGATGAGGCATTAAGTAAATACAGAAAATTAAATAACATTTGTAAAAAGCAAATCAAGGTAGTAAAGATTGAGACAGAGAGACTCATTGCCCGAGAAAGTAAAAATAATCCCAAAATATTTTTTAACTACATAAATAGTAAGAAACTAAAAATTGACGGTGTTGGCCCCTTTAAAAATAGTCTGGGTGAAATGGTGGATGAGGATGAGGAAAAAGCCAATATGCTAAATTACTTTTTTTCAACAGTATTTACACAAGAAAATCCCATGACAGACAATATGATCAGTAATAACAAAAATTCTCAATTAAATGTCACCTGCTTAACCCAAGAGGAATTACGTCATCGTCTAAAAATCACTAAAATTGACAAATCCCCGGGCCCGGATGGGATACACCCCAGAGTGCTGCAGGAATTAAGTACTGTCATAGATAGACCATTATTTTTAATATTTAAAGATTCCATAATAACAGGGTCTGTACCACAGGACTGGCGTATAGCAAATGTGGTGCCAATATTCAAAAAGGGGACAAAAACTGAACTTGGAAATTATAGACCAGTAAGCTTAACCTCTACTGTGGGTAAAATCCTAGAGGGTTTTCTAAGAGATGCTATACTGGAGTATCTGAAGAAAAATAACCTCATGACCCATTATCAACATGGTTTTACGAAGGACCATTCCTGTCAAACTAATCTAATAAGCTTCTATGAAGGAGTAAGCTCTGGACTGGACCTAGGAAATGCAGTGGATGTGGTGTATATGGACTTTTCAAAAGCTTTTGATACGGTGCCACACAAAAGGTTGATACATAAAATGAGGGCAATGGGGATAGGGGAAAATATGTGTAAGTGGGTTAAGAACTGGCTTAGTGATAGGAAACAAAGGGTGGTTATTAATGGAACACACTCAGAATGGGTCACAGTTAACAGTGGGGTACCACAGGGGTCAGTGTTGGGCCCGCTTCTATTTAATATATTTATTAATGACCTTGTAGGGGGCATACAGAGTAGAATCTCAATATTTGCGGATGACACTAAACTCTGCAGGGTAATCAATACAGAGGAGGACAATTTTATATTACAGCAGGATTTATGTAAACTAGAAGCTTGGGCTGCTAAATGGCAAATGAGCTTTAATGGGGATAAATGTAAAGTCATGCACTTGGGCAGAGGAAACAAAAGGTATAATTATGTGCTTAATTGTAAAACACTGGGAAAAACTGTCACTGAAAAAGACCTGGGTGTATGGGTAGATGACAAACTCACATTTAGTGGCCAGTGTCAGGCAGCTGCTGCAAAGGCAAATAAAATAATGGGATGCATTAAAAGAGGCATAGATGCTCATGAGGAGAACATAATTTTACCTCTATACAAGTCACTAGTGCAACCACACTTAGAATACTGTGTACAATTCTGGTCTCCGGTGTATAAGAAAGACATAGCTGAACTAGAGCGGGTCCAGAGAAGAGCGACAAAAGTCATTAGAGGACTAAGGGGTCTGCAATACCAAGAAAGGTTATTAAACTTGGGGTTATTTAGCTTGGAAAAACGAAGGCTTAGGGGTGATCTCATAATAATGTATAAATATATGAGGGCACAGTACAGAGACCTTTCTAATGATCTGTTTACTCTTAGGCCTGAGACTGGGACAAGGGGACATCCTCTACGTCTGGAGGAAAGAAGGTTTAATCATAATCACAGACGCGGATTCTTTACTGTAAGAGCAGTGAGACTATGGAACTCTCTGCCACATGATGTTGTAATGAGTGAGTCACTACTAACATTTAAGAAGGGCCTGGATGCCTTTCTTGAAAACTATAATATTAAAAGTTATACATACTAGATTCTTCGATAGGGCGTTGATCCAGGGAACTAGTCTGATTGCCATATCTGGAGTCAGGAAGGAATTTTTTCCCCCAATGTGGAGCTTAGTGTTGCCACATGGTTTTTTTTTGCCTTCCTCTGGATCAACATGTTAGGCTATGGGTTGAACTAGATGGACTTAAAGTCTTCCTTCAACCTTAAAAAAAAACTATAAAAAAACTATAAGTACGGGTTGTATGGGACTATTCATGAGTTACTTATTTATTTTTTTTGTGAACAATGTTATGTGTGCTTGCCGGTAGGATGGGTAGCCATCCAAGTCTTTAACAGTGTGCTGTTTTAACTCCTTTGGAAAGCCTTTAGTGCACTTGCCATTTTCCATTCATGGACTTTTTGGATTTGTTTCACCGCATGGACCATGAACCATATGAGAGATTACAATATCATACAGTTCAGGATATTTTTTCTTGGTTAGGAATATCAGCCCACACTATGTTGTCAATTTCTTCCTCTGTGCAAAACTTAGAATCTGCATCTAAGATAATAAGTATATGAGCATCGTTTCTGAAACTCAATCACGTGTACCATTGCTACAACTGTTCCAAAAAGGCCATTTTTGATATCTTTCAAAAGCTTGGTGAGTTTGATTTGAAATACGTGTGCACCTAAGTCCGGCCTGTGTTCCACTTGATGCCAGGGTTCTAGATTTTCAGTAATTTCCGGCCATTTAGGATTACTGGTCATTGTCACAAAAATGTCAGGTCTTCCATACTTTTTGACTACTGCCATTGCATATTGATAACCCTGTTGCATGTTGCAGGGGCTACCTTCAAAAGATGACAAGAGAATTACTGTTTTTCCACTGGGAATTCTCTTTTGAATGATTGGTTTTGCAAATTTTCTTGAAGAACGGAGTAGTCCTCAACCTTAAGTTGTTGTTGTTTCATTCGTTTAAAACTTAGGCGATTAGCTTCAATTTTAACGTATGCGTCGACTAAGTACAGTTGTGTCAGTTTGTCACCGTTTAAAATAGGATTGAAGTAATTTCGTACAGACAAAAGAAAACTGTACTACTGCAGTTGTGTAATTCATCTTAAAGTGCCTTGCTGGTGTAGGTTTTCATGCCACCCTTGATCACCTCTTGGAAAGAATAGCGGATACAGAAGAGCATCATGTTTGCTGTGCAAAATGCTAATTCGCAGTGTCTTAGGAAGCAAAGTGTTGTTAAGGTCTGGCTTAAGATGGACTAATATATCCCTTTGAAAAGGAGGCTCTCCATCATCATTTTGAAAAACAACTGGAACCTCACTTACACGTGGTTTGTTATAATGTCGGGGATCTTGTGTACGTTCTTGTTTAATTGCCATAACAATATAAGGCATTTCAGTCACATTTTGTATAGCCCTTTGTTGCTCCTCAGCTTCAACGTCTTTTAGCATGCGATATGTGGCAGCAAATGGGCTGATTTGTTGTAAATGTACGGCAATGAGATTCATTACACTTTTCATTTTCTTTCAGAATCATCCTTTGTTCTGTAGCCTCATTTGCGTCAAGGATGTATAATTGTGCAAATTTTGGTGGTTGTCCTATTTCTGGGTAAAGTGTTCCAGTGCGGTGGTAGATCTGGCTATGAATTTTAAAACAATATGGTCCTAATCCAGGGTGTGGTGCAATGTTGGCACCAAATGAAGCAAACGCATGAGAACTGTTGATGCTGCTGATATTCTCCATAACATTTCTACTGTGTTGATGAGTTCCTTTCATCAATTGCTCAAACAGATCTGAGTAGTGAAGTCTCGGTAGCATAACTGTCCCTTTTTTGGCAGCATTGTGTAAACTTATTGTCAGATGGTCTTTCAACATTAAAATTTAGAGAGTTGCATGTAGAGCAAACTACATTCATATTCCCACAGTAGTGTTGAGTAATTGTCGTTTCATCATTTGTGATGTAACATGCAAGCTGTTGAATATTCTCCTGGGCTTGCCTTAGTTGGTAGAGCATTCGTGTTGTATGAATGGCGCGAACATGTTGTTGTCTGTTTGCCCTGTCTTCTGGAGATTCATGCAGCCAACATTGTCTATGAGATTCGGCATCTTGGGCTTCACTGGCAGCAGTTGTGGTTGTCTCCTGTTGCCGATGATGTCTGTGGTGTCTCTAGGTGTCGACGTTGTCGTTGCCTTGTTGCTTCTTCAGCTTTTCTGCCATCGTCATTGGCGTGTTTGCGCATTCGACGAATTAAACCCATTAAATAAACGTGACTGAAGTAGTTCAGACTGTCACTGACACAATGTGTGAAGTAAATGTGACTGAAGAACAGCATACTATGACTGACAGACCTTGTAAACAGGAGTGAAGTGTGTCACACTATGACCGACAGATCTTGTAAACAGGAGTGAAGTGCGTCATGTGTCACACTATGACTGACAGCCTTATAAACAGGAGTGAAGGGCGTCACACTATGACAGCCTTGTAAACAGGAGTGAGGTGCGTCACACTATGACTGACAGCCTTGTAAACAGGAGTGAAGTGCGTCACACTATGGCTGACAGCCTTTTAGTGAAGTGTGTGACACTATGAGCAGCAGTTCAAATTGCGTGCCAATATAATAAGCTGTGCACGGCGACCAATCAGCGCACTGAAAGCGTCTTTGCTCCCATTAGGAAATAACGTGAGATTACAGAAAGATGCCAGCGTTGAAGTCGCGTTAGGGGCGGGATCTCGATAGGTATGTATTAACAGTGATAACACGGTGCTAACATGGCGTTAGCACTGCGTTATTGCTGACAAAGTCTAAGTTTTTAGCTCAACTTCCCGGGCAGTGTGTGAATGCAGAATTGTAAAATGCATTGACTTGGCTGGGACAGCTGATGTCACTGCATCTCATTTCATTCTCACTGCAATTGCGGATCCGTAAGGAACGCAGCAATAATAGTGCAATAATGCACTTTGTGGACGTAGCCTTATAGTTTAGTTTTTGATATGGGGTGTGTTAATATTTGCATCAACTGAGTAAAACTGAAATTTTTGTATTAAAGTTATATTTGTAACCTTATTTTCATGTGATGGGTTAAAAAATGCTTCATGAAGCTTAAGGACCTGTTTCACGCTACGATATCATGAATGATATCATGAAACGTCACGGGTTTTCAGTCGTTCAAACGAGTTCGTAACGACATTGTTCAGTGACACGTACATCCGATCTACGATAATTAGGCAGATCGTTCATCGGAAGTCTTTGAACCGGACCTAAAACCAAACGATGATCGTTCGTCCAACCTGCAGCATGGGTGTGTGTGACACCTCAATAACGATGTTGTTAACGACCTGGCCTATTGAGAAGTGAAGGTCATTGAACGTCGTCCCAGCGATGTAGGTCAAGTTGGATCGTTGGTTGGATCGTTCGACCATTGAAGCGTGTAACCCAGGCTTAAGTCTTGTAAAACGATTTGGAAATTGTTCTTGTATTCAGTCAAATATTAAAATCTTACTTTTCAAAGGGGTGTATTTATTTATTCTGAGAAATGTATATATATTTATATATTAAATCATATTTATATATTAGATCACATAGTTAACAAACCGCCAGTGGACATTTCAGAAGGCTTAGGTCTGTAACTCTTATCTTACATGACTAGAAGATTTTACAAATTGATTTAGGACCACATCAAAGTTGAATTCTCAGTAGACTTTCCATTCCTTATGCTCCTTTTTGTTCGCATTTGAAAAAGGAAATTTGCCTAGTTTATATAACACTGAGCTAGAGGCAGATTTATCATTAGTATAGTGCCTGAAGACTGGCTGATTTGCATTGAAAAATGGCATTAAGGCTGCCTTCACATTTGCGTATGGGAACGCAGCGTATGCTGCGTTCCCATAAGCATTCAAAGGCATGCGCACTGCGTTCCTATGTTTAACATAGGAACGCATAGTGCCTGCGTTTGCTGCGTTCGGGTGCGGATGCGGACGATATCTGCTCCTTCCGGTGTCCAGCATCCGCACCCGGGACGCAGCTTGCAGCATTTTTTTGTGCGTTTGGGGAGCTTGGACAATCAGCAAGCGTCCCCAAGCGCACAAAAAATGCATTGCCGTCAATGGGTCCGCAGTGTTCAGCGCTTGACAGCGCGGGAGAACGCTGCGGACCCATTGAAAAATCACCCGGTGGCCGCCGGTGATGTCACAGGAGCTCACCGACGGCCACCGGGAGATCAGCTGACCCTCTGCTGTCCTCCTTCTCCCCGCCGCCTGTAATCTCCTAGCGATGTCGGCGGGGAGAACAGCTGATGTGACAGCTGTTTGAATCTTCCCGCGCTGACATCTCCTCACAGTGTCGGCGCGGGAAGATTCAAACAGCTCTCAGATCAGCTGTTCTCCCCGCCGACAGTCCCGGAGCTTACCGGCGGCCGGGGGGCGGAGATATCCGGTGCTGATCTCCGCCCCCGGCCCGCCCCCGGACAGCGCCGATTGGCTGCCGGGCTCCATAGTGATGTGTCCGCAGGCGGACATTATCTGCTGCGGACACATCATTTGGACCCTGCTTCTGACTGCGTTTGTGTCTGCATGCCATCAGCATGCAGACACAAACGCTAATGTGAAGCCAGACTAAGCATGAATGCCATGCTGATAAAGCCTCGCTGCCACTTATCTAAACCACTTTTTTTGTAGATGTTGGGAAATAAAGGAATTTGGCTTTCAGGTCCTAAAATAAATGCAAAAATGTGTTTTCCTATATAAGATATAACCAGATAGAGGTTAAATTTCAACTTTTTAGTCCGAGTTACACAGAACATACACAGTACTTACATACTGAATTTATTTTCTGTGTCTGCCTTTAATATATGCTATAATGTCTACAGGAGATGGTAATGCAGAAAAGTATATGAATTTATCAGTATTTTATCTGCTACTACTAAATTGCCGCCGCTGACATTTTCTTCCTAAGGATAAGTAAAAGTTCAAAGCTGTTACTGATATCCTCTGCAGTTTGGGCTGCCTTGCAAGGTACTAACATGCATTTAAAGGGTAGTTTTTTGTTTTGAAATGTCAACAAGGAAATACAGTCCTTTATAGAGATAGTTCTATAATGTTGATGAAGGTTTTGTGACTCAAGGACAAGTTGATTTTTACAGGCCATCAGAGACTTGCTCAGGCAATCAAAGCTCTATATCTCCCACTATTTTGTGAACATGAAATAGCACTCAGTTACTTCCAGCTGAATGGCAATGAGAAATGTAAAGCCAAAGATTTCTAATATTCTCCCAGGTGAAGGGAAACCATCTGGTGACCATAGTCACTCTTTGGGAGAGGAAGGAAAGCCATGTTCTCTTTATAGACGTAATAGAAATTTCTATAATATCGCAAAGCTAGTAAAGGTCATCATGTAAGTTACTGCTGTTATACAAGGAGGTATCTCTATATTTAAAAGACAACCTTTAATGTTTAAAATGTATCTGATCTGCAGGCAGAATGTTATAGAGAAGGTGGAGCTGATCAGCTTGATTCATACATGTTTGTGGGAAAGTCTAGCGAGTCCAAAGTTAATGAATGGGGAAGCGAGTAATAGCGAGTAGTGTGAGATTTACAAATCACAGATGTGTCTCGGAAGCTTCAGCCCGAAGCAATCCTAGTTTTGTCAGAGACTCTGACATGACTAGGATTGGCATTAACTTGCATTAGACTCATTTACTGTTCAAGTAATCGCTGGGAAACTCGCTCAGTAAGGAGTCAGGCTGTCTCCTCTGTGCTGGCTGTCGCAGCTCCAGGGTCCTAGAGCCCGCCTGCTGCCTGATGTAGCAGAGCTTAGATTGTTCTCAGTCTGCTCATTCCCTGTGCATAGACATCTATATCTATGCAAAGGGATGTAGCAGAGAGGACATCGCGTATTGGACTGCGTCGGACGGAAGAGGATTTTTTTAATTAAAAATGGAGTCCCTAATGGCTTTTTTTTTTATTTCTAATAAAAAAATTTCTCTGTGTTGTGTTTTTTTCAAAACAATTTAATAGAAATTCATGGCAGTCATGTCTAATATTGGCTGATAATACAAAGCTGGCCCTAACCTCTTTATTACCCAGCGTGCCACCGCCACCAGGGCCGCTGGAAGAGCGGGGTTCAGCGCCAGAGGATGGCGCTTCAATGAACGCGCCATCTTCTGGGGCAGCTGCGGGCTGCAATTTGCAGCAGGGGGTGCCCAGAAAGCTTGGGCATCCCTGCGCTGTGGATTCCAGCCCCCAGCTGCTTAGCTGTACCTGGCTAGACATAGAAATTGCGCAGAGCCCCACGCATTTTTTTTTTATTATTTCATGAAATTCATGAAATAATAAAAAAAAGGGCTCCCCTATATTCTTGTGTCCGGCCAGGTACAAATAGGCACCTGGGGGTTGGGGGCAGCCCGTCGCTGCCTGCTGGATCCGGCTGGTTCCAGAAATATGGCGAAGCCCATGTAATTTTTTTTCTGAAAAATCAATAAAGCAATCCTAAAAAAGGGACTGCATCTTTATTAACCCCTCGCCCATGGTCCAGGGGTTAATAAAGATGCAGTCCCTTTTATTTACATTGTTTTATGGATTTGTCAGAAAAAAATTTCGCGTGGGCTTCGCCGTATTTCTGGAACCAGCCGGATCCAGCAGGCAGCGACGGGCTGCCCCCAACCCCCATGTGCCTATTTGTACCTGGCTGGACACAAGAATATAGGGGAGCCCTTTTTTTAAATTATTTCATGAATTTCATGAAATAATAAAAAAAAAATGCGTGGGGCTCCGCGCAATTTCTATGTCTAGCCAGGTACAGCTTTCTGGGCACCCCCTGCTGCAAATTGCAGCCCGCAGCCACCCCAGAAGATGGCGCGTTCATTGAAGCGCCATCCTCTGGCGCTGAACCCCGCTCTTCCAGCGGCCCTGGTGGTGGTGGCATGCTGGGTAATAAAGGGGTTAATAACAGCTTTGTTATACAAGCTGGTATTAAGCCCGAGATTCTTAATGTCAGGCCACGTTTGACCCAGCCACTAAGAATCTCCAATAAAGGGTTAAAAAAACACAACACAGAGAAACTTTTTTATTAGAAATTTTAAAAAAAAGCCATTAGGGACTCCATCTTTAATCAAAAAAATCCTCTTCCGTCCGACGTAGTCCAAAACGCGATGTCCTCTCTGCTACATCCCCTGTGCATAGATATAGATGTCTATGCACAGGGATGAGCAGACTGAGAACAATCGCAGCTCTGCTACATCATCTCTGTGAGCAGGCGGGCTCTAGGACCCTGGAGCTGCGGCAGCCAGCACACAGAGAAGACAGCTGGACTCGGCTCGCAAAGTAACAGCAGTTACTTTGAGTTTCCCTGTGATTACTTGCACAGTAATCAGACCAATGCAAGTCAAAGGCAATCCTAGTTTTGTCAGAGTCTCTGACAAAACTAGGATTGCCATTGATTTGCATTGGACTCGATGCTGTGCGAGTAATCGCTGGGAAACTCGCAGAGTACCGAGTCCTGCGAGTCCCTTACTACTCGCCGAGTAACGAGTCCTAGCGAGTAGATTCGCCCATCCCTAGTTTCAGTAAAATTTACATCTTAGGAATTGAAATCCCTGGTGTTTGTATGTATATGAGTAAAGTGGGTGGTTCTATTCAGTGATGGCCAGTCCTCACTAAATGACTGAGCATGTAGCCATAGCTATCGATCACTGAGTATACAAGTTCATTGGAGTCATAGGGAAAAATAACATCAAAGATTTTAATTACGGTAATATACTGAATAATTTCCAACAAATCTATATATCATTCTGCAACAGACCAACCTCGTGTGCCATGTAACAGGTTCCCTTTCAGGAAATGAAATGGTTTGATTTTGCTAAAATATTTTATTTTCAGCACAAAGACAGTTTCCACAATTTCTACGAGTTAAGGCTAGAGGCAGGAGCACCCATAAAGCATTTAGTGATTTGTTTACCTCAATATTTGTAGCCAAAACCAGGAGTGGGACTGTGAAAGGAAAAATATAATAGAAAGACATAATCACTTCTGTATTTTTAACCCAATCCTGGCTTTGGCTACAAATACTAAGGAACAAAACCCCCTAAATACTCAACGAGTGAATATGGCCTTAAGGCCACTTCACACACATAGATATCTGAGTCCAATATCTGAACAGATCTCTGGTTGCAGTGAAATCATGGATACATTGCTCCATGTTGTACACAGCCACAAAATGGAACAATGTATCCATGATTTCACTGCAACCAGAGATCTGTTCAGATATTGGACTCAGATATCTGTGTGTGTGAAGTGGCTTTGACAGTTGCTTTCAAGGTAAAGGCAGTGCTACAGTTTCTCTGTAGTTTACTCTTTAATAGTCTTGCACACTTTGAATCCATGCTTATTCTAATTGCTGATTTAATCCACCTGTCTTTTTATTGGAGATGAGTGAACACCCAGGGGCGTAACTACAATAGGTGCAGGGGTTGCGATCGCACCCGGGCCCTGCAGCCTAGGGGGGCCCCAAAAGTCCCTTTGGCCTATAGAAAAAGACTAATATTATTAAAGATTTGCAATAATTGGGGGCCCCGTTGGAGCTTTCGCATCGGGGCCCCTGGGCCTGAAGTTACGCCACTGTGAACACCTCAGGGTTCGAATGCAGCTCAGTTCGCCGAATGTGGGGTGTTTGCTGAATTGTTAGACGAACTTGATGAATCCCCTGTGAAAGGGAAAACAAGAAAGGAGACAAGCGCGGTGCTCCGTCTAAATGCAGTTATCTTTATCGCTGATAATTGGGTTTTATATATATCCTGTGAGGTAGCACCCGGGGAACCCGCTTGCATAACGACAACAACACGTGTTTATAAGTTAACCAATGTCTACCCGTTTATTTTCACATATTAATAACATAACCCGGGTAGCATGTTTGACACATTGCACATTGATTATAAACACTTTACATAAATACACCATACATTTACATATAACATTACATAACACTTATTACACATAACGTCTTATTGTAACCCGGGACCTGTAACCATCTCTCTGTCCCCATTGGAGCTCTACTAACAGCTCCCGTGGTGGCTACGGCCTCCGGCCTATATACACTTTACACATACATTTATCAGTTCACCATATGTATATTTATCCACGATGATTCCTCTGGGTTCAGAACAGGGATTGAGCAACCTGAGTCACGGGTATGCCATGCCTCGCCAAGGGGCTCCTTCCTGGACGTATCTCCACCACACGTCCAGGTCAGCGCCCACCTGGTTCAACCACAGTTTCCCCACTCTAGGAGCCATCTAACCCCTGCTTCTGACCTTCGCTATATACCCTTCAACAGGCCCTGTGGGTCCCAATGGCGGTACCTGCCACCTGGCTTTAGTCACCCAGCTTGATGACATAACATTAACCCGTAGTCAGGATTCCTGCCTGACCGGGACCTTACATACCATATGTGACCCATCATAATATATCCATGGATCACATAGATTTCTTACACCCGCTCACAGCCCATCATAACTCATCCATGGACTGTGGCTCCTCCATGACCATAACAGGGACCTGGTCAACCATAGAATTCGGGCTAACCATGCGTCACCATGGCCTACTCACCACGGTACGGGCCACCTGTCGCCACCAAACCTCCATCTCATGGCAGGTCTCCAGGTCGACAACTGTACCCTGCATCTGAGTAGCACCCTAACGGATCAGCCATGGTTCCCTTCTAGGAGCCTTCGTGACCCCTGTCTCTGGCCACAGGCACACCCACACCATTAGAGGCCGTGGTTGAGGGACAGGTACCCACTGCAAGCAGCAGGGCAAGCTTCCCTCTCGTCCCACAGGGACGGAACGCCTCCAATATCATCCATACTAGCTGGGTCACTCTCTCTCCATATCATTATACATGGCTCTTGCATATAGGCCATCGTCTCTCATTTAGGGCAATAACCTAAGCCCTCATACACATATAGTTAAAACAGGTCCCTCACTGACTATCTAGTCGGACCTCGGGCGGCTATGCCCGCCTGGCACATTTCATACACCAGGTGCACAGTTCACACAAGCATTTGAGAACTGCTTTCTTACCGGGCACGGATCCGGGTCTCGTTACCTGTGTCACAGGTTCCACCAGGCATCCCCACGGGCTCCTTTCCCGGGCGTGTTTCACCCCACGCCCGGACCAGTATCCACCAGGTTCAGCCATGACTTCCCCTTCCCGGTGCTGCCACGACCCCGGACCTGGGCACCGGCATGGAGCTAGCATGCTCCCGTTATTCCATGCACACAGAGCCTTGCACTGCTCTGCACTCAGGTTGGTCTCAGCATGATCTCCAGTCTCTGAATGAATCTCACAATCACTCAGCTGGCAGGCTCTTATCATGCCTGCCACTCCCACTCTGACTCATCCAGCTGGGCTGCTATTCCTCAGGACACACCCACCTGTGCTGTCAGCAATCAACACTCATTCCTTTTCTCAGGGCCTCATTGATCTCCTGTCACTCACAGCCGCTCACTAGTCACATGAAAGTCTCAGCTTTACAGCACACACTATCATATTTACCACCTTGTGTTCCGGGTAGGTTCACACAGTATCATCACAGGTAAACCGGCCAGTGTGAACAGGATCATACCCTGATCCAGCATGTGATGCGCCACGGCCATGAGGACCATGCCGGCGGTGCCTCACAATCCTCACCTGTCATAAATGGTGATCTAGCCTTGAGATTCAAGCAGAATCAACAGCTAAATGCCTTTTTTCTTCTGGCATCCTTATGATTCATGCTTTGTGTTGCTCATTGTTGATGTCTATGTGTCGATCCGGCCTTGATCCTCATAGGTGTATTGGGTAACGGAAAAGATGATCCAACCTTTGTGACGCTTCACCTCAGAGGGATTTATAAATCATATGGAGGAAGACAATTTGCATAAAAATTCAGGATCCCTCTGAAGTGAAGCACCGCAAAGGTTTAATTGTTCAATGAACAATTCGACAAACACCCTGAACACCGTTAAAATCAACAGCAGGTGCCATTAAACGCATAGAAAACATTTTCATAGGTGTCCAAAAGCTTTCAAACACAGACAGACACAAAGATCATCTTACCTGTCTCCCGCTGCTTGTTTGCGTTCAGGTCCACTCTTGCATGCTTATTCTCACTCACTTCTTGTTTTACCCATTAACCTTTCTGCATATTCACTTCACTGACTCCACAACAGCCAATAACAGAGGCTCATGGTCTGTGAGAGCATCTGTAATTGGCTGTCACATTAAGACTGCATTTTCACAATCTGGATGGTGTGTGTGTTTGGTTGTCATACACATTAGTGTATGGCACAAACTTGACATTATAGGGTAGTGATGGCGAACTCCAGGCCTCGAGTGCCACACACAGTCCAGGTTTTCAGGATTTCCATTGCATTTGACAGTTGGTAATCAAATGAACAACTGTCAAACTCTAAGGAAATCCTGAAAACCTGCACTGTGTGCGGCACTCGAGGCCTGGAGTTTGCCATCACTGTTATAGGGTGTAAAATAAATAAATAATAGGAAAAATAGCATAGGGCTCTGCTGTATTTTTCTGTATCAGCACAGATAAAGGGGACAGCTATGAGCTGCCAAACTCTGCTGCCTATTTTCAGCTTGGTTGGCAAAAATTGCTCCACCCTATTTTTAATTGCCAGCTAAGGTAAATCTAGGCAGCTGAGGGCATCATTTTATAGCCCCCCCATGCTGAAGAATGGCAGCCTGGAGTCACCCATTAAAGTGGTGCATTTATCATTGCGCCATTTTTAAATGTTTTACCCAGCTCATCCAGTGTCCCTGGTGGCAGTGGCATGATTGGCAATAATTGGTTAATACCAGCTTTGTATTTCAAGCTGGCATTAAGCCCGAAATTCTTAATGTCAGACAAGTTAGACTTGGCAATTAAGAATTTCAAATAAATAGTAAAGAAGACACAAAACAGAAAAAAAAAATATAAAAAAATCCAAAAAAAGATATTTAGGGACACCATCTTTATTAACCCCCCACCCTCAAACCCAATTCTCGGATCCTCTGAAATGTCTTGTTGAATGGATGCTGTGATAAAGAATATAGCATCCTCATCACAGCCTCCAGTTGTTGAATGAACCAGCTGCAAGCTCTGGTCAGGATGTCACAGTTCAGATAAGTCACCATGCTTACCTGAACAGTGACCTAACAAAACCTCAGCGAGTCACCGTGCACCCAGGCTGGAGATCGCTGGTCTGGTCACCATAGTAACCACTCAGGTGACCAGATGAGGTCATGCGATTACTATGGTGACCATATCAGCTGACCACACACATCACTCTAGCATGGTCAGCTGATCTGGTCACCATGACAATTGCATCACGTGACCAGATCTTCATATATCCTGCAGCCACTGAGCTACTAATCATTGATGCACATCACTGATTGGCATTTGTTCTGGCTTTGGGGTTAGGACTTTTTTTTTCCTCTCCATTTTTTACCCCCTTTCTTTGCACCACATCTGTGTGTGCAATCTACAGTCGTTGAACACTGATAAGAGACTTCCATCACTGATCTTCATCTGGTTGTTGGTTTTTTTATATTGATGAAAATAGAATTATCTAAAAAATAATTCAGATTAGTTAATTGGGCTAGATTAGGAACAGAAAAAATGTACTGTAGTAATTGCCGCTTAGATAAGGAGAAAAAAAGGCTACATACAAGAAATAGGCTGATACCCAGGAGAATGTAAATAAATAATTTTACTTAATTGCAACCACATAGAAAACACAACTTTAATTAAAAACATTTAAAAAGGCTAAATTAACCAATACAAGAGAGCCCCTATTAGAGATTATACATAGTAGAAATACATACATATGCTAGTGTTGGATAAAGGGTGTTTTAATTAGTTTTCAATCAACAGACAAATCAAAGTTCAAAGAATCAGCATGTTTTGTACATCACAACAATGATTTTTAACAGACACAATCCTCCTGTCAGAAAGTGTGTGGCCAACACCAGTGGAGGTCACCACAGGCAAAATGAGCATGGTAAATGGTTATAAATCAGCAGATAAATCAACAGTGCAATAAATCAGCATGTTCCGTCCACCAAATTGTCATTGCCAGAAACAATACTCAAATCAAAAGGGTGTGTGGCAAACACCAAAGAGGTAATCATAAACCAAGTAAGCACAATAATATCAAGCAGGCACACACTGCATGATCATATCAGAACATTATGTTTTAAGGAGAAGCCTAAACATAAATTTAAATATAATGTTGGAATGAATCCTGTTCTTAGATTGAAGGTAGACCAAGTTATTTTCAGGCCAGCACCAAACAATGTCCACCAGGAAGTGCATGCAGGTGCTTCTCTGTGGCAGCTGTCACATTGCTGAGAAACAATAAATCATATGCCTGTGAGAATCAATTAGAGACAAAGGTTAAGAAGACTTCTAAGTTGGAAAAGCATTACCAGACAAGGAGGTTTGTCATATTGTGTTCAAGAAGCCTGCCTCCAAGATAATGAACTCCACGCGTTCTGTTACAAGGGTAACTTCATTAGGGGAGAGACAGGTTGTATCTGCATAGTAAACATGTTTATTTATAGTAAATATACAAATAAGGTAAAGTAGTCACGTGGAGACTAAGATCGGGTCCTGCAGGCATCTGTACGAGGTGGTACCAGGTAATAATTAGACCGAAAGCATCCTTAATTGGCCGGATTATCATGTGCATAGTGCACATGCGCATGTGGAGTACCCGACTTTAGTAGTGAGAGTACAAGTATGGCCACCGGCTAACTACCACGCATGTGCAATAGGAAAAGTCAGTATCTAAAAAGCCTCAGTAGCTTTCACAGCATGTTTGGGCATAAGGCAGAGTGCTTAATCGGTAACAAGGAATGGCAACAGCGGGCAGCACCTATATAAGGGTGGTAGAGAGTTCAGCCAAGGCAGGCTTTGGTGTACCTTAACCGAGTAGTGTCTGGGTAAGGAGCAGTCTGTATTTGAGAGTATTAAAAAAGGGGGGAGTACATATCATATGTAGGGATGAGTGAGTGTACTCGCTACTATTCAGATACCTATCTATAGATACACTACGAAAGTACCCTAAAAGTGAATAAAAGTTATTAAAAGTAATATAATTACATACTCACCTGTCCGACGCCTGTACCGGGACCATCCCAGAAGACCTATGATCACCGGACAAGGACCTGTGACTTCCAGCCAATCAGATGGCCGGTAGCGATCTGGTTAATCAAATGGCGACACGTCACAACCACGTGATTGCTAGCGGCCACCTGATTGGCCAGATTGCAAGGTCCTGGCAGTACATTGCGAGCATAGCGAGTCTGAATATTGCGGTTCTTGCTCATCCCTAATCATATGCAAAAATCATAGATTAGGATAGAGAGGAAAAAAAATAGAAAGAGAAAGTAATAGAATAAAGAAGATGCACTCAATCCAAACATTGGAAGGGGGTACATTTATCATATTAAATTCATGAATGGGAATTTTTTTGGTGTGTGCAAGGGTGTATGGTATTAAAGATGTTTAAAATTATTCTGTCACCTCCAAAATGCCTCCTAAGCTACTAAAGCATGTCCCTGCAGCATATTATCACTAATCTCACAATCCTTTTGTCTCCAAAAAGCATCCTGTGAAAGTGCATAAAAACGATTTTATACTCACGGCCGGCGACGACCAGTCAGCGAAGCAGGGCGGCTTGGCAGGAAATATGAATCCCGTGCCGCTGATTGGTCGCTGCTGAGAGTGCAACCAATCAGCGGCGTGGGATTCAAAACCCCTGCCAAGACGTGTTCCGCTTCGCTGATTAGTTGCTGCCAGCTGCGGCGACCAATCAGTGCACTTGGCGCGTGTTTTAAAACATGCTTCGCTGATCGGTCGTCGCGGCTAGCGGTGACCAATCAGCGAAGCGGCGCGGCTTGGCGGAAATATGAATACTGTGGCATGGGATTCAAAACACCTGCCAAGCCGTGCTCCGCTACACTGATTGGTCGTCGTGCCCAGCGGCGACCAATCAGCAAAGCGTGTTTTAAAACACGCATCAAGTGCGCTGATTGGTCGCCGCGGCTGGCGGCAAACAATCAGCGAAGCGGAGCATGGCTTGGTATATTGGCGTGCAATTTGAACTGCTGCTCACAGTGTGATGCACTTCACTCCTGTTTACAAGGCTGTCAGTCATAGTGTGACACACTTCACTCCTGTTTATAAGGCTGTCAGTCATAGTGTGACGCACTTCACTCCTGTTTACAAGGCTGTCAGTCATAGTGTGAAGCACTTCACTCTTGTTTACAAGGCTGTCAGTCATAGTGTGAAGCACTTCACTCTTGTATACAAGGCTGTCAGTCATAGTGTGACTCAGTTCACTTCTATTTACAAGGCTGTCAGTCATAGTGTGACACACTTCACTCCTTTTTACAAGGCTGTCAGTCATAGTGTGAAGCACTTCACTCCTGTTTACAAGGCTGTCAGTCATAGTGTGAAGCACTTCACTCCTGTTTACAAGGTCTGCCACTCATAGTGTGACGCACTTCACTCCTGTTCACAAGGTCTGTCAGTCATAGTGTGCTGTTCTTCAGTCACATTTACTTCACACCTTGTGTCAGTGACTGTCTGAACTACTTCAGTCACGTTTATTCAATGCGTTTAATTGGTCGTAAATACAACAATGACGATGACAGAAAAGCTGCAGAAGCAGCAAGGCGATGACAATGTCGACACCAAGAGACACCACAACAAACTGCCGTGAGACAAGCCCACGATGCTAGAATCTGAAATGTGAGATAATGCGCAATAGGGTCTTATCTCTCGGACAAGAGGTGGAATACAAATCTTAATGAAAACTGCTCACCTGATATGGTTGTGTAACCCACAACCAAGTATGATAGCGTGGACACCAAGAGACACAACAACAAACTGCCGTAATACAAGCCCACGATGCAGCATCTCACGGATGTCGTCGGCAACAGGAGACACCACAACAAACTGCTGCCAGACAAGCCCAAGATGCCGAAGCTCATAGACAGTGTCGAATGAATGAATCTCCAGAAGACAGGGCAAACAGACAACATGTTCGCGCCATTCATACAACACGAATGCTCTACCAACTAAGTCAAGCCCAGAAGAATATTCAACAACTTGCATGTTACATCACAAATGATGAAACGACAATTATTCAACACTACTGTGGACTATAAATGTAATTTGCTCTACATGCAACTCTCTAAATTTTATTGATGAAAAACCATCTGACAAGGAGTTTACTCAATGCTGCCAAATAGGGAAAGTTATGCTACCAAGACTTCACTACTCAGATCTGGTTGTGTAATTGTTGAAAGGAACGCATCAACACAGTAGACAGTTTATGGAAAATATCAAAAACATCAACAGTTCTCATGTGTTTGCTTCGTTTGGTGCCAACATTGCACCGCCCCCTGGATTTGGACTGTATTGTTTTAAAATTCATGGCCAGATCTACCACTGCACTGGAACACTTTACATAGAAATAGGAGAGCCACCAAAATTTGCACAATTATACATCCTTGATGCAAATGAGGCTACAGAACAAAGGATGATTCTGAAAGAAAATGAAAAGTGTAATGCTGAACTGATGAATATCATTGCCGTACATTTCCAACAAATCAGCCTATTTGCTGCCGCATATCGCATGCTAAAAGACGTTGAAGCTGAGGAGCAACAAAGGGCTATAGAAAATGGGACTGAAATGCCTTCTATTGTTATGGCAATTAAACAAGAACGTACACAAGATCCCCGATGTTATAACAAACCATATGTAAGTGAGGTTGCAGTTGTTTTTCAAAACGATGATGGAGTGCCTCCTTTTCAAAGGGATATATTAGTCCATCTTAAGCCAGACCTTAACAACCCTTTGCTTCCTAAGACACAGTGAATTAACATTTTGCACAGCAACCTTGATGCTCTTCTGTATCCGCTATTCTTTCCAAGAGGTGATCAAGGGTGGCATGAAACCCTACACCAGCAAGGCACTTTAAGATGAATTACACAACTGCAGTACTACAGTTTTCTTTTGTCTGTACGAAATTACTTCAATCCTATTTTACACGGTGGCAAACTGACACAACAGTAGTTAGTCGACGCATACGTTAAAATTGAAGCTAAACTCCTAAATTTTATACGAATGAACCAAAAACAACTTAAAGTTGAAGACTACTGTGTTCTTTAAGAACATCTGCAAAACCAATCAATTCAAAGGGAATTCCCATTGGAAAAACAGCAATTGTCCCGTCATCATTTGAAGGTAGCCCCCGCAACATGCAACAGCGTTATCAAGATGCAATGGCAATAGTCACAAAGTATGGAAGACCTGACATTTGTGACAATGACTTGTAATCCTAAATGGATGGAAATTACTGAAAATCTAGAACCCTGGCAACAAGTGGAACACAGGTCGGATTTAGTTGCACGCGTATTTCGACTCAAACTCACTAGCCTTTTTAAAGACATCAAAAATGGCCTTTTTGGAACAGTTGTAGCAATGGTACACGTCATTGAGTTTCAGAAACGAGGTCTCCCACATGCTGATATACTTATTATCTTAGATGCAGATTCTAAGTTTTACACAGAGGAAGAAATTGACAACATAAGAGTGGGCTGAAATTCCTAACCAAGAAAAATATCCTGAACTGTATGATATTATCATCTCTTATATGGTTCATGGTCCATGCGGTGAAGCAAATCCAAAAGGTCCATGCATGGAAAATGGCAAGTGTACTAAAGGCTTTCCAAAGGAGTTAAAACTGCACACTGTTAAAGACTTGGATGGCTACCCATCCTACCGGCGAGCACACATTGATAACATTGTTCACAAAAAAAAAAAAAAAATAACTCATGAATAGTCCCATACAACCCGTACTTATCAAAACGCTTCAACTGTCACATCAAGAAATCTGTGCTTCAATAAAAAGTGTCAAATATCTTTTCAAGTACATTTTCAAGGGCCATGACAAAGCTAATGTAATGTTCAAATACAACAGACAACAGTCATTCACAATGAATCTTCAACTTTTCTTGACTCAAGATATGTGAGTGCTCCAGAAGCTGCTTGGAGGATATTTGCATTCCCAACGCTATCACAGTCCCATGCCATTATATGTTTAGCTATCCATTTACCTAATCAGCAACAGCTTTATTTCTATGAAAATTGTCAAGTCAATGATGTCTCAAAAACTTTAAGCACAACGTCAACATTAATGGAATGGTTTTTGCTGAACCAACGTGACGACAATGCAAGGCAGTATTTGTATCACAAGATTCCAGAGCATTACATTTGGAATAAAACTTGGAAGCCAAGACAACGAGGAGTTAGCAAAATAATTGGACGCATGTATACTGTTAGTGTCAAGGATCAATAAAGATATTGCCTTTGGCTGTTACTGCTGCATGTCAAAGGAGCTACAAGTTATGATTATTTTAAAACAGTTAACGGAGTATTGCATGATACATTTAAAGCTGCAGCTTTGGCTTTAGCACTTTTATTGGATGATACTGTTTGGACACTTACTTTAGAAGACACAGTTACCCTACATATGCCTAAGCAACTTCGCCAATTGTTGCTTACATCTGTGTATTTGGACCACCTACAAATCCCATTCATCTTTTGACAAATTTCAAAGAACATCTAATCGAGGATTACTGCTTACGTCTTCACAACAAAAGTGGAGATTGTCAAAATTGACAATCTTTTGCCATGCGAGATGTCCAAAATGTCATGGAAAAACATTTTCAGACTTTAATTTGCCACAGCCTGCAACTCAAGTTCCTCAACTTCCAGAGTATGATGAATCTTACGAATTATTGTTGGCAACATAGAAAATAAACTGCTTAAATGAACAACAACGTTGTAGCATATGATACTATTGTGAGTGCCATAGAAAGCCAAGCAGATGCAAGGACAAAATGTTTATTGACAGTCCTGGAGGGAGCGGTAAAACATACCTATATAAAGTTTTAATGCATCACGTTAGAGGGTTAGGAAAAGTCGTATTGCCATCGGCTACAACAGGTATTGCAGCAAATCTTTTACGAGGACGTCGCACTATGCATTCACTCATTGAGATACCAGTTCCTATCAACGAAATTTCCATTTCCAGAATAAAACAAGACACATTTGCTGGAAAACAGTTAAACAACGCACATCTTTTGATACTTGATGAGTGCACCATGGCACCCTAATATGCTTTGACCTTAATTGACAGACGTCTGCGTGAAGTAATGACAACAAATGTTGCCGAAAAGAATGAAATTCTATTTGGAGGTAAAGTTTTGGTCATTGGTGGAGATTTTAGGCAATGCCTTCCAGTTATACCAAAGGGAGCAAGAACAGATGTTATTGAGTCCAGCTTCAAAATACCGTAGCTGATCTTTGGAAACAGTTTACTCAACTCCAACTAATTAACAACATGCGATCTTCAGACCGAGAGCACCGCAATTGGCTTCTTAAACTTGGTAATGGTGAACTTAGCAACGAATACAATCTTGGAGAAGACATTATTGAAATACCAGAAGACATGTTGTGCACTGGCTGCATTGTAACTGATGTTTTTGGACAATGCATTGAAATTGATGTGAACGACCAAACCAGTGTTGAGAGGGCCTCTTCCCATACAATTCTGTGTCCCAAGAACGATGATGTGGCTCAGCTAAATTCCTGTGTGATGGATAGAATGCCTGGAGAGTATAAGCTGTACAACAGTGATGCTTCAGTGGATGTAGACAATGAAGATGAACGAGACCATTATCCAGTTGAATTTTTAAATAGTCTTACGCCATCAGGAATGCCATCCCACAGACTACAACTGAAGTTGAAACAATTGTAATGTTGCTTTGGAATCTCCATTTCAACCTAATTCAAGCAAGAATCATCAGTGGATCAGCAAAAGGAGACAAAGTGTGTATTTCACGCATTGATTTATGTCCTTCGGACACAGGGCTTCCTTTTAGGCTTCGGCGTCAACAGTTTCCAGTAAAACCAGCTTTTGCCATGACTATAAACAAGTCACAAGGTCAAACTCTACACCGTGTTGGCATATATCTACCGGAGCCAGTTTTTGGTCATGGACAACTGTGCGTTGCATTTTCTAGAGTTAAAATGAGATCCAACGTCAAGGTGCAAGTTCTTGATACCCCTTTACAAGGACACTTGCTTACAGATAGTCCAAAGGTTTTCACAAGAAATGTGGTGTACAAAAATATTTTAGGTTGATTACATTTAATGATAATGTATATGTTGTACTGGGAAAATGCTGTATATTCATTGCATTATTAGTCTGTTACATAGATATTTAATATATGCACATATATACATAGATAGATAAATACATAGATATAAAATGCAAAAAAAAAAATAGATGGACAGATGCACAAATGAATAGATCTAAATACATAGATAATACATAGCTAGATAATAGATAGATAGATAGATAGATAGATAGATAGATAGATAGATAAATAGATAGATAAATAGATAGATAGATAGATAGATAGATAGATAGATAGATAGATAGATAGATAGATACATAGATATAAAATGCAAAAAAAAATAGATGGACAGATGCACAAATAATTAGATTTAAAATACATAGATAATACATAGTTAGATAACAGATATGACATAGGTATACATAAATACATAGGTGTGATAAATTTATAGATATTTTACATAGTAAGGTGATCACACGTTAAGTATAAGAGGGGAGATGTGTATCATCCAAATTGTTAAATTTGGTGATATTAACCCAGATGTAATGTTCCAGTATCATAGATGCTGAGAAACTTAATTTATCTTTAACAGGGCTGGGATTTTTGTGAACAGCTAAAGAGATGGGCAGGACGGCTGTTCACCACATCTCTATCTCAAGGTGTGGTTTATACAGATAGATAGATGGATAGATAGATAGATAGATAGATAGATAGATAGATAGATAAAACATGCTTAGAGAGATGATAAATAAATATAGCATACATAGACGATAGACATATAGGTAGATGATAGATAGGTATTGTGTATTCATTGCATTATTCTTAAATCTTCATAAATAAACTACATACATATTCTAGAATACCCGATGCGTTAGAATCAGGCCACCATCTAGTATTTAAATAACGCTCAAACAGCAGCTGGACTAATTGACTGGTAATATAATGGAGAGGACTAATGCAGGAGCTCCTTGCAGTGTCTGAAGATGCTGATAACATGGAAACTACAAATAGTACAATAATGATTTTACATGTTTTTAAAAGGTCTGCCCAGGTACTAGTCAATGGTAATATTAGTATCATACTTAAAATGACCTGACAATGTCCCTTTAAATCGAAGGCAAGTTAGAAAAAATTATTGTATTGGAGTTCCTTGCATGCAATATTTAAAGTGCACTAAAAAAAAATTCCTAAAACCAAAAAACTACTATGAGTTTGGAAACAGCATTTTTTATATATCATGAACAAAAAAAATAAAAACTATAATCCAGCATTAATCGGACAAATAGAATCAACAGCAAAACTGAAAGTAATATTATCTTTTAAAGCCTGCATAAAGTGTCATATATAACCGTTTACTGAGCTTAGTAAGAAGCAAGCACAGAAAGACAAAGTGAATACCAGGGAATTTAAAGGCAACGTGTCATTCCCCCAGGGCCTATTAAACTAATAGAGCCACCTTCAGCAGTGCCTATGCTGCATTTAGTGCCCTCTACCCCCCGGGGCACTAAAATAAACACTTTATAAGAAATTAGTTTAGGTCCGGGAGGTATACTCCCTTCCCTGGGCCTAAACGCCTTGCTGCTGCTATGACTCCTCCTCCGTATACACAGGCGCAGTGTCCCACCATTATGTAACCTCAGCTTTCAGGCAGAGCTCATGGAGATGCCTGACAGCTGAAAGATGTGCACAGGCGACGACACCGCTCTGAAGGAAGACAAGAGGAGGAACCCAGACAACAGAGCAGGAAGGTTAACAGCAGCAAGGTGTTTAGGTCCAGGGTGGGGAGTATACCTCCCGGACCTAAAGTAATTTCTTATAAATTGTTTATTTTAGTGTCCCGGGGGTAGACGGACAAGAGCTACCTTGACAAAATGCTGCATAGGCACTGCTGAATGTGGCTCTTTTAGTTTAGTAGGCTCTGGTGGGACTGAGAGGTTCCCATTAAAGTTTTGTCTAGGAAAAAAGAAAGAGATAATGTAAAAAAGAAATCTTATAGGCTTACATAAAACGTTTTATACAGAAAAGCTAAATTGCAGAGTACCTGGTAATTCACATATCAAGGCGGCAATTGTCAAAGCCAAATTCAAGGCAATCCAAAGCATAGAGGATTACAGACCCTTCTGGCTCTGGTAGTTAAAAGGATTTTCCAATTACCACTGGTGGTACTTATTCGGGTCATGAGACGTGCACAGATACTGACCAAAGAATACAGCACCATGTTGTTATTATGGAAAAATCACAAGCTTAAGGGTCAGATACATATTCCAGTTCTTAGAGAACATTGATGATTAAAAGGGTGGTCTTATCTAGGGAGTTGCAAGTTCAGTCCCAGGTGATGGTGGAGACTATAGGATCAGGGGGTCAAAATGGAGTACATCACAATCTAAGAGATCTAAGTGTACCTTTACACGTCGCAACATTGCATGAAATTTCACTTATTTAAAGCATTAGATGAAAGGTGGTAATTCGTGCGCTGCCGTCTGTCCATTGGTTCCAAGGAACTACAAGATGTTAAAAGTAATACCTTTAATGTCTAATTCTTACGCGTTTCGTGGTACTTCAGACCACTTCATCAGAGATCCACAAAGGTATTGCCTTTAACATCTTGTGATTCCTTGGATTTCTTGGAACCAACGGACAGACGGCAGCGCACGAATTACCACCTTTCATCTAATGCTTTAATCGGTTTCCCTTGGGGGGAGTGCTGCAAGCCGGCTTATGCTTCAATAGTTGTTGTGACTCTCACAACAACATAAGGTTAGTGCAACAGCACAAAATACAACACCCCGTTTACACCCGGATAAAACCCTATGTGCGCTTTTCTACTTTTCTTCTAGTTTTCAATGCAATTTCACTTGCAACTTACTGGTTGCAGTGAAATAATAATAATAATAATAATAAAGCTTTATTTATATAGCGCCAACATATTCCGCAGCGCTTTACAATGTAGGACATACAAATCATGGACATATTGTTCCATTTTGTTGCCGTGTACAAATGTAACAATTTGTCCATGATTTCATTGCAACCAGTAAGTTGCAAGTGAAATTGCATGCAATGTTGCGACGTGTATAGGAACCCTAAGAGAGAGGCTCAATCTGTTGAGTAGATATTTTCAGGAAAACCAAATTGTTCCATCCATCATTCAGACGGGCTAGGTCATAATAGAGGGAGCTTGTGAGGGGTTCCAGAATAGAATCGACCGGAATCTGAATACTCAGGAGAGGGGAAAAGAAACGATGAGAAACAATCCTCCATATACACAGCAATAGTGCTATGAAGCCAAATTCTACAGGTCTTACTAAGGGGCAAGAAATATTAGGTATATAAAAATGCTCAGATTTATATATAGAACCCTGTATAAAGAAGTTCCGGTGGAAAGACTTGACAATGATCAGGGAGCACGGATGTCAGGAAAGTACAGCACTGGAAGAGGTAGAACCAGCTCACCTGAACAAGTTCAGCGTGCACGGACCGGCATCCTGACAATGCCCAGGAATAGCAGCAAATGAAGAGGGAGGTCCAGCTTCTGAGATACTACCAAATAATTTTATGTCAATCTGGTCAAGATTTCCATAACCTTAAAACCTGACTGGTCCCTGAAAATAGCACATACCATTGTTTCACAAAAGAAACGCATGGATCTTATCAGATCCAAATAGCTTAATTACAATGCTCAGCATTCTGATTATAAGAAAATTGTAGTTTCAACCCAGTACAGCTCACAATTTAGCAACATTAAAAGTATAATTAAAAAAAATCTTACTATTCTCAAAGAGGATCCAATCCTAGCTTCAATCCTTGCCCCTGGCTGCAATATTGTGGCAAAAAAAGCCGACATCACCATGCGCATTGCACATGCGCGGCTTTTCATTTACACCTAAAGCGTGTAGAGATGTCACCAGGAGCGGATGTGACGCAAATAGCGTCACACCGGCTATTATGCCCGTACAGCAGGGCGAGGAGGACTAGGATTATTTATTACGCCCATCGGGGTGTCAAGTACAAGGATAAGAGGGATACATAGGTCAAGAAACTGGACTGTGTCCTGGGGTGCTATAAGAATATGGGGGGAGTTGATCTTTCTGATCAAGTCATCCAGCCAAACAGTGCTATGTGAAAACCTAAGGTGTGCTAAAAGAATCTAGACATGCACATTGTCTAGATGGCATTATATAACGCTTTTGGGCTACTACGATAAGCAGTCCAGACAGCCATATTTCTTCAGTTCAAGGAGGTAGTGATCAAGGTGGAACTTAGGGTGTTCATGTTGTACCAGGGCAACATTTTCCAGATGAGGTCCCTCAAACAGCAAAGAAAGGAAGGTTGCAAAAAAAGGTGCAAAGTGTGTTACCGAAGAAGGATAAAAAAGGACACCATTTTTCAGTGTGACACCTGACAGGGCAAACCTGGCCTGTATATAAAAGAATGCTTCAAAATGTACCATGAAGGACTAAATTCACATATGCTACACTAACATACTCTACACTCTATTAGCATACTCAGAAGAAATATGAAAAAATGTGGTCCATTTTCTCCTTCTAACCTTGTGAAAATGATGCACTTGGGAAGCAAGATTTTTGTGGGAAATATCAATCTTTTTCATTTTCATGGTTCTATACTGTATACTTCTGTGAAGCACCTGTGGGGTCAATGTGTTTACTGCATTACAAAGAAAGCGGAACTCAAATACTAAGATCTGTAATTTATATCTAAAGGGTTGAGAATGCGCAATAGGGTCTTATGTTTTTAGACAGGTTCAAATTAACAATCTCAGAATTGCTCACCTGGTATGGTTGTGTGGCACACAACCAGCTTGATAGCTAAGAAAATGCAGCTGCTGCTGGGACTGTACATTTAAAATGCAGTGTACTCATTACTAAATTAACCATGATCCAGTAATAAACCTGAGATTAGAATATTAAAACAACAGGCAATTCCAGAAACGCAAGCCTAAGCCAAACCTATAATCAGCTGGGTGACACAAAAGAAAGATTTATCAGGTGGGGCTCAGTTGATGCTGATGTGATCTACATTTAATTTCACAGCATTACTGAGGGCTTGTCACCCTGTTTATTGTAACAGTAGTGTATTTTAGGTACTCATCACCCTGTGTGTTTGATAAGTGGTGGCAGAGTGTTGTGTAGCTGGGGTGTGATTTATGCTCCCTTTATAGCCTAGAACAGAGGTTGACTGCTGGATTGAGTGAGAAGAGATAAATTAACTCTTGCAGGTGTATCCCACATCATGTGCTGAGAAGCAGGTACGTGACACGCCACACATGGGATATCAGCTTACTCTTAAAATTACGCAAAAAAAATTTTAGTTAATTTTCTCCTTTTTCCCTTTAAAAAAGAAATGGGTTTAAAGCAACATTTTTATGGTAAAAATATAGTTTTTCATTTTCAGGGCTCAACATTACAAAATTCTGTGAAGCACCTGAGGGTTCAAAATGCTCACAACAGCTCAGAATAAATTTACCGGGGGTCTAGTTCCCAAATTTGGGTCACTTTTGGGGAGTTTCCACTGTTTAGGTACATCAGTGGATCTCTAAACCTGACATGGAATCCACCAATGAGTCCAGTTAATTTTGCGTTTGAAAAGTCAAATGGCGTTCCTACTCTTCCGAACCCTTCCGTAACAATAGTATTTTTTCACCACATGTGGGGTATCAGTATACTCAGGAAAAAAAGGTGAGTCGCCCGGGGCAGTGGGGACTCGGGAATCCGAGCCCTTTCCGCTGTGGTTGGGGGATGTCACTGGTGGCCTACTCGGACCCGTGGCCCCAGAGACTGAACTTAAAAAGAGGAATGTATGTACAGGGGAAATAAAGTTTATCTAACCCTGGCTCCATGGTTCCCCCACAGTTCTGTCTCTTCTCCTTGCCTCTCGACCCCACTCTTGGGCCTTGCAGGGCTACCGGAGACTGGTCAGGGTGACAGGCTCTGTCCTAACGCAACACCGAACACTAGCACTTCATGGCAGCTCTTGTAGCATCTGCACACACTCTGTTTAACTCCGCTCCCAGCACCAGTATTTATAGGGGATCCTGCCTAAAAGCAGCAGGTTGAACTCCCCTTACTGTGCTGAGGTGGAAAGTGTTGCGTGTAGCTGTGTACCCTCTGTGGAAAACCATCCATGCTGCGGGTGAGTCTGTGAGTACCTGTGGTTAGCAGGGTGCCACATTCCCCCCTAGGTAAGGTTAGTACTCCTGGACTGAGGAACAATTTTTGGTTAACAACATAAATAACATCTTCAACAGGTAACATATTTACAGAGTCTAAAAATTAAAAAATGTACAAAAACCACTGAAAAAGGGTTAAATAGGTACAGTCCATATGGTGCTAGTCCATTCACCGCAGGCTGGAAAGAGAAGTCATTTGTCACACTAGTCCTGTGACTATGGTCCTTTGTTTAAGTTGGAAAAGTGTTTTTAAAGAGTTTTTACAGTAGTCTCTGTAAGCTCCGGGCAAGAGGATTAAAGTTTTCAAAAGTTCAACAAGTCCTTACAGGACAGGTAAAGTTTCTGTAAGCTTTAAAAGTTCAAATACACAACAACAGTCACTACGGGTGCCGTAGTCCTAGGGGCCTCTACCAGTCATAAGTGCTGTAGGCCTCCTGGCCCTCGGGTCACATATTAGCCAAGGTTTTGCTCTCCCTAGACAGCTCCTTACGCCAACTCCTCTCACCCCTCTTGTGGTGCTGTGTACCTGGTGTGTTCTGTTTTAGGTCTACTCTTAACCCTTTTTCGTACACTACTATTTACATTTTTACAAGTGTTACTATTTACAGGTTACTTTACATTAGTTCTATATCACATTTATTGTACCCATCTCCATACCTGGATGGGGCTTGCGCACGTGTGCTGGGACTGGATCTACGCACTATGGATGTGGCTATCTCAGGTGTGGTGTCTGGAGAGTGCAATGTGGGTGTTTCAGGTAAGCGTCTGTGTGGCCTTAGTCTCACTGCAGGATTAGCAGATGTACTGATTGCAGGATCCTCTGGTTCTCTGGCAAAGGGTATTTCTTCCTGATCTTCTGGTGGTTGATAGAAGTTAATGACGGGGGACAATGATTGCTCCTTCATGTTGGGGCCAATCTTCTGGAACGTCTCGAAGTATAGTAGATATGACTTTTTCTTTGGGCTTTACACATGGGGATTCAAATGGTCTATAGGACTCTGGTTCCTCTTCCGGAAAATCTGGGAAGTCTTTATTTTTCCATTCTTCTGGACATTTCTTTAAATGATCCCGGGATACCGTTTGTGTATTTTTTCCTCCATCTTTACTTATGAGGCAGACTTTGGTATTGTCAAAGTTGGAACTCAAAATGGTGTAAGGTTCTCTTTCCCACTGGTCATCAAGTTTGTGTTTTCTTCTTTTTCTTTTTAAGACAGTACTTCCAGGTAGTATGGGTTCCACTGGTGCACTTTTGTTGAAGTTCTTTTCTTGTCTTTCTTTTGACTTTTCTAGATTCTCTTCAACTCAGGCTTGCACTTGTCTATACTGGTCTACACGGTTGGTGTTCCAGTCAGAATTAGAAGTATCTGCTCTGGGTTTGATAACTCCGAATTCTAAATCTACAGGTAGTTTTCCTGTATGGGCTCTCATCAGATAGGCAGGTGTACAGTTGGTAACTGGAATGTGATTATTAGTGTTGAGCGAACATGCTCGGCACTACTCGTTACTCGCACGAGTATCACTGTACTCGGGCGACTCGCCGAGCACCGAGTAATCTCGCGATACTCGTGCTGTGCTCGTGGTCGTCATCTCTCCATGTTGGCGCTCTTTTGAGAGCCAGCCCACGTGCAGGGATTGGCTGACAGACCACTGCAATGCCACAGCCCTGTTGGTTGTGGTATAGCAGTGATTGGCCGGCCTGCACAGCGTCACCGAGCCTTTATAAGTCCCGGCGCGCTGTGCTCGGCACACAGCCTTCCAGACAGTGAGTGTAGGGAGAGTGTCTGCTGCTGATTAGGGACAGATTTGCGGCCCTCATAGGTAGATCCGGATCAGGGCTGCAAACTGCTGCTGACCACAACAGTCCTTCTCAGGACTAATCTAGGAGGACATAGGCAGGGTGATCCAGATCGGAGTCCAAGATTTCCAGTGACCAGAACAGTCCTTCTCAGGACTAATCTAGGAGGATATAGGCAGGGTGATACAGATTGAAATCCAAGCTTTTCTGTGACCATTAGAGTCACCACACTCTTGTACTTAGTACCTTAATACAGGTTAGGGACTAAAATCCTCTCTTCAAACCATTACAGTCACCAGACAGGTGTACGTACTACCTTAATACAGGTTAGGGAACTAAAATCCTAACTCTTGTCATCAAAACAGTCACCAGACAGGTGTACGTACTACCTTAATACAGGTTAGGGACTAAAATCCTCTCTTGAACCATTACAGTCACCAGACAGGTGTACGTACTACCTTAATACAGGTTAGGGAACTAAAATCCTAACTCTTGTCATCAACACAGTCACCAGACAGGTGTACGTACTACCTTAATACAGGTTAGGGACTAAAATCCTCTCTTGAACCATTACAGTCACCAGACAGGTGTACGTACTACCTTAATACAGGTTAGGGAACTAAAATCCTAACTCTTGTCATCAAAACAGTCACCAGACAGGTGTACGTACTACCTTAATACAGGTTAGGGACTAAAATCCTCTCTTCAAACCATTACAGTCACCAGACAGGTGTACGTAGTACCTTAATACAGGTTAGGGAACTAAAATCCTAACTCTTGTCATCAAAACAGTCACCAGACAGGTGTACGTACTACCTTAATACAGGTTAGGGACTAAAATCCTCTCTTCAAACCATTACAGTCACCAGACAGGTGTACGTAGTACCTTAATACAGGTTAGGGAACTAAAATCCTAACTCTTGTCATCAAAACAGTCACCAGACAGGTGTACGTACTACCTTAATACAGGTTAGGGACTAAAATCCTCTGTTTAAACCATTACAGTCACCAGACAGGTGTACGTAGTACCTTAATACAGGTTAGGGAACTAAAATCCTAACTCTTGTCATCAAAACAGTCACCAGACAGGTGTACGTACTGCCTTAATACAGGTTAGGGACTAAAATCCTCTCTTCAAACCATTACAGTCACCAGACAGGTGTACGTAGTACCTTAATACAGGTTAGGGAACTAAAATCCTAACTCTTGTCATCTCAACAGTCACCACACTGTTGTTACGTATAAGTTTCTACAAGTTAGGGAACTAAAATCCTAACTATTGTCATCTCAACAGTCACCACACTGTTGTACGTCATAAGTTTCTACAGGTTAGGGAACTAAAATCCTAACTATTGTCATCTCAACAGTCACCACACTGTTGTACGTCATACGTTTCTACAAGTTAGGGAACTAAAATCCTAACTCTTGTCATCTCAACAGTCACACACTGTTGTACGTCATACTTCTACAGGTTAGGGAACTAAAATCCTAACTCTTGTCATCTCAACAGTCACCACAACTGTTGTACGTCATAAGTTTCTACAAGTTAGGGAACTAAAATCCTAACTATTGTCATCTCAACGGTCACCACACTGTTGTACGTCATAAGTTTCTACAGGTTAGGGAACTAAAATCCTAACTATTGTCATCTCAACAGTCACCACACTGTTGTACGTCATACGTTTCTACAGGTTAGGGAACTAAAATCCTAACTCTTGTCATCTCAACAGTCACCACACTGTTGTACGTCATACGTTTCTACAGGTTAGGGAACTAAAATCCTAACTATTGTCATCTCAACAGTCACCACACTGTTGTACGTCATAAGTTTCTACAGGTTAGGGAACTAAAATCCTAACTATTGTCATCTCAACAGTCACCACACTGTTGTACGTCATACGTTTCTACAAGTTAGGGAACTAAAATCCTAACTCTTGTCATCTCAACAGTCACCACACTGTTGTACGTCATACGTTTCTACAGGTTAGGGAACTAAAATCCTAACTCTTGTCATCTCAACAGTCACCACACTGTTGTACGTCATAAGTTTCTACAAGTTAGGGAACTAAAATCCTAACTCTTGTCATCTCAACAGTCACCACACTGTTGTACGTCATAAGTTTCTACAGGTTAGGGAACTAAAATCCTAACTCTTGTCATCTCAACAGTCACCACACTGTTGTACGTCATACGTTTCTACAAGTTAGGGAACTAAAATCCTAACTATTGTCATCTCAACAGTCACCACACTGTTGTACGTCATACGTTTCTACAGGTTAGGGAACTAAAATCCTAACTATTGTCATCTCAACAGTCACCACACTGTTGTACGTCATAAGTTTCTACAGGTTAGGGAACTAAAATCCTAACTCTTGTCATCTCAACAGTCACCACACTGTTGTACGTCATAAGTTTCTACAAGTTAGGGAACTAAAATCCTAACTATTGTCATCTCAACGGTCACCACACTGTTGTACGTCATAAGTTTCTACAGGTTAGGGAACTAAAATCCTAACTATTGTCATCTCAACAGTCACCACACTGTTGTACGTCATACGTTTCTACAGGTTAGGGAACTAAAATCCTAACTCTTGTCATCTCAACAGTCACCACACTGTTGTACGTCATAAGTTTCTACAAGTTAGGGAACTAAAATCCTAACTCTTGTCATCTCAACAGTCACCACACTGTTGTACGTCATACGTTTCTACAGGTTAGGGAACTAAAATCCTAACTATTGTCATCTCAACAGTCACCACACTGTTGTACGTCATAAGTTTCTACAGGTTAGGGAACTAAAATCCTAACTATTGTCATCTCAACAGTCACCACACTGTTGTACGTCATACGTTTCTACAGGTTAGGGAACTAAAATCCTAACTCTTGTCATCTCAACAGTCACCACACTGTTGTACGTCATACGTTTCTACAGGTTAGGGAACTAAAATCCTAACTCTTGTCATCTGAACAGTCACCACACTGTTGTACGTCATAAGTTTCTACAAGTTAGGGAACTAAAATCCTAACTCTTGTCATCTCAACAGTCACCACACTGTTGTACGTCATAAGTTTCTACAGGTTAGGGAACTAAAATCCTAACTCTTGTCATCTCAACAGTCACCACACTGTTGTACGTCATACGTTTCTACAGGTTAGGGGACTAAAATCCTAACTATTGTCATCTCAACAGTCACCACACTGTTGTACGTCATAAGTTTCTACAGGTTAGGGAACTAAAATCCTAACTATTGTCATCTCAACAGTCACCACACTGTTGTACGTCATACGTTTCTACAGGTTAGGGAACTAAAATCCTAACTATTGTCATCTCAACAGTCACCACACTGTTGTACGTCATACGTTTCTACAGGTTAGGGAACTAAAATCCTAACTATTGTCATCTCAACAGTCACCACACTGTTGTACGTCATAAGTTTCTACAGGTTAGGGAACTAAAATCCTAACTATTGTCATCTCAACAGTCACCACACTGTTGTACGTCATACGTTTCTACAAGTTAGGGAACTAAAATCCTAACTCTTGTCATCTCAACAGTCACCACACTGTTGTACGTCATAAGTTTCTACAAGTTAGGGAACTAAAATCCTAACTCTTGTCATCTCAACAGTCACCACACTGTTGTACGTCATACGTTTCGACAAGTTAGGGAACTAAAATCCTAACTCTTGTCATCTCAACAGTCACCACACTGTTGTACGTCATACGTTTCTACAGGTTAGGGAACTAAAATCCTAACTCTTGTCATCTCAACAGTCACCACACTGTTGTACGTCATACGTTTCTACAGGTTAGGGAACTAAAATCCTAACTCTTGTCATCTCAACAGTCACCACACTGTTGTACGTCATAAGTTTCTACAAGTTAGGGAACTAAAATCCTAACTATTGTCATCTCAACAGTCACCACACTGTTGTACGTCATAAGTTTCTACAAGTTAGGGAACTAAAATCCTAACTCTTGTCATCTCAACAGTCACCACACTGTTGTACGTCATACCTTTATACAGGTTAGGGAACTAAAATCCTAATCTCCTGTGACCTCCACAGTGACCAGGCAGTTGTCGCTCTATACAGGCAAAATGCGCAAAGGCGTTGGCAAGGGCGTTGGCAAGGAACAAGGAAGTGGACGTGATGGTGGTGCAGGCAGAGGCCGAGGTCGTGTGCAAGCACTCATTTCGCAACAACAAAGGGCCACATCTCCTCGCTCGCACGTCCTGTCCCAAATTCTTGGGGCCCGCAGCAGTACACCACTGTTGAACCAAGACCAGTGTCAACAGGTTGTTACTTGGATAGCGGATAATGCTTCAAGTCAGATGGGCACCTCCACAAACACCCTGTCATCCGCACGGTCAACTGTCAGTAGCCGTGATACTGCACCGCACATTTCCCAACCTGATCCTCCTTCCAACCACCTGGCCGATTACACGTCCACGGACATTACAGATCCCACACTAGGACACTCGGAAGAGCTGTTCACGTATCCATTCGCAGAATCTGGCCTGTCGCCACCTCCTCTTGAAGTGGGTCATGAGGAGATGGTATGTACAGATGCCCAAATATTTGAGCAGCCGCGTTATGACGAACGGAACGTTGTCAAAGTGTCTCAACAAGGGGTGGACGATGATGAGACACAATTGCCAGGAAGTCAGGAGGAGGATCAGGGTGCGGAAGAGGAAGACGACGTGGTGGATGATCCAGTAGCTGACCCTACATGGCAGGAGGATATGCAGAGCGAGGACAGCAGTGCACAGGGGGAGGGAGGCGTAGCATCACAACAGCCAGTACGAAGCAGGGGTGCGTCCGCAGGCAGAAGGCAGGCAACCGTTCCCCGGAACAACAACACGACTCAAGGTGCCTGTGCAAATGTTCGGTCTTCCCGAGTCTGGGAGTTTTTTAAGTTGGCTCCAGAAGACTCTAAAAAGGCCATTTGCCACACCTGCCATGCCACTATCAGCAGGGGTACGAAAACTAGCAGCCTGACCACCACCAGCATGATCAGGCACATGTCAGCCAAGCACCCGACTTTGTGGGAAGTACCACAGAGTCGAGGAGCGGTGCGTGCTGATGTCACTGCTACGTCTTCGGCTGTTGTGCATGCAAGCCAATCCCCTGTCCATGCTGGCCGCGAACAAGCCTCCGGTCCTGCACCTGAAGTTGCTGAAGCACAAATTACGCCACCATCAAGCACGTCCTTGTCCCAGCGCAGCGTTCAATTATCCATTCAGCAAACATTTGAACGCAGGCGCAAATACGCTGCCAATGCCCCACATGCCACAGTCCTCAATGCTCACATTTCGCGACTCATAGCGCTAGAAATGTTGCCTTTCCGTCTGGTGGAGACGGACGCATTCCGCGACCTGATGGCGGCTGCTGTCCCACGTTACTCGGTCCCCAGCCGACACTATTTCTCCAGATGTGCCGTCCCCGCATTGCATAACCACGTGTCCAACACCATCACACGTGCCCTGAACAATGCTGTTTCAGCCAAAGTCCACCTAACCACTGACACGTGGACAAGTGCTTGTGGGCAAGGCCGCTACATCTCCCTGACGGCACACTGGATTAATATTGTGGAGGCTGGGACCCAGTCTGAGCGAGGGACGGAACACGTCCTTCCCACACCAAGGATAGCAGGCCCTACCTCTGTCATGGTTTCACCGACACTCTACAGCTCCGGAATGTCATGCTCTTCAGCCTCCTCCTCCTCCACCTGCGCATCCTCATCCACTGTACCCTCCACACCAGTCCCAAGCTGGAAGCACTGCAGCACTGCCTCTGCAAAGCGGCAACAGGCTGTGCTGAAGCTAGTCTGCATAGGTGACAAACCCCACAATGCAGAAGAGGTGTGGACAGCTCTGAAACAGCAGGCAGATCACTGGCTCACACCTCTGAACCTAAAGCCAGGAAAGGTCGTGTGTGACAATGGCCGGAACCTGGTGGCAGCTTTGAGGCGAGGGCAGCTGACGCATGTTCCATGCGTGGCCCATGTGCTCAACCTGGTGGTTCAGAGGTTTGTGAAGTCATACCCGGAGGTGTCTGACCTGCTGGTAAAAGTTCGGCGTCTGTCTGCACATTTTCGCAAGTCACCTGCTGCTTCAGCCGGCCTTGCAAGCTTTCAGCGCCGTTTGCGTCTTCCGGCCCACAGACTGGTGTGTGATGTCCCCACGCGTTGGAATTCAACGCTGCACATGTTGGTCAGGATATGTGAGCAGAAGAGGGCAGTTGTGGACTACCTGCATCACCTAAGCCGTCGGGAAATGGGTCAAACTCCACACATAACACCTGAGGAGTGGAGATGGATGTCGGACCTATGCACCGTCCTCCAAAACTTTGAGGACTCCACCAAGATGGTGAGCGGTGATGACGCCATTATTAGCGTCACCATACCACTACTCTGCCTTCTAAAACGGTCTCTGCTGAAAATAAAAGAGGATGCATTGCAGGCAGAGCGCGATGACTTAGAGCAAGAAACTGTAGTGGGTGTGGGTGAAAACACACAGCCCAGCCTCATGTCATCACAACGTGTAGTGGAGGACTATGACGAGGAGGAGGAGGAGGAGGAGGATGAAGACATGGAGCAACTCTCAGGCCAAATTGGGGATATGACATGCACACCAGTCATACCCTCGATTCAGCGTGGCTGGCCAGAGGACAGGGGAGATGAGGAGGAGGAGGAGGAGGAGGAGGAGGAGGACAGCATGTTCAGTCATCGTGTTGGTCTGGATACTGATGTGATGGCTGTTAAGAGTCTGGCGCACATGGCTGACTTTATGGTAAGCTGCCTGTCTCGTGACCCTCGCGTTCAGAACATCTTGGCCGACAATCAGTACTGGTTGGCAACACTCTTAGACCCACGCTACAAGGAGAACTTTATGTCTCTCATTCCTGAGGCGGAGAGGTCAGCCAAAATGCTGCAGTTCCAGAGGGCCATAGTCACGGAAGTTGTGAAATCCTTCCCCTCACAAAACGCTAGCGGCATAGGTCAGGATTCGATGGACAACCAAGGCGTACGGCCGAGAGGGGCACAAGTCCAATCCGCCAGAGGCAGGGGAACTGTCTTTACGATGTGGGACAGTTTTCTCAGCCCCTCACGTACCACAGCCCCTGAGGTGCGGGGTAGTGCCACCAGAAATGCTAAGTTCGGGCAGATGCTGAAGGAGTACCTTGCAGATCGAACAACTGTACTGCGAGATTCATCGGTGCCTTTCAATTATTGGGTCTCCAAGCTCGACACGTGGCATGAATTGGCTCTCTACGCCTTGGAAGTCCTGGCCTGCCCTGCCGCTAGCGTTTTATCAGAGCGTGTTTTCAGTGCAGCAGGTGGAATCATCACTGATAAACGCACCCGCCTGTCAACTGAAAATGCGGACAGGCTCACTCTGATCAAGATGAACAAGGGTTGGATTGGGCCAGACTTCACCACACCACCAGCAAATGACAACTGAATTTTATTTTGTTATTTGAATTTGACATGTACCTCCACTCACCAATGGGTACACACTTCCGTACTTTGGCTAATCGCTGGACTCCTACTCCTTCTCCTCATGTGACACCATGATGAGCGTTAGAATAGTTAGGCTCTTGTTTGAGGTATACGCACAGTGGTAAATTTTTTAGCCCATTCTGTTAGAATGGGCATTACAACGACAGGAGACCCGCTCCTTTTCAATGGGAAAAATATTTTTAGGTACTCCTACACGTCTCTATCCAGGGACAAAGAGGAGCCTCCAAATTTTTGGCTGCCCTGACAAAAGGGCTACACTACAATACACCCTGTTCTTCTTAACAGGCCCTCCTGCACGTCTCCATCCAGGGACAAAGAGGAGCCTCCCAATTTTTGGCTGCCCTGACCAAAGGGCTCTACTACAATACACCCAGTTCTTCTTAACAGGCCCTCCTGCACGTCTCCATCCAGGGACAAAGAGGAGCCTCACAATTTTTGGCTGCCCTGACCTAAGGCCTCTACTACAATACACCCACTTGAGGGTTACAGGCCCTACTACATGTCTGTATGCATGGGTCATTGTTGAACCTCCCAATTTTTGGCTGCCCTGACCAAAGGGCTCTACTACAATACACCCAGTTCTTCTTAACAGGCCCTCCTGCACGTCTCCATCCAGGGACAAAGAGGAGCCTCACAATTTTTGGCTGCCCTGACCTAAGGGCTCTACTACAATACACCCACTTGAGGGTTACAGGCCCTACTACATGTCTGTATGCATGGGTCATTGTTGAACCTCCCAATTTTTGGCTGCCCTGACCAAAGGGCTCTACTACAATACACCCACTTGAGGGTTACAGGCCCTACTACATGTCTGTAAGCATGGGTCATTGTTGAACCTCCCAATTTTTGTCTACCCTGACCAAAGGGCTATACTACAATACACCCACTTGAGGGTTACAGGCCCTACTACATGTCTGTATGCATGGGTCATTGTTGAACCTCCCAATTTTTGGCTGCCCTGACCAAAGGGCTCTACTACAATACACCCAGTTCTTCTTAACAGGCCCTCCTGCACGTCTCCATCCAGGGACAAAGAGGAGCCTCACAATTTTTGGCTGCCCTGACCTAAGGGCTCTACTACAATACACCCACTTGAGGGTTACAGGCCCTACTACATGTCTGTATGCATGGGTCATTGTTGAACCTCCCAATTTTTGGCTGCCCTGACCAAAGGGCTCTACTACAATACACCCAGTTCTTCTTAACAGGCCCTCCTGCACGTCTCCATTCAGGGACAAAGAGGAGCCTCCCAATTTTTGGCTGCCCTGACCAAAGGGCTCTACTACAATACACCCACTTGAGGGTTACAGGCCCTACTACATGTCTGTATGCATGGGTCATTGTTGAACCTCCCAATTTTTGGCTGCCCTGACCAAAGGGCTCTACTACAATACACCCACTTGAGGGTTACAGGCCCTACTACATGTCTGTATGCATGGGTCATTGTTGAACCTCCCAATTTTTGGCTGCCCTGACCAAAGGGCTCTACTACAATACACCCACTTGAGGGTTACAGGCCCTACTACATGTCTGTATGCATGGGTCATTGTTGAACCTCCCAATTTTTGGCTGCCCTGACCAAAGGGCTATACTACAATACACCCACTTGAGGGTTACAGGCCCTACTACATGTCTGTAAGCATGGGTCATTGTTGAACCTCCCAATTTTTGTCTACCCTGACCAAAGGGCTATACTACAATACACCCACTTGAGGGTTACAGGCCCTACTACATGTCTGTATGCATGGGTCATTGTTGAACCTCCCAATTTTTGGCTGCCCTGACCAAAGGGCTCTACTACAATACACCCAGTTCTTCTTAACAGGCCCTCCTGCACGTCTCCATCCAGGGACAAAGAGGAGCCTCACAATTTTTGGCTGCCCTGACCAAAGGGCTATACTACAATACACCCACTTGAGGGTTACAGGCCCTACTACATGTCTGTAAGCATGGGTCATTGTTGAACCTCCCAATTTTTGTCTACCCTGACCAAAGGGCTATACTACAATACACCCACTTGAGGGTTACAGGCCCTACTACATGTCTGTATGCATGGGTCATTGTTGAACCTCCCAATTTTTGGCTGCCCTGGCCAAAGGTCTATACTACAATACACCCACTTGAGGGTTACAGGCCCTACTACATGTCTGTAAGCATGGGTCATTGTTGAACCTCCCAATTTTTGGCTGCCCTGGCCAAAGGGCTATACTACAATACACCCACTTGAGGGTTACAGGCCCTACTACATGTCTGTAAGCATGGGTCATTGTTGAACCTCCCAATTTTTGGCTGCCCTGACCAAAGGGCTATACTACAATACACCCACTTGAGTGTTACAGGCCCTACTACATGTCTGTAAGCATGGGTCATTGTTGAACCTCCCAATTTTTGGCTGCCCTGGCCAATGGGCTATACTACAATACACCCAGTTCTTGTTTACAGGCCATCCTGCATGTCTGTATCCAGGGGCATTGGTGAACCTCCCAATTTTGGACTGCCCTGGCAAAGGAAGATACTACAATAGACCCAGTTCTTCAAAATGGGCACATTATTTCTAGACAGGGCTTCATGTACGACTCTTGTCAGGGTCATCGGAGTGCCGCACAATGTTTTCACGTAAAATCTTTCATGTAATCACAAAAAGTAACATACACCAGCTGTATCTCACTATTGGTTATGTGCCCTTAACATTTCCACCCTAAATATTCATTTTGGTGTCATTTTGGAAGGTTTTCTGGACACTCCGTAAAATTGGCGTGAAACTCGGACAACATTGTTCACAGCTGTGACTTTTGAGTGAGAAATGCTTCCAGGGGTCTTCCCCATGGTGTTGCCATGTCATTTCAGCACTCTTCTGAGACTTTTGTGACATTTTTAGGGTTTTTTCCAGGCAGCCGGCAGTCATTTCATAAAAATACTCGTGTCTCCCATAGGATAACATTGCAAAAGAAAAAACAAAGGTTGCGCCACGCTGTATTGGGGAATCTAGATTAAGCGATATTCAGGATTTTCACTCACCTTTACTAGTTGTGCCTTATCCGCACAACTAGATTGTGGATATGTGGTGAGTGAAGGTTTGTATTCACTGATCTTCTGATCTTTGGTGTTCCCCTTCAACGTTTTTATTATAAGATTCCTGCCTTCTCCTTAGCTGGCTCGCGTGAAGGATCATGTGCCGATTTTAAGGATGGATAAATGTAGCCAGGTCCTGCTCCGGAGCAGCTCACAACACCACGCTCCCCGAAGGGAGATTGTAGATAAGCCGATGAATAAATGTGGTATAATAATAGTAAGCGCTGAGAGCTAAAACAGGATACACAATGCTCTTAAATATATTACCTTTGAGTTTTATTCATTCAACAAATAAAAGCCCTCCTGCCACAACGCGTTTCGACGCTGACTGCGTCTTCCTCAAGTGGATGTCAGGCTAATGATTGCTCCTACTATATATATCTTATTACAGCCAATCATTAACGAAGGGGGCGTGTACTAATAGTCCATCCCCCTTATATTGCACGTGGTAACATAGGAGATAAACAATAATTACTATTTAAACTAAAATCATTCATAAAAACTATATATAAAAGACTGTTATACAGAAGATTAGCCATATTTGTCTCAATTTTTAACAATTTTTTAAAAACAAAGGTTATCTAGACTAAAATCATATATAACAATTTAAAATGTATATAAAAAATACTTTCATATGTATAAAACCAAATAATAAGAATATATAAAAAAATAATAATAAAATTGATAGTTATATATTAAAAGGCTATCTGCTCCTCTCAATTCCAGTGCCGCTCATTAGTCACATGAACAGCGGCCTGGAAGCGGGAGTAACAGCGAATATGTCATAACATGCTAACTATATGTTATCCAAATAGGATGCTTGCTCCCAGGATTAATTATATATTAAAAGGCTATCTGCTCCTCTCAATTCCAGTGCCGCTCATTAGTCACATGAAAAACAACAACAGTGGCCTGGAAGCGGGAGTAACAGCGAATATGTCATATGCTATCTATATGTTATCCAAATAGGATGCTTGCTCCCAGGATTAATTATATATTAAAAGGCTATCTGCTCCTCTCAATTCCATTGCCGCTCATTAGTCACATGAAAAACAACAACAGCGGCCTGGAAGCGGGAGTAACAGCGAATATGTCATAACATGCTATCTATATGTTATCCAAATAGGATGCTTGCTCCCAGGATTAATTATATATTAAAAGGCTATCTGCTCCTCTCAATTCCAGTGCCGCTCATTAGTCACATGAAAAACAACAACAGCGGCCTGGAAGCGGGAGTAACAGCGAATATGTCACAACATGCTATATGTTATCCAATAAGGATGCTTGCTCTCAGGGTTAATTATTAGGATATTAAAATTAAGAGAAAAAAAGAAGAACCATTATTCTTCAATAAAGGGATTTATAAATTCATTATTAAAAATTGTTCTCTAGTGTAAGATTTAGACCTTCAGGAGAAAGAGTACCCATCTTAAAAATCCAATATGATTCCTTTTTGCAAAGTTTACTAATTCTATCTTCACAGTTTTCTTGAATTTGATCAATTATGGTTAGCTGTAAACTGGATGGGTCTTTATCATGTATCTGAGTATAGTGTCTAGATACACTGTGTAATAAAAATCCTTTCTTTATATTAAAACGATGCTTATTGAGTCTTGCTTGCATACATTGAACAGTTCTACCAATATATTGGTACCCACAAGGGCACTCCAGAAGATATATAACATACTTGGATCGACAACTTAGAGTATAATTTATATGAAATATTTCTTTTGTGGTATTTGATGAAAACGTTTTGCGACCATTACATATGGCAGCACAACATTTACATCTCTTGGATTTGCATTTAAAGCAACCTTTATCCATAGTTAGCTTTTGGGTGTTTTTTACTTCCTCAACTGTATGCAAGTTTTTTATTTTACTCGGGGCCACAATATTTTGTAAGTTTTTTGCTCTTCTGAATATTATTTTAGGAATGTTTGGGATAATTTTAGAAAGTATAGGATCCTCCCTAAGTATGAACCAATATTTTTTCATTAGTTCATAAATATTTTTATGTGATTGATTATAGGTTGTGATTAGATTGCAACTGTATTTTCTCTCATTATCTTTTTCATTATTTTTTTCTTTTTCATAAGATTCCGTTTTCAAATTATGAGCTTTCAATGCTTTTATACAGCTTTCTTGTGAACGCTGATTACATTTTTTATAGGCATCTGATAATAATTTACTAGGATATCCCTTTTCTCTGAATCTATTTTTTAATATTCTGGCTTCTTTTTGAAAATCTCCATCATAAGTACAGTTTTTACGTATCCTTAGGTATTGGCCATAGGGGATGTTTCTGATCCAAGTTGGAAGGTGACAGCTATCAAATTTAAGATAGCTGTTGACATCAACTTCTTTAAAGTAAGTTGATGTGCTTAATTTGCCTTTTTTATCTATACTTATCGATAAGTCAAGAAACTGTATATTATGTTCTGACAGATTCATGGTGAATTTAAGTCCCCATTTATTCATATTCAGTGTATTAACAAAAAACAATGCATCTTCTTTAGTTCCGGACCAAATAATGATTAAATCGTCTATAAATCTCTTATAGAACTGAATATATTGTTTTCCTAGAGGGGACTGTGCGATGGACACAGACTCGAAGACCCCCATAAACAACCCTGCATAACTGGGTGCGAATCTAGTGCCCATCGCACAGCCCTTAATCTGTTTGTAAAAATTCTCCTGAAAGGTAAATATATTATTATTTAAAATAAAATCTATGCCCATTAGTAAAAAATCTTTCTGAGTTGTTGACATATGTGGATCTCTGGATAAGAAATGATCTATTGCTTTTATACCTAAATTATGTGAAATGCTCGAATACAGAGCATTCACATCTAATGTAATAAGTAAAGCACCGGGTAGAGGGGGAAGGTTTGTGATAAAATTAATTAATTGGGATGAATCTTTCAGATATGACTCCAACATTAGATTATATTTTTGTAAAAATAAGTCTATAAAATGGGATAAATTACTCGTAATGCTACCTATTCCCGAAATAATAGGGCGCCCTGGGGGTCATGTTGGTCTTTATGTATCTTCGGTAGAAAATAAAAGTGTGGCATTTTATATTTAGTGATGTTCAAAAATTTATGTTCTTTTTTATCCAGAACTAGATGGCAGCCCGATTCTAAAGAATCGGGTAGTCTAGAATCCATATATAGTTTATTTACTAATAGTTACGGGAGTGCGGTGAAATGAATTGTGTGTATCCAGGCGGCTCTGTGGGTAGCACAGTATACAGCAGGTCTGTGGGTAGCACAGTATACAGCGGCTCAGTGGGTAGCACAGTATACAGCGGCTCAGTGGTTAGGACTGCGCGGTGGCTCAGTGGTTAGGACTGCGCGGTGGCTCAGTGGCCAGCACTGCGCGGTGGCTCAGTGGTTAGGACTGCGCGGTGGCTCAGTGGCCAGCACTGCGCGGTGGCTCAGTGGCCAGCACTGCGCGGTGGCTCAGTGGCCAGCACTGCGCGGTGGCTCAGTGGCCAGCACTGCGCGGTGGCTCAGTGGCCAGCACTGCGCGGTGGCTCAGGGAAGAGCGGAGGGGAAACTGGGGGGCAGGGGAGAGCGGAGGCAGGGGAGGGCGAGAGGCTGGAGAGCGGAGGCTGGGGGGGGGCAGAGGACGGCTGGAGAGCGGAGGCTGGGGGGGGGCAGAGGACGGCTGGAGAGCGGAGGCTGGGGGGGCAGAGGACGGCTGGAGAGCGGAGGCTGGGGGGGGGCAGAAGACGGCTGGAGAGCGGAGGCTGGGGGGGGGCAGAGGACGGCTGGAGAGCGGAGGCTGGGGGGGGGCAGAGGACGGCTGGAGAGCGGAGGCTGGGGGGGCAGAGGACGGCTGGAGAGCGGAGGCTGGGGGGAAGCAGAGGACGGCTGGAGAGCGGAGGCTGGGGGGGGGGGCAGAGGACGGCTGGAGAGCGGAGGCTGGGGGGGCAGAGGACGGCTGGAGAGCGGAGGCTGGGGGGGGGGCAGAGGACGGCTGGAGAGGCGAGGCTGGGGGGGGGCAGAGGACGGCTGGAGAGCGAAGGCTGGGGGGGGCAGAGGACGGCTGGAGAGCGGAGGCTGGGGGGGAAGCAGAGGACGGCTGGAGAGCGGAGGCTGGGGGGGGGGCAGAGGACGGCTGGAGAGCGGAGGCTGGGGGGGGGCAGAGGACGGCTGGAGAGCGGAGGCTGGGGGGGGGGCAGAGGACGGCTGGAGAGCGGAGGCTGGGGGGGGGCAGAGGAGGGCTGGAGAGCGGAGGCTGGGGGGGGGCAGAGGAGGGCTGGAGAGCGGAGGCTGGGGGGGGGCAGAGGAGGCTGGAGAGCGGAGGCTGGGGGGGGCAGAGGAGGGCTGGAGAGCGGAGTGGGGGGGGCAGAGGAGGGCTGGAGAGCGGAGGCTGGGGGGGCAGAGGAGGGCTGAGAGCGGAGGCTGGGGGGGGCAGAGGAGGGCTGGAGAGCGGAGGCTGGGGGGGGGCAGAGGAGGGCTGGAGAGCGGAGGCTGGGGGGGGCAGAGGAGGGCTGGAGAGGGCGAGGCTGGGGGGGGGCAGAGGGGGAGAGGAGGCTGGAGAGAGGGAAGGCTGGGGGGGGCAGAGGAGGGCTGGAAAGGCTGGAGGCTGGGGGGGGCAGTGAGAGGGAGGGCTGGACACAGGCTGGAGGGGGCAGAGGAGGGCTGGAACGGCTGGAGGGCAGAGGAGGGCTGGACACAGGCGGAGGGCAGAGGAGGGCTGGACACAGGCTGGAGGCAGAGGAGGGCTGGACACAGGCTGGAGGGCAGAGGAGGGCTGGACACAGGCTGGAGGGCAGAGGAGAGGCTGGACACAGGCTGGAGGGCAGAGAGGGCTGGACACAGGCTGGAGGGCAGAGAGGTGGACACAGGCTGGAGGGAGAGGAGGGCTGGACACAGGCTGGAGGGCAGAGGAGGGCTGGACACAGGCTGGAGGGCAGAGGAGGGCTGGACACAGGCTGGAGGGCAGAGGAGGGCTGGACACAGGCTGGAGGGCAGAGGAGGGCTGGACACAGGCTGGAGGGCAGAGGAGGGCTGGACACAGGCTGGAGGGCAGAGGAGGGCTGGACACAGGCTGGAGGGCAGAGGAGGGCTGGACACAGGCTGGAGGGCAGAGGAGGGCTGGACACAGGCTGGAGGGCAGAGGAGGGCTGGACACAGGCTGGAGGGCAGAGGAGGGCTGGACACAGGCTGGAGGGCAGAGGAGGGCTGGACACAGGCTGGAGGGCAGAGGAGGGCTGGACACAGGCTGGAGGGCAGAGGAGGGCTGGACACAGGCTGGAGGGCAGAGGAGGGCTGGACACAGGCTGGAGGGCAGAGGAGGGCTGGACACAGGCTGGAGGGCAGAGGACGGCTGGACACAGGCTGGAGGGCAGAGGACGGCTGGACACAGGCTGGAGGGCAGAGGACGGCTGGACACAGGCTGGAGGGCAGAGGACGGCTGGACACAGGCTGGAGGGCAGAGGACGGCTGGACACAGGCTGGAGGGCAGAGGACGGCTGGACACAGGCTGGAGGGCAGAGGACGGCTGGACACAGGCTGGAGGGCAGAGGACGGCTGGACACAGGCTGGAGGGCAGAGGACGGCTGGACACAGGCTGGAGGGCAGAGGACGGCTGGACACAGGCTGGAGGGCAGAGGACGGCTGGACACAGGCTGGAGGGCAGAGGACGGCTGGACACAGGCTGGAGGGCAGAGGGACGGCTGGACACAGGCTGGAGGGCAGAGGACGGCTGGACACAGGCTGGAGGGCAGAGGACGGCTGGACACAGGCTGGAGGGCAGAGGACGGCTGGACACAGGCTGGAGGGCAGAGGACGGCTGGACACAGGCTGGAGGGCAGAGGACGGCTGGACACAGGCTGGAGGGCAGAGGACGGCTGGACACAGGCTGGAGGGCAGAGGACGGCTGGACACAGGCTGGAGGGCAGAGGACGGCTGGACACAGGCTGGAGGGCAGAGGACGGCTGGACACAGGCTGGAGGGCAGAGGACGGCTGGACACAGGCTGGAGGGCAGAGGACGGCTGGACACAGGCTGGGGGAGGAGCGACACAGGCGGGAGGCAGAGGACGGCTGGACACAGGCTGGAGGGCAGAGGACGGCTGGACACAGGCTGGAGGGCAGAGGACGGCTGGACACAGCTGGAGGGCAGAGGACGGCTGGACACAGGCTGGAGGGCAGAGGACGGCTGGACACAGGCTGGAGGGCAGAGGACGGCTGGACACAGGCTGGAGGGCAGAGGACGGCTGGACACAGGCTGGAGGGCAGAGGACGGTGACACAGGCTGGGGGCAGAGGACGGCTGGACACAGGCTGGAGGGCAGAGGACGGCTGGACACAGGCTGGAGGGCATAGGACGGCTGGACACAGGCTGGAGGGCAGAGGACGGCTGGACACAGGCTGCAGGGCAGAGGACGGCTGGACACAGGCTGGAGGGCAGAGGACGGCTGGACACAGGCTGGAGGGCAGAGGACGGCAGGACACAGGCTGGAGGGCAGAGGACGGCAGGACACAGGCTGGAGGGCAGAGGACGGCAGGACACAGGCTGGAGGGCAGAGGACGGCAGGACACAGGCTGGAGGGCAGAGGACGGCAGGACACAGGCTGGAGGGCAGAGGACGGCTGGAGAGGCTGGAGGGTAGAGGCGTAGTTGGGTGGGGGATGTAGACTCACCGCGGCCGGCGTGCGGAGGAGAGGAGGGCAGGGCAGAGATGCAGGACAGGAAGTCCGGTCCTCAGTCCCTCCTCTCCGGGCGCGCGGCGGGCGGGGTGGCAGCACGGGGCCCCCCAGGGGGTGGGGGCAAGGGGCCCCTCATGCCTTGGGGCAGAGGACGCTCGGCCCCCTGCTCCACGCTAGGTATGTTAGTGGGTGGAGGGGAGAGGCTGGAGGGCGGACGGAACTTCCGAGAACGGAACGTTCCTCCACCGCTCCCTGTAGCCCTGGGGACCCGCGAGTGGTGACGCCAGCACCATGAGTCGGGAGGCCGTCACGGAAGTAGCCTTCGGCTATTCCGGAAGTGGCCTTCGGCTTTTATATATATGATACCTTGTTTATAGGCTGTTCTTATCATTAGTTTATATTTATTAAATAAACCATCTGACGGGTTTGATGTTAATTTTTCATAATATATTTTATCTTCTAGAATCTCTTTCCCCTTTTTACTATACCATACATAGTCCATTATGACCACCCCACCTCCTTTATCCGCTCTTTTTATTATTATATTTTTATTATCCCTTAGTTTTTTTAGAGCTAGTCTCTCTCTTATTGTAAGATTATCCTTCTTTTTAATATTCTGAATCTTCCGAATTTCTTTTAATGCCAAATGTTGTCAACAGCTATCTTAAATTTGATAGCTGTCACCTTCCAACTTGGATCAGAAACATCCCCTATGGCCAATACCTAAGGATACGTAAAAACTGTACTTATGATGGAGATTTTCAAAAAGAAGCCAGAATATTAAAAAATAGATTCAGAGAAAAGGGATATCCTAGTAAATTATTATCAGATGCCTATAAAAAATGTAATCAGCGTTCACAAGAAAGCTGTATAAAAGCATTGAAAGCTCATAATTTGAAAACGGAATCTTATGAAAAAGAAAAAAATAATGAAAAAGATAATGAGAGAAAATATAGTTGCAATCTAATCACAACCTATAATCAATCACATAAAAATATTTATGAACTAATGAAAAAATATTGGTTCATACTTAGGGAGGATCCTATACTTTCTAAAATTATCCCAAACATTCCTAAAATAATATTCAGAAGAGCAAAAAACTTACAAAATATTGTGGCCCCGAGTAAAATAAAAAACTTGTATACAGTTGAGGAAGTAAAAAACACCCAAAAGCTAACTATGGATAAAGGTTGCTTTAAATGCAAATCCAAGAGATGTAAATGTTGTGCTGCCATATGTAATGGTCGCAAAACGTTTTCATCAAATACCACAAAAGAAATATTTCATATAAATTATACTCTAAGTTGTCGATCCAAGTATGTTATATATCTTCTGGAGTGCCCTTGTGGGTACCAATATATTGGTAGAACTGTTCAATGTATGCAAGCAAGACTCAATAAGCATCATTTTAATATAAAGAAAGGATTTTTATTACACAGTGTATCTAGACACTATACTCAGATACATGATAAAGACCCATCCAGTTTACAGCTAACCATAATTGATCAAATTCAAGAAAACTGTGAAGATAGAATTAGTAAACTTTGCAAAAAGGAATCATATTGGATTTTTAAGATGGGTACTCTTTCTCCTGAAGGTCTAAATCTTACACTAGAGAACAATTTTTAATAATGAATTTATAAATCCCTTTATTGAAGAATAATGGTTCTTCTTTTTTTCTCTTAATTTTAATATCCTAATAATTAACCCTGAGAGCAAGCATCCTTATTGGATAACATATAGCATGTTGTGACATATTCGCTGTTACTCCCGCTTCCAGGCCGCTGTTGTTGTTTTTCATGTGACTAATGAGCGGCACTGGAATTGAGAGGAGCAGATAGCCTTTTAATATATAATTAATCCTGGGAGCAAGCATCCTATTTGGATAACATATAGATAGCATGTTATGACATATTCGCTGTTACTCCCGCTTCCAGGCCGCTGTTGTTGTTTTTCATGTGACTAATGAGCGGCAATGGAATTGAGAGGAGCAGATAGCCTTTTAATATATAATTAATCCTGGGAGCAAGCATCCTATTTGGATAACATATAGATAGCATATGACATATTCGCTGTTACTCCCGCTTCCAGGCCACTGTTGTTGTTTTTCATGTGACTAATGAGCGGCACTGGAATTGAGAGGAGCAGATAGCCTTTTAATATATAATTAATCCTGGGAGCAAGCATCCTATTTGGATAACATATAGTTAGCATGTTATGACATATTCGCTGTTACTCCCGCTTCCAGGCCGCTGTTCATGTGACTAATGAGCGGCACTGGAATTGAGAGGAGCAGATAGCCTTTTAATATATAACTATCAATTTTATTATTATTTTTTTATATATTCTTATTATTTGGTTTTATACATATGAAAGTATTTTTTATATACATTTTAAATTGTTATATATGATTTTAGTCTAGATAACCTTTGTTTTTAAAAAATTGTTAAAAATTGAGACAAATATGGCTAATCTTCCCTATAACAGTCTTTTATATATAGTTTTTATGAATGATTTTAGTTTAAATAGTAATTATTGTTTATCTCCTATGTTACCACGTGCAATATAAGGGGGATGGACTATTAGTACACGCCCCCTTCGTTAATGATTGGCTGTAATAAGATATATATAGTAGGAGCAATCATTAGCCTGACATCCACTTGAGGAAGACGCAGTCAGCGTCGAAACGCGTTGTGGCAGGAGGGCTTTTATTTGTTGAATGAATAAAACTCAAAGGTAATATATTTAAGAGCATTGTGTATCCTGTTTTAGCTCTCAGCGCTTACTATTATTATACCACATTTATTCATCGGCTTATAGGATAACATTGGGCTCGTTACTCGGGCCGAGTACACGAGTATCTCGGGATGCTCGGCCCGAGCTTCGAGCACCCGAGCATTTTAGTACTCGCTCATCACTAGTGATTATACATGTCTACCAGATCAGGCAGTTTTTCTGGCCATTGATTTCTTTCTTCAAGAGGTAGTATCTTGAGCATGTCAATCACAATATTATTCATCTTTTCACATAACCCATTGGATTGAGGATGATATGGCTTAGTTCTTATCTTTTTACAACCATAAAGATGACAAAACTCTTGAAAGATCTCTGCTTCAAATGCTGAATTTCTATCCGTTAAAACATTTTCTGGATAGCCTAGTGGTCTACAGAAGACATTTGGGAAGGTCTTTGCGGCTGTTGCAGCTGTCAAGTCTTTTACGGGTACAACCATCAGGAATCTGAACTAATGGTCAATGATTGTCAAGGCATAGGTGTAGCTGGTTCTACTTGGAGTTAACTTCACATGGTCCAAGGCTACAATTTGGAGTGGTTGTGTTGTTACAATAGGTTGAAGTGGTGCTCTTTGACTCTGCTGGTCCTTTCTGCATAGGCTACATTGTCCACAATTCTTAAACCATCTTTCTATAGATCCTCGCATGCCAACCCAGTAGAATCTGTCCTTGAGCAACATTTCCAATTTCTTCCACCCAAAATGTCCAGTTTGGTTGTAGTAGGCGTTCAGTATCATTTGAGCTTCTGTCCGGGGTACAATGATTTGCCAGACCATCTTGTGGGTTCAGGGGTTAATGTACCTTCTGCAGAGCTTCTCCTGGTAGATGAATAGTTTGCTTCTTTCGCTTCACAGGTGTTTGGCTTCTGGTGAAGGATTTGAAGGTAACTTTGCTGACTCCTGAGTTATCAGTTCTTTGATTAAGCTGATAGCCGGGTCACTGTCTTGAACTTTCTCCCAGCCGCAGTGTGGTATGGGTTCACTACTCTCTCAGGACGTTCTGTATGGACTTTCTGATATTGGGATACTCTCAACTGATGGAAGGCGGGTATCTCTATCTCTTCCAGCTCATCCTCGTTCACTCCCATATCTGTTAAATGAGGCATCCTTGATAAGGCATCCGCGTTGCCGTTGTTATGCCAGGTACTTGATGGTAAATTGGTAATTGGATAATCTGACCATCCATCTCTGTTCCATGGCTCCCAATTTCGCAGTTTACAGGTGAGTCAAGGGGTTGTTATGTGTGAAGGCAGTAAACTCATTTGATGCCAGATAATGTTTAAATCTTTCTGTGACGGCCCAGATTTAGGCCAGAAACTCCAATTTGAATGAGCTGTAGTTGTCAGGGTTCATGCTAGCATAGGCAATCAGTCTCTCTTTGCCTTCCTGCTTCTGTGAAAGTACCACTCCTAACCCCACGTTACTGGCATCGGTGTACAGTAGGATTGGTAGGTTGTAGTTGGGGTAAGCTAGGATCTCTTCAACTGTTAGGGCTTCTTTCATCTGTTGGAACGACTCCTCTTGTTCCTTGCCCACTCCAAGGGTGGATCTCTGGACTGGCCTTTCTGGGGTTGGCCTACTATGAGGTTCTGCAGTGGAGTAGCCGTCTTTGTGTACTTCTTTATGAATCTCCGGTAGTATCCCACCAATCCCAGGCACTGATGTACCTCCTTGAGGGTTTTTGGTTTTGCTAATTCCTTGATGACAGTGACCTTGTCTGGATCTCTGACCACTCCTTTGGAACTGACTATGTGTCTCAGGTACTGTACCTTCAGTTTTAACAGGTGGCATTTGGATGGTTTCAGTTTCATCCCGTATTTGGACAGGGCTTCGAATACCTCCGCTAGATGGATCAGATGTTCTTCATATGACTTAGAATACACAATGACATCATCCAGGTAAAGCAGTACCATCTCGAAGTTCTTGCGCCTCAGGCAACACTCCATCAGCCTCTGGAGCTTTCCGGGAGCATTACATAGTCTGAAGGGCATGCTGTTGAATTCACATAGGCCCATTGGCCTGGTAAATGCCATCTTCTCATGGTCTTCTTCTGCCAGTACCCACTAGTGAGATCTAGAATTGTCTTCTTTGTGTGTTATGTGATATATTTGCCTGTAATCTACACACATTCTCATACTGTCATCTTTCTTTCTGACTAGGACTAGTGGAGCTGCCCAGAGACTACAACTATCTCTGATAACCCCTGCGTCCTTCATGTCCTGTAACATCTCTTAGGCTTTCTGATAGTGTGCAGGTGGAATAGGCCTGTATTGCGCTTTGATTGGTGGATGTGTTCCCATAGGGATGTGATGTTGTACCCCTTTGATCCTACCAAAGTCAAGTGGATGCTTACTGAATACTTGTTCAAATTCTTGGACTACCTGGTAGACACCTTGCTTTTGATGCACGGGAGTGGAGTCAGTTCCTACATGGAGCTGTTGATACCAATCCTCTAGCTGCGCCTTATTGTTTTCCTCTGCCTCCTTGGGGAGAGGTAAGGGTCCCACTGTTTGTAGTTCATTGTTATTTACAGTGTACAGCTTAGCAACGGTGTATACCAGGGTAGTTTGACCTCCTCACTGCCACAGTTTAAGATGCGAACAGGTACTCTTCCCTTGTGTACATCACAACCCCCTGGCTGTCAAGAGTGTAGGCCTGTGCTCTGAGCTGACGGGCTCCACTACTGCCTGATAGTCCCGCCATCTCAAACCTATTGCTGCTCGACATCAAATCATCATTTCACCCATTGGAGGTATTACAATAGGAAGAGGGTCTGTTACCCGTGCGGTACCAATTTCACCACCTATAATTTTTACCTGTTGCTGATGCAGGAGGGCTCTTATCTCTCTCTGGAGAACCTTCTTCTGCCCAGGTTTGGCAGTATCTGCAATCTGTTGAAGCAATAGCAATTGCGTGGATGAGGTGTTGTTAACAACATTTGTACCGAGGATAATGTATGGATCTCTGTTATTGTGATTCTCTTCCACAACAATAACCCATTGGTCTTGTAATTCCACCCACCCCACATTTATGGGTACTTCTCTAACCCCCAATATACTAAGTGGTTCACCATTAGAAGGATAAATCTTAAGGTTCATATCAGGTGGTTTAAGTTCATTACATGACCAAAATTGTTTGCAAAGGATATCAGGTATTGTGGTTACTTGTGACCCGGTGTCCAACAAAACAGGTGTCGAAATGCTATCTAGTATGATAGACAGGAACGGTTGCTGTCCGATGTAGGTATCATACCTGCCGGCTGGGCCCTGTTGAGTTACTCCCGAGGTTCGGCCCCAGCCCCCAGGATCTCCTCGTTTAAAGGACAGTACCTCGCAATGTGGCTGGTCTTGTTGCAACGTCGGCAGATGGGTTCCCCAGTGGAGCTGTAGCAGTCAGTGGTTCTCCCTCTGGGCGACGTGGTCTTCCTCCCTCTCATCCACGGGACATCCTCCGGGCTGTAGGCAAGCTGGATTAGAGGCTGAGGCTTAGGCAGCAACTTTGGTTTTGGCCCATGCTGCAGATGTAGGGCTTCCATGACAGTGGCTACATTCTTATCCAGCTGGCGCACCTCGGCATATACAGAGTCAAAGGTTGTGTCAGAGGTTGTGGACTGAACACGGCTTTCAACTGCACGCACGGGTACTGGTGTTGTTGTAGCCAGAGCCTTGCCACTGCACCACTGCCGGATGGCAGCTTCAGGAGTCTCCACTGGCTTTAACCCCTTTATGGCCATGTACTTTAAAGTGTTAAAGTCAGCGTCCGGGTTGTTCAGGGACCACCAGCGCAGGGTTTTGTTGTCCTCTGGTGATAGGAGCCCCCGGATAATTTGCTCAATCAAAAGTTTATTTTCATCCGGGACACTAGCGGGGTTTACTTGCTTTAGGGCCCGCAGCGCCTCCTGCAAGCGCCAGGCATAAGTCCGGATGTCATCTTCAGGCTTTTGATAGCAATGATAAAAGCGCATCCTTATGTCAGCCTCATTACAGTCCTCAAAAGCAACTTTTAATTTGTCCAAGATTACAGCTACTGATCCCCATTCAGCGGCGGACCAAGATTCAGCTTCTCTCTTTGCTGCTCTAGTTAACTGTCCCAATACCACAGCAGTGCACTGCCTGTTCAGTACACTGCAGATTTTCTTTTTGAAGGCAGGCAGGGTATCAGGGCAACCGTCATACTTGAGTAACCACTTATCATCTGAGACATACGGTAGCGAGATCGGCAAGATCGGGAATACTGCGCCCGGTGGGTCAGCGGCTCTACTGGTTGCAGCCATGGTCGTTTGGAGGTGATTCACGGGGTCTGTGAAGGTGTTTTCGTCGTCGCTGGATGCGGCAGGTATTTTCGGGGCCCCCCTAGTGAATCATGGCAAGTCTTTAAACAGTTAAACAGTTCGGGAGTTTCCTGATTAGGCCGCTGCACTTTGGGAGTTTTCGGCAGAGCGGTGGACGTGTTTTGTTTTCGCGCTCTGCAAGCCGTTACGCCCTCTTTCTTCTCGCTCAGAGCGCAGTAATGGAGGCTTAATCTAACACTCACAATTCATGGTTAAAACATGGCACACATTACCCGGTAGCTCCAGGCACGGGATCCTGTACATGACGCCAGAAAGTTAAAAGTCGCCTGGGGCAGTGGGGACTCGGGTATCCGGGCCTTTTCCGCTGTGATTGGGGGATGTCACTGGTGGCCTGCCCAGACCCGTGTCCCCGGAGACCAAACTTAAAAAGGGGAATATATGTACAGGGGAAATAAAGTTTAGAATATAGTTTTCGTGACGCCACCTGCAGCTTCTTGTGATTGAGCACCAGCGCAGCTTCAGTCCTCTGCAGGGTGGTGGTATAGCGGCCTTGATGGTACAGCTCCCTGCAGGTGGAGCTAACCCCCGGGCAGGGATGCACCGGTGATGATAGGGGTGCTGGTGATGGATGGATGGATGAGCAGGGACCTGGCCGGTTGGTTGGATAACGGGACAGTCTCTGAGGATGGCAGGGGCACGGGGAAGGAACTAACGCACACACCGCTCGTTGCTCTTTACCTTTTTAATGATGTTGAAGCAGGTAAATCGTCCAGAGTACCATCGGGTGTTCAGGATGCATTTCTGCGTCTCCACAGCGAGTGGGTATAAGGAATCCTCATTGCTTTCCCTGTGTGTGTGAATTTGGCTGGCCTCCTCTGCTGTAACGTTCTCCTCCTGTGCTGTCGTCGCGATACCCTGAGTTGACTACCGCTGATTCTTCCCCATGGTGCCTGGCTCCCTGGTCTGTGACTGCGCAGGAATCCGTGAGCACATAACCTTAATCTGACAATAGTCAGAATTGAAAACATATATCTAGTTATGAAAATGAAAACATTTTTCCATTGTCCTTCTGGCTTTGGTTGACAGCACCTATCGGTGTATTGCCTTGTATGTTGGTTCATATGGTCGAACAAGTGACTCCAACATATTCAAGAATTCAGTATTGGGTAAACGCCTCATTAATAAAGATTTCAATGTCCCACATCCACACCGCTCCCAGGCTCCGTAGGAGATCCTCTCCCATTTGTGCTTGTAGGTGATGAGGCATTTCAATTGAGATGGGAAGTTATGCGCCCATACCTCAGATGTGATTTAGACTACCGACGCTGTGTCTTTAACTTTAGGTTAACACGTGCTAGACGAATGGTGGAGTGCACATTTGGGATTCTAATAGTACATCTAGGACCTTGCAAATTGGTCAATCAGGTGGCCGCCAGCGATCACATGGTTGTGACGTGGCGCCATCTGATTGGCCAGATCGCTAACGGCCATCTGATTGGCTGGTAGTGAAAGGACCTTGTCCAGCGATTGGATGTCTTCTTTGCCGATCCCGGTGCAGGTGTCGGAAGGTGAGAATGTATGTTTATTATTTTTTAACAACTTTTAATTACTTTTAGGCTACTTTCGCAGTGTATCTATAGATACACTGCAAAAGTATTAGGACTATTTGCTACTCCCGATTACACATAAGTACTCGGAGAGTAGCGAGTAGCCCGAATACCGCTACTATTCGGCAAATACCGAATAGTAGCGAGTATACTCACTCATCCCTAGTCCAAAGGCTTCCTCACCATCATTGCTTACAGTCCTCGCAAGGTACTGCAAGACTCCCGTGTCCACGTCACAATGTATGTTGGATGATTATAATTGCCTATGATGCCTTGCCCTACACTTGTCACAGGTGAGGAAAGCCGGGACATTGGACTAGGCAAACTGGGTCTGGCACTTTGTCCTTGCTCCACTGGGGGCTGTGGTTGGGAAGTCGACAAAGGTGGGGCTTGAGATGACCCTTCAGATGACCGCGACTCAGGGACTGTTGCGACAGATGAGGCCACAGTATCTTCTTGAATACTGAAGTGCCCAAGCCCTTGTCACAGGAATTGCCAGATCGATGTATGTTGTATTCCCACTCTGAGGTAGACGGGTTTCTCAAGTTGCTGTCAGTTCTAGAAATCAACAAGTTTCAACTATGACTATAGTAGTCTAAAAACAGTGAGATTTCATGAACACAGAATGTTATGCCAAATACATACGGTCTCAGGTCCATCACAGGTGCAAGGAAAGAGAGCCACTGGAAATATATATACTGCCGCTTCCTCGGCGCATCAGAGCCACTTGGTGGCATATTTTTTAATTCACACCGATATTGGTCCCGGCAACTTCTCCATCACTTAGCTACCATGTTTACTGCATTACAAACAATTAACATTGTTATGGAATTCACCAAACAATAATGAGTGGTCCAATCACTGATGAATGCGATTGATAACCGCATCCATCTACCACCAGAAAAACTGCAAAAGATCAGTGCAAAAAATCCGCACAGGAATCACACAAAAAGCTCTCTGTTTATAATAAATATTTTTTCAATTTGTAGCAAGTGCTGACAAAAAAGTATCAGAAAACAGGGCTATTGGTCTGTACGTTTTTTGCAAAAAATATACGTAAGCTGTCTCACCTCATCACGGTTGCCCTAGCGAGACAGTCCCTAGCTGATGTGTGCATTTAAAACCTGAGTGTGTGACCATACCTCTATCCAGGCTCCAGCCAGGACTGCACTCTGTGGGCATATCACCTGTGAAACAGCTTATGTGTGGACTACTCATAGGGGAAGGGTGGGTCACTTCCCCTTCCTGCGAACAGGAGAAACACATTCACCAAACAATAATGAGTGGTCCAATCACTGATGAATGCGATTGATAACCGCATCCATCTACCACCAGAAAAACTGCAAAAGATCAGTGCAAAAAAATCCGCACAGGAATCACACAAAAAGCTCTCTGTTTATAATAAATATTTTTTCAATTTGTAGCAAGTGCTGACAAAAAAGTATCAGAAAACAGGGCTATTGGTCTGTACGTTTTTTGCAAAAAATATACGTAAGCTGTCTCACCTCGTCACGGTTGCCCTAGCGAGACAGTCCCTAGCTGATGTGTGCATTTAAAACCTGAGTGTGTGACCATACCTCTATCCAGGCTCCAGCCAGGACTGCACTCTGTGGGCATATCACCTGTGAAACAGCTTATGTGTGGACTACTCATAGGGGAAGGGTGGGTCACTTCCCCTTCCTGCGAACAGGAGAAACACATTCACCAAACAATAATGAGTGGTCCAATCACTGATGAATGCGATTGATAACCGCATCCATCTACCACCAGAAAAACTGCAAAAGATCAGTGCAAAAAATCCGCACAGGAATCACACAAAAAGCTCTCTGTTTATAATAAATATTTTTTCAATTTGTAGCAAGTGCTGACAAAAAAGTATCAGAAAACAGGGCTATTGGTCTGTACGTTTTTTGCAAAAAATATACGTAAGCTGTCTCACCTCGTCACGGTTGCCCTAGCGAGACAGTCCCTAGCTGATGTGTGCATTTAAAACCTGAGTGTGTGACCATACCTCTATCCAGGCTCCAGCCAGGACTGCACTCTGTGGGCATATCACCTGTGAAACAGCTTATGTGTGGACTACTCATAGGGGAAGGGTGGGTCACTTCCCTTCCTGCGAACAGGAGAAACACATTCACCAAACAATAATGAGTGGTCCAATCACTGATGAATGCGATTGATAACCGCATCCATCTACCACCAGAAAAACTGCAAAAGATCAGTGCAAAAAATCCGCACAGGAATCACACAAAAAGCTCTCTGTTTATAATAAATATTTTTTCAATTTGTAGCAAGTGCTGACAAAAAAGTATCAGAAAACAGGGCTATTGGTCTGTACGTTTTTTGCAAAAAATATACGTAAGCTGTCTCACCTCGTCACGGTTGCCCTAGCGAGACAGTCCCTAGCTGATGTGTGCATTTAAAACCTGAGTGTGTGACCATACCTCTATCCAGGCTCCAGCCAGGACTGCACTCTGTGGGCATATCACCTGTGAAACAGCTTATGTGTGGACTACTCATAGGGGAAGGGTGGGTCACTTCCCCTTCCTGCGAACAGGAGAAACACATTCACCAAACAATAATGAGTGGTCCAATCACTGATGAATGCGATTGATAACTGCATCCATCTACCACCAGAAAAACTGCAAAAGATCAGTGCAAAAAATCCGCACAGGAATCACACAAAAAGCTCTCTGTTTATAATAAATATTTTTTCAATTTGTAGCAAGTGCTGACAAAAAAGTATCAGAAAACAGGGCTATTGGTCTGTACGTTTTTTGCAAAAAATATACGTAAGCTGTCTCACCTCGTCACGGTTGCCCTAGCGAGACAGTCCCTAGCTGATGTGTGCATTTAAAACCTGAGTGTGTGACCATACCTCTATCCAGGCTCCAGCCAGGACTGCACTCTGTGGGCATATCACCTATGAAACAGCTTATGTGTGGACTACTCATAGGGAAGGGTGGGTCACTTCCCCTTCCTGCGAACAGGAGAAACACATTCACCAAACAAGCTAGGGCAACCGTGACGAGGTGAGACAGCTTACGTATATTTTTTGCAAAAAACGTACAGACCAATAGCCCTGTTTTCTGATACTTTTTTGTCAGCACTTGCTACAAATTGAAAAAATATTTATTATAAACAGAGAGCTTTTTGTGTGATTCCTGTGCGGATTTTTTGCACTGATCTTTTGCAGTTTTTATTGTTATGGAATTGTCTACATCACATGGATTACACACTGACACCACTATTCCTATTAACCAAGTTTGGCATCATTTGAAATGTGTACATTACCAAGGTTAATCTACACATCACAGGAACTGTTCTCATAACAAGGGAACAGTTGCCTGGTGATGTAACTCCAGGATGCATCTTTCTTCCTTCTGTTGGCATATCCTTGGTCTCTGGGGTCCCACAACTCTGGCCTCTCCTGGACCAGGACGATCAACATCTCTACATTTATGTGGTGCGACATGTTGTCTAGGATACGTTGGAGGCTTGCTTCCAGGAGTTGTCAGACTTCTGCAACCAGTTAGTTCCTGATTAGTCATGTGACGCCTCCTTATCAGTGCTTATTACAAGTTTCTGAGGTTTCAGCTGTGAAAAAAATGCTTCAAACTTGGATGGTCCATGTGCGGTCCATGATTTTTTCGGACCCATAGGCTTGCATTGGCGAGCCTCATGCGTCAATCGCATACTGTCGCAGCATGTTGCGACTTTTTCCACATCCAGAATCTGGATGTGAAAAAAGTGTCCGACACACGTCAATATGCTCTCAGGCATTGATTAACATTGGTCCGAGTGCAAAGCAAGATTTTCTGGCATTGCACTCATCTGATTTTGACACCATTGTGTCCGTATATTACTGATCAATCAATTTACAATTACACTGAATTTTCAGGTTCTGCACATCAATCTTTGTATGATTATTCACAGACTGAGACTTTGTTCCCATTTCCAATGTTTTTCAGCATTGTAAATTCAGAACTTAAATTCCCTTATCAGCAATTATGAGCTTTGCACTCTGACTTTTTCTTTTCCTGGGTTCTAAAATCTAAAAATGGCCACTGCTTTCTCTGCCCTCATCTTTTATAGAACCTCCACCTAAATCCCTCAATAGTGATAGTCCTGGTGATTAGCTGCTCATTTAATATGATAGCTGAAATTCATAATGGGAAGTTTATGTCATGAACCTAATGTCTGACTGACAAGATGTTCAGCAAAATATGAAATGATGCAGGTATTTTTTTATTTATTCTGCGATCTCACAAATTGTGCAAACTCGTCAGGATCTGTGAATTTCAAGAAAATCAAGTTCACTTAGATTTGCTGTGGATCACCTCACTTATCTTTACTTGTAATACCTTAATCATAGCCGTAATCACTGCTGAGATAAGAAAAGTAATTTTAACAAAAGGTTTCTCAGTATGTAGGTTTTGGCATTTTACACTCAGTTATACACACCTATTGTTTTTGTCTTTTGTCTCCCCAAAGCCTGTCACTTTCTGACTCCAGAGGGAAACATCTTATGCCTGCAGTTTGATATCCACAGACAACAAGCTGTAGAATTTTCTGGAGTTTGGATTTCTAAAGCAACACTACCCTAACACATTTCAACTTTCTAAAACAACTTGAAACTCTGTTTTACAGAATAGTTTACTGTATTACCTGCAATAACCCTGTCCTCACCAAATTACTGTAAGAGCAACTTCTAACCTCAGTACAGTACTTTCTATTTTTTAATCCCTTGTCCTTAAGTACTTTCTATTTATCTGAAACAGTCTGTCCATGTCTCAAACAGTTTTTTTATTTCTTGCAATAAAATTTCTCAACATTTCATTGGTATAACGATCTGAAAGTGTAACGATTAAACAACAAATAATATCACTTTTATAAAGTATAATCTAAATACATAATTACTAGAGATGAGCGAGTATGCTTGTTACTACTCGGTACTCGCACGAATATCACGATACTCGGGCTACTCGGCGAGTACCGAGTAATCTCGCGATACTCTTGCTGTGCTCGGGGTCCATCTCCCTACATGTTGGCGCTCTTTTCAGAGCCAGCCCACATGCAGGGATTGGCTGACAGACACTGTAATGCCACAGCCATGTTGGTTGTGGCATTACAGTGATTGGCTGGCCGCACAACATCATCAGATCTTTATAAGGCCTGACCGCGCTGTGCTCGTCACTCTGCGCCATTAGACAGTCAGTGTAGGGAGAGGTGCTGTTGATTTAGGGACAGATTTGTGGCCTTTCAGCTAGTGTAGGCACAGGGCTGACAGTCTATTTACCACAACAGTCCTTCTGAGGACTACTAGAGCAGTATACAGGCAGGCAGGGAGGCAGGGTATCTACCAAACTTCGCTGTGCCAGTATACCAGCCTGCTTCACATCTGGGGCTGGTTTCCAGGCTCATCCATCCCAAAAACTGTGCTTTTAGGGATTTATTTAGCTCACTATAGGCAGGAGTAGGTTTTAGCTCAAATTAGGGTACACCAAAAGCTTGTGCTAAAAAACAACTCTTCTCTGCACTAATTTAGCATCTAATTGCTGCTACTGTAGGTTGCAGCGTTAATTAGGGTACACCAAAAGCCTTGTGCTAAAAAAATCTCTTCTCTGCACTAATTTAGCATCTAATTGCTGCTACTGTAGGTTGCAGCTGTGGCGCCCCGCAACGAATGCGTCACAGGAGTTTATTGCAGCCAAGACAGCAGCAGCAATATTCTCTGACTAAGCAATGACACGGTTAAAACTCAGAGCTCCATACCCTACATGCACATCAGCGTAGAGGGCCAATAAGGTCCTGGTGGGCGGAGTGTAGAGGTAGAGTGTAGGGAGAACTTGAAAGGCAATGTAGGAGAAGGGAGCAAAAAGAACAAGCTCTACAACCTAGGAGAGGGGACCTGCACAGTCCCGTGCAGCCCCCTGGCCATCACCCCGGTTGGGCGCCATTAATCCGGTGCCTCAACAACCGGACTCTGGGCGAATGCATACGGGTCAAAACATCCCCGTGCCCACTTACGACCGGATTACTGGTTCCGAAGCTGGGAGTCATTTATCACTGCCATGCAAACCAGGAATGGAGGGACCACTCTACAGGAGCACCCCACCACTGCCACACACAGAGTCGTCTAGCCAGAGGAGTACCCACTAAAAGGACCCAAGGCTCCCCACAAATCCGGCCACAATTCCCCGGTAGGGAAATTGAAGCAGCCTCCTTGTATCCGATCTGGCACCTCAGGGCGACAACGGCAGCACAAACTAGTTAGAATGGAGGAACACCGCGGAGCTCTGAGAAACACTGGTCATTGCTGAGTCCACCCGGTCCATTACCCGAGAACTGTATGCCATGTATCACCTGCTGGTTACAGTAAAGTACCCATTGCAGAGACTATCAGTGTCCGTGCTTTCTTTAGAACTGTCCATCTCTGCAAGTGGAAGGTAACAGCAGCTGCCTCACAACATCTTGTGCAGCTCCTGGCTCCGGGGATTACCGCTCAGCCTGTGGGGAGCGTTCCATCTTGCTGCATCCCATCCCCCGGAGGCCCAAGCAGCGCCGGTGGACATCACCGGAACACTCACAGGTGGCGTCACGAATTAAACAACCTTTAAATCTGTTCAGCCAATATTCCTTTGAATCTGCACCACCGGGCCCCGCTTCGGCAGGTGCGGTTCTGTGACAGGAGGAAGAAGCAAAAGCCTGCCCCGTGAAGTCCCGGCCCCCGGTTTAGTGTCAGACACAGCGTTAATTAGGGTACACCAAAAGCCTTGTGCTAAAAAACAACTCTTCTCTGCACTAATTTAGCATCTAATTCCTGCTACTGTAGGTTGCAGCGTTAATTAGGGTACACCAAAAGCCTTGTGCTAAATACCTACTCTTGTCTGCACTAAATTTGCATCTCAGTGCTGCTACAGTCTGTTGCAGCGTAAATTAGGATACGCCAAATGACACGCTATTGTAGTCAGCGTTCGTGTCTGACTAGTCCATCTGCAGGGCGTTAATTTCAAAACCTAGGGTCGTGCTAAAAACATACTCTTGTCTGCACTAAATTTGCATCTCAGTGCTGCTACAGTCTGTTGCAGCGTAAATTAGGATACGCCAAAAGACACGCTATTGTAGTCAGCGTTTTTGTCTGACTAGTCCACCTGCAGGGCGTTAATTTCAAAACTTAGGGTCGTGCTAAAAACATACTCTTGTCTGCACTAAATTTGCATCTCAGTGCTGCTACAGTCTGTTGCAGCGTAAAGTAGGGTATGCCAAAAGACACGCTATTGTAGTCAGCGTTTGTGTCTGACTAGTCCACCTGCAGGGCCTTAATTTCAAAACTTGGGGGCGTGCTAAAACATACTCTTGTCTGCACTAAATTTGCATCTCAGTGCTGCTCCTCTAGGTAGCAGCGTTAATTAAGATACACCAAAAGCCTTGTGCTGAATACCTACTCTTGTCTGCACTAATTTAGCTGTATACATTCAGCAACACATTGGAAATGCGCAAGTCCGGTGGCAAGGGACAAGGAACTGGACATGATGGTGGTGCAGGTAGAGGACGAGCCCGTGTACAAGCTCGAATTGCGCCACGACAAACGCCCACATCAGCTTGCTCGACTTTCTTGTCACAATTTCTAGGTGAACGCAGCAGTACTCCACTATTAAACCAAGACCAGTGTTGACAGGTTGTTAGTTGGATAACGGATAATGCTTCCAGTCCGTTTGGCACCACCACAAATACCCTGTCTTCAACACAGCCAAGTGTTAGTAGCCGTGAGAGTGGACTGCATCTTCCACACCCTGATCCTCCTTCCTCCCACCATGCCAAGTGCCAGGACCCGGACATAACTGATGCCACACTTGGACACTCTGAAGAGCTGTTCAGTTATCCATTCGCAGAATCTGGCCTCTCGCCAGCTCCTGTTGAAGTGGGTCATGAGGAGATCGTATGTACCGATGCCCAAATATTTGAGCAGCCACGGTCTCACGAAGGCAACGGTGGGAGCGTGTCTCAACAAGAGGTGGACGATGATGAGACACAATTGCCACAAAGTCAGGAGGAGGACCAGGGTGCTGAAGTGGAAGACGACGTGGTGGATGATCCAGTAACTGACCCAACCTGGCAGGAGGGCATGCAGAGCGAGGACAGCAGTGCACAGGGGGAGTTAGGCATAGCACCACAACAGGCCGGAAGAAGCAGGGTGGTGTCCGCAGGCAGAAGGCAGGCAACCGTTCCCTGGGACAACAACACGAGTGATGTTGCCAGTACAACTGCTAGGTCTTCCCGAGTCTGGCTGTTTTTTAAGGTGTCTGCAGATAATTCAAAAAAGGTCACCTGCCATGCCACCATCAGCAGGGGTAGCAAGACTAGCAGCCTGACCACCACCAGCATGATCAGGCACATGGCAGCAAACCACCCGACTTTGTGGGATGTACAGCAGAGTACAGTAGCATTGTCTGCGGGTGACACCGCTGCGTCTTCCACTGTTGTGCGTCCAAGCCAATCCCCTCTCCATACTGCAGGCGAAGATGCCTCCTGTCCTTCCCCTGTACTTGCACAAGCAGAAGGAGCACCATCATCAGCCACGTCCTTGTCCCATAGCAGCATTCAGTTATCCTTACCCCAAACTTTGGAACGCAGGCGCAAATACGCTGCCAACGCCCCAATGCCACAGTTCTAAATGCACACATTTCACGCCTGCTTGCGCTGGAAATGTTGCCTTTTAGGCTGGTGGAGACGGAAGCATTCCACAACTTGATGGCTGCGGCTGTCCCACGTTACTCAGTCCCTAGCCGACACTATTTTTCCTGGTGTGCCATCCTCGCGTTACAAAAGCACGTGTCCCAAAACATCATACGTGCCCTTAACAACGAAGTTTCAGGCAAAGTCCACCTAACCACGGACACGTGGACAAGTGCTCGCGGGCAGGGTCGGTACATCTCTCTGACGGCACACTGGGTTAATATTGTGGAAGCCGGGACCCAGTCTGACCTTGGGACGGAACATGTCCTTCCAACACCGAGGATTGCAGGCCCTAACTCTGTCAGGGTTTTACCCAACGTGTACAGCTCTGGCACGTCATACTCCTCAGCCTCCTCCTCCTCCACTTCACCCTCCACAACAGTCCCAAGCTGGAAGCACTGCAGCACTGCCTCGGCTAAGCGGCAACAAGCTTTGCTGAAGCTAATATGCATAGGTGACAAACCCCGCAACGCGGGGGAGTTGTGGACAGCTCTGAAACAGCAGGCAGATCACTGGCTCACACCGCTGAACCTACAGCCAGGCATGGTCGTGTGTGACAATGGCTGCAAGGTTGTTGCGGCTCTGAGGCGAGCTGACACCTGTTTCATGCATAGCCCATGTGCTCAACCTCGTGGTTCAGCGGTTTATTAAATTGTACCAAGAGCTGTCTGATCTGCTCATCAAAGTACGCTGCCTGTGTGCCCATTTCAGAAAGTCACCTACTGCTTCTGCCGGCCTTGCCGGCTTTCAGCGGCGTTTGCAGCTTCCGGCTCACAGACTGGGGTGTGATGTCCCCACACGTTGGAATTCCACACTGCACATGTTGGTTAGGATTTGTGAGCAGAAGAGGGCAGTTGTTGAGTACCAGCATCAACTAGGCCGTCGGTATACGGTTCAAACTCCACACATAAGACCTCAGGAGTGGACATGGATGTCCGACATATGTACCGTCCTCCAAAACTTAGAGGACTCCACCAAGATGGTGAGCGACGATAACGCTATCATTAGCTTCACCATCCCGCTTCTCTGTCTTCTAAAATGCTCTCTGCTCAAAATCAAAGATGACGCATTGCAGGTGGAGCAGGATGAGTTGCAGCAAGAAAACGTACTGGGTGATTACACACAGCCCAGCCTCATCTCATCCCAATGTGCATTGGAGGACTATGACGAGGAGGAGAAGAGGAAGAAGAAATGGAGCTACTTTCATTTGGAATTGACGGAAATACATGCACAACTGTCAGACCGTCGGTTGAGCGGGAATGACCAGAGGACAGGGGAGAGGAGGAGGAGGAAGAGGAGGAGGAGGATGAGGAGGTCAGCATGGCCAGTCATGCTGTTGGTGAGGACCCAGAAGTCTTGACTGTTAACAGTCTAGCGCACATGGCTGACTTTATGTTACATTGCCTGTGTCGTGACCCTCGTGTTATCAAGATCTTGACGGACAATCATTACTGGTTGGTGACACTTTTAGACCCACGCTACAAAGAACTTTATTTCTCTTATTTCCGAAGCGGAGAGATCTACAAAAATGATGCAGGACCAGAAGGCCATAGTGGCGGAATTATTAAAAAAATTCCCTTCTGAAAACACTAACGGCAGAGGTTACGATTCAGTGGACAACCAAGGTGTCCAGCAGAGAGAGGCACAAATACAATCCAGCAGAGGTAGGGGAACACTCTCAAAGATCTGGGACACTTTTCTCAGCACCCCCAGTACCACAGGCCCTGAGGTGTGGGGTAGGGTCACAAGGAATGCATAGTTTGCAAAGATGCTGAGGGAGTACCTTGCTGAACGCACTAAAGTGCTGCTAGATTCCTCTGTGCCTTACAATTATTGGGTCTCCAAGCTGGACACGTGGCAGGAATTGGCTCTCTACGCCTTGGAAGTCCTGGCCTGCCCCGCCGCTATCGTTTTGTCAGAGCGTGTTTTTAGTGCCGCTGGTGGAATCATTACAGATAAACGCACCCGCCTGTCAACTGAAAATGCTGACAGGCTGACTTAAATCAAGATGAAAAAGGGTTGGATTGGGCCTGACTTCACCACACCACCACCAAATGATAGTGGAATTTAAATTTGGTGTCGGTAGATTCCCATGCACCTCCGCACACCCACACATCGGTAGAGACTTCTTGTGTTTGGCTACTTGCTGTACTGCTCCTCCTTCTACTCATCCGCCACCATCATATAATCAGTGTGACCGTGGTTCATGATGCCACAAAAGCATAATTTTTGGAGATCATATTTATGATGATGATGCACCTAACCGTTGTAAAGTTAGGCATTAGTTTCATGTATACCCCACAGGGGTAAATGTTTTAGTCCATGCTTCCAGAATGGGCATTACAAGTAAAGGAGACTCGCTCCTTTGTAATGGGAACACTTTTTAGAGGCTCTCCTCCATGTTTCATCCTAGGGGCAATGTAGTGCTACCCAATTTTTGGCTTCCCTGACTAGGGAGAAAGTACAGCAGACTCACTTGCTTCAAATGGGCACATTAGTTTATAAGGCTTTCTTGCACGTCTCTATCTAGGGGCATTGAAGTTCTACCCAATTTTTGGCTTCCCTGACTAGGGAAATAATACAGCAGACTCACTTGCTTCAAATGGGCACATTAGTTTATAAGGCTCTCATGTATGCCTCTATCCAGGGGCATTGAAGTGCTACCCAATTTTTGGCTTCCCTGACCAGGCGGATAATACAGCAGACTCACTTGCTTCAAATGGGCACTATAGTTTATAAGGCTCTCATGCACGTCTCTATCCAGGGGCATTGAAGTTCTACCCAATTTTGGGCTTCCCTGACTAGGGAAATAGTACAGCAGACTCACTTGCTTCAAATGGGCACATTAGTTTATAAGGCTCTCATGCACGTCTCTACCCAGGGGCATTGAAGTGCTAGCCAATTTTTGGCTTCCCTGACTAGGGAAATAGTACAGCAGACTCACTTGCTTCAAATGGGCACATTAGTTTTTAAGGCTCTTATGCACGTCTCTATCCAGGGGCATTAAAGTGCTACCTAATTTTTGGCTTCCCTGATTAGGGAGATAGTACAGCAGACTCACTTGCTTCAAATGGGCACATTAGTTTATAAGGCTCTCATGCACGTCTCTACCCAGGGGCATTGAAGTGCTACCCAATTTTTGGTTTCCCTGACTAGGGAGATAGTACAGCAGACTCACTTGCTTCAAATGGGCACATTAGTTTATAAGGCTCTCATGCACGTCTCTATCCAGGGGCATTGAAGTGCTACCCAATTTTTGGCTTCCCTGCCTAGGGCAATACTACAGCAGATATACTGGCTTACAATGGCCACATTTTTTAAAAAGGCCCTCATGCACGCCTTTATGCAGTGGCATCTTGGTGCCTCCAAACTTTTGGCTTCCCTGCCTAGGGCAATACTACAGCAGATACACTGGCTTACAATGGCCACATTTTTTAAAAAGGGCCTCATGCACGCCTCTATCCAGGGGCATATTGGTGTCTCCAATTTATGGCTTCCCTGCCTAGGGCAATACTAAAAAAGACCCACTTGCTTCCAATGGCCACATTTTTTAAAAAGGCCCTCATGCACGCCTCTATCCAAGGGCATCTTGGTGTCTCCAATTTCTGGCTTACCTGCCTATGGCAATACTACAGCAGATACACTTGGTTACAATGGCCACATTTTTTAAAAAGGCCCTCATGCACGCCTCTATCCAAGGGCATATTGGTGTCTCCAATTTATGGCTTCCCTGCCTAGGGCAATAGTAAAAAAGACCCACTTGCTTCCAATGGCCACATTTTTTAAAAAGGGCCTCATGCACGCCTCTATCCAGGGGCATATTGGTGTCTCTAATTTATGGCTTCCCTGCCTAGGGCAATAGTAAAAAAGACCCACTTGCTTCCAATGGCCACATTTTTTAATAAGGCCCTCATGCATGCGTCTATCTAGGGGCATTGATGTGCCTCCCAATTTTTGGCTTCCAAAACACACACTTCCTTATAATGGGCACATTATTTAAAGAGGCCTTCATTTACGTCTCTTCCCAGGGACATGGGAGTACCAGACAATTTAAAAAAAATAAATCTTTGATATAATCCAAAAAACTAACATACACCAACTCTGTCTCACTCACGAGTGGGTATGAGCCCTTAATATTTTTTCCATGAAAATCTGTTTTGGTTTCATTTTGTAATGTTTTCTTGACAGTCCGTAAAAGTGGCGTAATGGTCTGACAACATTGTTGACATCAGTGACCTTGGGGTCTGAAATGCTTCCAGGGGTCTTCCCCATGCTGTTCCCATGTAATTTCAGCACTCTTCTGATACTTTTGTGACATTTTTATCCTTTTTCCATGCTGCCGGGGGTCATGTCAGAAAAATACTCGGGTCTCCCATAAGATAACATTGGGCTCGGTGCTCGGGCCGAGTACACGAGTATCTTGGGATGCTCGGCCCGAGCTTCGAGCACCCGAGCATTTTAGTACTCGTTCATCACTAATAATTACCAGTTGGGCGCTGTACGCATATCCTATAAGACACAGCGGCAGTGTCACTTGCGTAGGCGCAGTTCGTGGCCACGGGCCACGAATTGCACCTCCTCCAGTGACATACAAGTCACTGCTTTTTCGCTGGGAGGTCTGAGGTGCTCGCTCGCTGCGGATCTCTTGGTCAAATAGAAGTGAGCTGCGGGCCGCCGGGAGATCAGCGGCCCTTGTCGCTGATCTCCCGGCAGTGGTGCCAGCTCATCTTCCGCTGCCGGGAGGTCAGCGGCACCTCTAGCCGCCAATACCGTGCTGCTCAGCTGATTGGTTAAGCGCTGCCTGGCATATGCGTAAATGGAGCAATTTTGATGCATAACAGTTGCATGAGTGCTGTCCGTATGGTCATGCGAGTGTGGTGCGCATGTGATGCAATTGTGTTGTGTGATGTGAGTAGGCAATGTTGAATCCCAGTGCAATCCATATGTAAAGGATTTTTCTCTCAAGAATTTTAAGGGGTGGATGAACCCTTTTTATTTGAACTAGGTGAAATTTGTTCAGGCCAATATGTGTGTGTATTTCTCGCATGCCACTCCCATTATGTGTTTGTGCAGCACATTTTTTTCTCACATCCATAGACTTTCATTTGCCACCCCCATGTGATATACGCGAGCTGATCAAATCAGCTGACATGTGGGGATGATGCAAGCTCAGTCAGCGGGTCATCCAGTACGAATTTTGGCCCCAAAGCACTCACAAAGTTTTAGGACCATTTTAAATTTCAAACTTTCTTCCCAAACAAAGTCCTACTCTGTGATTTTTCAGTAAATTGCTCAGGTTTTCGATCATAAACAGAGTTGTCAATGTTCATGCCAAATTTGAAATTGGTGAATACGTTCAGGGAAAGTTTGTTCATCTCTAGAGATAAGTAAGAATTGTAAAAAATATAATAAATCAAAAATAATGATGACCCTGCTGATAAGACCTACCTATCTACATGAGACATTCTTTTTCCACCTAGCATTTGTGGAGTCCTTGTGACATTCTTTTAATATGAAGAAACAACAACTGGAAAAGTTTGATCCTGTATGCTGGCTTTTATTTTATGTGCTTTGGTCCTTGCCTAGAGAGTTCCTGTTCAACTGTTTTTTTGTGGAATTATGAAGGATATTTTAATAACAAGTATCCATTGCCCATAAAATGAATACTTAGCACTACCTGCTAGACATTTGCAATGGTGGTGATGCTATATATTTATGTTGTTAATTAGTGACCACAGTGGTGATATATTGACCATAACTATGTCTAGTGGTTGACTCCATGGTTCACGTGCCACAGCCAGCAGAACAAGAAGCATTGAACAATCAATGAACCCAGATAGTACTACATAAAAGTTGCTCTTTATCAGTACATGAATAGTATTTTAACATATCTTTAGACCAAATGGGACCACATTTAAAAAAAAGAAACAACTTTTTAAAAGTATATAATACTTTTTTTTATTTTCGATGAAAACAATAAAAAAAAATGGTCTCTATGAGTCTCTAGAGCAAAGGTCCACAATATTTATGAGATTGAGAGCCACATTCAGGTCTGAGAGAGTCGTAAACCACAATAATCTCTGAAAGAGGGTCACAAGCCATATCCAGCTTCCCCCTCACAGCAGTGACACCTAAGCTCCCTCTTTACCAGGAAAATGACAGCTAGAGCCTTTCCACAAAAATCACATTGAGGAAATATACCACAATTCAAGGAACCTACCTTACCTCCATCTAGATCTGTTCTTCTATGTGGAGATACTCACAGATATTGCCATCTGGAGACCTGCTCGTCGTACCTGTTTGCTAGACCTGATTCTAATGTATCAACCTGTCAGACAGATGCAAGCCAGAAATCACAGGCCTGCGAGCCACATGTGGCTCCCGAGCAACAGGTTGGAGACCCCTGCTCTAAAGTATTAATGGGCATAAATAGCATTTAGTTAGCATTTTGGAAGGGACAATAGATTTACTTTTGCTTACAGCACAGTAGACTAATTCTTCTTTAGAAGAGTTGAAAATACCGTATATACTCGTGTATAAGCCGACCCGTGTATAAGCCGACCCCCCTACTTTTGCCCCCAAAATCTGGGAAAACCTATTGACTCGTGTATAAGCCGAGGGTGGACCCCAGCACAGGTATACAGCCCCCAGCAGTGTGGTATACAGGCCCCCGCAGTGGTGTACAGGCCTCCCCAGTGGTAGTATACAGCCCCCAGAAGTGTGGTATACAGCAGCCTCCCCAGTGGTACATACAGGCCCCAGCAGTGTTACAGCAGCCTCCCCAGTGGTATATACAGCAGCAGCCCCAGTGGTAGTATACAGCAGCCCCAGAGATATATACAGCAGCCCCAGAGGTATATACAGCAGCCCCAGAGGTAGTATACAGAAGCCCCAGAGGTAGTATACAGCAGCAGCCCCAGTAGTAGTATACAGCAGCAGCCCCAGTAGTAGTATACAGAAGCCCCAGTGGTAGTATACAGCAGCCCCAGTGGTAGTATACAGCAGCCCCAGTAGTAGTATACAGCAGCAGCCCCAGGGGGAATACAGAGCAGCAGCCCCAGGGGGTATACAGAGCAGCAGCCCCAGGGGGTATACACAGCAGCAGCCCCAGGGGGTATACACAGCAGCAGCCCCAGGGGGTATACACAGCAGCAGCCCCAGGGGGTATATACAGCAGCAGCCCCAGGGGGTATACACAGCAGCAGCCCCAGGGGGTATACACAGCAGCAGCCCCAGGGGTATACACAGCAGCAGCCCCAGGGGGTATACACAGCAGCAGCCCCAGGGGTATACACAGCAGCAGCCCCAGGGGGTATATACAGCAGCAGCCCCAGAGGTATTATACAGGGGCTCCAGCTGTATACAGCAGCCCCAGCTGTATACAGCCCCCCCGTGGTAACCAGGGCCCCCCTTGCTGCAACCTGTAAAGGAAGATGTCCGTATACTTATCGCTGCCGCCGCCGCTCAACTGCTCGGTCACCGCGATGCTCCGGGTCTTCATGCTTCCTGTTCCTTCGTCGGCGCTCGAACAATGACGTCATTTCCTGAGCGCCGGAGAAGGATCAGGAAGCATGAAGACCCGGAGCATCGCGGTGACCGAGCAGCGGAGCGGCTGCGGCAGCGATAAGTATACGGACATCTTCCTTTACAGGTTGCAGCAAGGGGGGCCCTGGATACCACGGGGGGGCTGTATACAGCTGGGGCTGCTGTATACAGCTCGGGCTACCGTATATACCCCGTGTATAAGCTGAGGAGGGACTTTTCAGCACATTTTTTGTGCTGAAAAACTCGGCTTATACACGAGTATATACGGTAATTTTACCAAAATTCACCCATTTGCAAGCATATTGCTACATAAAGTTTAAATCAATAAGGCTGGCTTCACACCACAGTGTGATCTGGTCCGGGGCTGTCAAGCATGAACCTGACAGCCCCGGACCAGATCTGCACACAGAACCGGAGGGCCAAATGTGCCCTCTGGTCCTGTGTGCAGCCGGACGCAGCTGCAGCTGCTAATGATTCAGGACCGCAACTGGCAGGGAGCTAGCCACGGTCCTGAAAAAACAGCGGCATGCTGCTGCCAGTGTCCGATTCCCGGCTCCTCCCGGTTCGGGCAAACCAACCCCATAGGCTCCCATGTTAGGGAGCACTGGATTGCCCCGGATCCAGGAGGATCCGGGAGAATCCAGGATCCGGCAAATTGGGGAGGTTTTTCTCCCCGGACACAAAAATGTTGCAAGCAACATTTTTATGTCCGGAGAGAATAATCCATATTCTCCCAGATTCCACCGCAGTGATGAAACCGGATGGCAGAGAGCTGCCATCTGGCTCCATCCGGCCTGATAGGCTACTATGGGGCCAAAATCCGGTCCGGGGCTGTCTGGTTTACGCCAGACAGCGCCGGACCGGATCACACCGTGGTGTGAAGCCAACCTTAGTTCAACAGTACATTTAGGAAATTATATTTCTTGCATTTCCCTTCTGTGCTGTATAATCAATTGTTTTACCTTTTCTTTTCTTTACAAAAATGTTAGCTGTTATACTATAAAGAAGCTAAAACCAGTTTAACACAAAGATTTTTCCAATCTTCTAATGCTTAATAAACTAATTCATTATAGTATCATAGATGAGTAAATTATAGCTAATAGAGGACAGAATTTTTGTTTATTTGAGCCAATGGAAGCGATGTAAGAGCATAATTTAATATACTGTAATATTGGAGTAATGTTATTAATTGATTAAAAGATTTCTCTATATAATCATATGAGTTGAACAAGTAAAAAATAGTGACGTCAATAGAGGTCTGTGCAAAATTGTGCGAGAAGTGGCTGCAATGTAGATCCCAACCCAAGTATGACAGCCCCATTGAATGATATTAAGTTGTAATGCACATAAGTCCCGTAGCCAGTTTGCATATTGCAGTTCTTGCCCATTCCGTGTTGCAAAAACATTTGCATAAACTCTATCACAAATGTTAATATTTTTAATCACTTAAGACTAAAAGGATGAATAAAACTGCCTTTGAGCTTCCAATCAATGTCTGAGGCTAGGGTCACATTTGGTTCTGAAATTGCGTTTACCGCATCCAGATCCGGATGCGGTGAACGCAACTTGCTTCAGACACATTTTGCAAACAAAATGTGTTGCTGAATCCGCAATCTGGTGACCGGATTGCTCCGGATGTGTAATCCGGAGCAATGCGGTTACCATATACAGTAGTTTGCTGATGAGCAAAGTGTTTAATCTGTCGAAAATGATTAAATATTAATAATAATTGTGGGCAACATGTCTCTAGGGGGTGCCCACCCCCCTTAGAGACATGCTGGCCACTCAGGACAGCATGTTATGTGTTAATAAGTGATGTACAATAAGCCAGATTCTTTCAGCTCTGTACATTTTTATCAATGAAGCCGTGGCTCCACTGACAGCTGTGTGCATATTATACGCAATGTACGTATAGTATGTGCGCTGTCCGAGGTCATGAAGGCTTTTACAGTAGATATATGGCGCTGCGCTGCCCATAGATAAAACTTTACCTTTTTATTTCAGGCCAAAATGCTCAGAGGAAGATTTGCTGGTTTGGGACAAAACCTAACCTATGGTTATGGGTGTTCTCAGCCATCAGACTTACCGGTTTGTGTTAAGATGTAAAATTATTGGGAATTTTTGCAATTTTTTTAAGCCTGATATCCTATGGCATCTGTGGCCGGAAACACCACATCAGACTTCAGATGATCTGGCAGTATGTCTGTCTAGATTCCAGCTGCAGCCACAGCTACTGGATCCCATTCTCCAACACCACCAGCCCCAGGAAGAGGAGCACCTAGAAGGCAATGTTTCCCAGCTCCGGTAACATTCAACTGGGGCACTGATGAACAGCTTCAATTCTTACTGCACATTGTTGAGCAGCAGCTGCTCCATTGCCGCTGCCCCTCCCACAGCAGAGCCAGATCATTTATAGGCTGGGGTCACACACACAGATATCTGGGCAGATATTGTTCACAGATCTCTGGCTGCAGTGAAATCATGGACACATGGTTCCATTTTGTGGCTGTGTACAAATGGAGCAATCTGTCCATGATTTCACTGCAGCCAGAGATCTGTGAACAATATCTGCCCAGATATCTGTGTGTGTGACCCCAGCCATACAGACTATAGGATGCACCCCTCATTTTTACCCAAACCTAGTTAAAAATATATGGTATGCTTTTTTGTATCATTCTATAAAAAAAGTGATTATACCCAACAGAAATATGTGTTTTAACAAAAACTTTCCAAATGTGAAAACATAAAAACAAGTCAGCAAAATGTGCCTTTATATAATATAAGTATTAATAAATTACTATTGACAGAAAAAAAACAATCTCTGTGTGTCAAGCAGTCCCTATTTACAGTTCATGCGGAATGCACAACAAACAACTTTATGGTAATGAAAGGCTGTTAAATGATTCTCACTGCTCGTTAGGTTTAGCACATGCTAACGAGGAACTTTACTTGTCAGACAACAAGAATTGTGAGCTTCAAATGAACACTTTGACATCAGTTTGATGTATTGTTTCAATCTACCATAAACTTGAAGTCACAAAGGAGCCTGTGATGCACAAATTCATCATTCATCTGAAAGCTTAAATGTGCACTTGCAAGAGATTTGCTTATTTTGATGAAGTGCCCTATTTACCCTGCGCAACTGAAATCAGTCAGTGCCTTGTTATTATACATGCATATTCTATATATTTTTATATTATACACTACATACATATATATACAGTATATACACATGATTGGCAGTGGCTGAGTGATGTGTGGAGACTTCCTGAAAAAAGAGAGCCACTGATATATCCTGCAGGTGAACAGCTACTGGGATATTGCTGTGGGCTCAGAAATTGAGGTGATTTCTCCAAGCCTCAAGGTGGGGTTACACGTTTCAATATCGTTGCGATATCGCAATTCAATGGCGCGGGAGCGCGCATTTAGTGCACGTTTCTCCCACATTGCATTGGAGGTTTAGACATTGCGATTTCTGAATCCAACGTCCATACGATATCTACGCCCCCCAACCCAGGAACGACCATTTAACATGGGAGTTAATGGGTGACGTTGAACTTCACATCGGAGTTGGGCTGTCACACAGCACGATCCGGCTCCAATCTCTATTCAATATCGGAGCATTGAATAGCTCATTCAATCCCCGATATCGCATTGACATCGTTCCTGCATCGTATTGGACGTTCACACCATATAACGCAGGAACGATATCGGCTCCAACGATCGAACCACGTGACTTTTCATTGAAATTGGACGCCGATATCGCGACGTGTAAACCCACCTTCAGATCAGAGCACACAACATTAGTCAAAGCTACTGGCATGGCAAGCAGAACATGGTATGTAGAACAGTGAAGACCAAGACTTCAGTAGATACCGTAAGTAGAACAGGGAACACAAGAAGCCACAGAGACAGGAATGACAGACACTGGTACTAAAGATGTACAGTCAGTCCACAGCTTTCAACCATTTGTAATGTAAATTACTCTAGAAAAGAGTTTGTTATTCTTACAGCAAAAGACTAATCAGCAATTACACTAGCAGCAAAGATGAAAGGGCAGACTTGTTTGTAGGAAAGATGAAGCAATGTTAGGCTGTGTGCCCACATTGCATTTTTTAGCTTTTTATGCACTTTTCCTTGCAGATTTTAAAAACCTGTAAGGAAAAATGCATGCCAGCAATGTTATTGAGAATCCTGAAGTGTTGGGCCTACGTTCAGGATTTTTTACCTTGCCGATTTTGGTGCAGAAAAGATAAGCATGTCAATTCTTTCTGCGTTTTTCATATCAGCTTCATTATTAAAGTTTATGTAAAAAATGAACTGTAAAGTTTGGGGTCCATATCAGATACCTTAGGTGCATGCACCAATCCCCGAACATGGGTTCGACAGCCCAAATAAGCTTGATATAAATTTGCAGCAAGGTTTTAAGGTGAAAAACGTGAATCAAACTGTTAATTCATACTTACCAGTCTCCACACTGCTGTCTGCGCTAGTCTAAAGGCCATGTTACACACACAGATATCTGTTCAGATATTGGTTACAGATCTCTGGTTGCAGTGAAATCATGGACACATTGTTCCATTTTGTGGCAGTGTACAATGTAACAATGTGTCCATGATTTCACTGCAACCAGAGGTCTGTGACCAATATCTGAACACAGATCTGTGTGTGTAACGTGGCCTTTACACTCTTTCTGGGTCCACTCATTAAAGCTCATGAACATTCACTGCATCCCCTGCCTGCATTCTCCTCCCCCTCTGCTGTATGTAACTTTCCACCGTTAATTAAAAGTCTATGTGCATAAAGTCTGACACTCGTGAGTGCTCCTTTCTCCTTGAATTTTTACCCATAGGAGTATAATCTGCTGCCTACGGTCACAGGGGCCTCCCCATACGTTTGGCACCAACACAGTCCTGACTTGTTCCACCAAAAATAAATACGTGTATAGTGGAGCCCGAATTCAGGGACAAACAGTTATGGCCACTTTACACGTCCCAACATCGGTCCGATGTTGGATACAACGACGCGGGAGCGCGCTTTTTCTGGGCAGAATTCCAAGATCGCATAGGAGATGTTACACAGCGCGATATCGGCAGGCAACGCAACTGCGATGTGTACGCCCCCTTGTACGGCTGACCCAGGAACGACCATTTAACATGGGAGAGAATAGGGGAAGTTGTACTCCACATCGTTGTTGGGCTTTCACACAGCACGATCCGGCCACATCGTCCATCCAATATCGAGCCGTTGGAGAGCCTGCTCATTTCTTCCCCGATATCGTTTTGGCATCGTTTGTGCATCAAATTGGACGTTTACACCATACAACGCACGAACGATATCGGGCCAACACACGAACCAGGTGACTTTTTATCGGAGTTGGACGCCGATATCGGGACGTGTAAAGTGGCCATCACCGTTGCAACTCCAGGAATTAAGGAAGAAATAGGTTCACGATGATCTGGACACAATTCAGATAGGAAAAAAGAAAAGAAAGAAAACCAAGAAAATAACCTCTTTGAAAAGTGAAAAATAAGAAAGTCTTGTTGGATACTGATGTAAAAGCCCGTTGGCAAGTATGATTGTCCTGCTGTTATAACCATTTTACTTAGTTTTGAAGCCCCAGTCATGAACACACAGCTTTCTTGCACCCGCTTATCCTGCTGGCCAATCAGGGTATTGAGAGCAGCTGCTCCGATTTATGCAGAATGTTGAGGCGCTTGGCGTGATAGAATGTATATATACCACCAGTCCCTGCTAGGAATATATTATATACTAGCTGTGAGCCCGATGCAAATGCATCGGGATTCTAGAACGTACGTTAATTTGATTATAGTAGTTATAGCTGTTAGACTAATGCAAATGCATCGGTTGTCTAGAATATGTTTATTGTTTTTTTAAAGATGTTTAAATAATAATCCAATTATTCCAATGACATCTTTACAGCAACTACATATATTTGTATTGTTGATATCATATAAGGAAAATTGAATAATTATGTTGTAAGGGTCTTAGAACACAAAGTAGCAATACTTCTTAATGCATCAATCATTAAAATTGATGAATTAATAACAGTAATAGGTGTATCAGCCAGTTTGTGTCAGCCCACCAATCGCGTCAAGATGCCCTTACGCCTGGTGAGTCCTAATCTAACTAAATCCGAATTGATATAATTTAGATATTTTTTATACCTGAATTTTTCTTAGATTTTTTGAGGATTGTGATGTAAATAATAAAATTTTGTAAATTGATACAGAAGGAGTTACCAGCTACAGACTTGCAGCAATATCCATGCAATAACAAAAAAACTTGTAGTTAACCTACGGTAAATGGAGTTAACATAGCTTCAGCAGGTGCATAAGATGCATCGACTAACTAACCACAGGTGACTGCAGTTGATGTGGATGACACTGCCGCAACTATGTTGTCTGCACAAAGCGCAAGTTAAGTACAAATTACATATATGCAATTATGAAAATTACAGCAAGTATGTTGTTGGTGAGTCCTTCATGATCAATTATTATCATTTAGTATATTCCTCAACAAAGTGAAAAAATCTAAGAAAAATGGTGTGGTAGAATCTAATTAATAATTTATGTATGTCCCTATCTATCTAAACATGTGGAACACACCTTGCTAATGAGATGTGTGTGAACAGCCATCCCACCCGTCTCTTAGCTGTTCACAAAAACCTCTCCCTGTAAAGACTGACAATGAAATCTCTCAGCACATATAGTGCTGGAGCTTGAAATAGTGGTTTCTATCACCCACTGTAGAAATGTGGATGATACACATCTCTCATATTTTAAATGTGTGTTCACAAAAACATAGTAGAAATCAGTATATAAAAGAATAAAATGTGAAACAGTAAATTTTTTTTTTTTTTTTTTCAAAAGATAAATAAACAGAAGAATAGTCATAGGGAAGAGTTCAGTGCAAAATATTCTTGTAGACAATATTTTTGGTAAATACTTTGTCACTGTTAGGCAGCAATTTTCCTTGGATTGGAGTGTCCACCACTTTCACTTTTACATTGGATCGTCTTCTCACTCTTGAAAAAGCCACATACAATTGTCCATGTCCAAAAACAGGTTCTGGCAAAAAAATCCCTACTTTCTCAAGTGTTTGTCCTTGGGATTTGTTTACTGTCATGGCAAAAGCTGGCTTCAGAGGAAATTGGCGATGTCTTAACTTAAAAGGCAAGCCGGTTTCTGATGGGCACAAATCAATCCTGGGAATGAAAACCACATTTCCTCCAGCAGACCCAGTAATGACTCTTGCTCGAATCATGTTGACAAACAAACCGGTGACAATTAAGCGAGTCCCATTGCAAAGACCTTTTCTGCTGTTGAAGTTCCTCAAAAGCATTACAATGGTGCCGATTTTTAATTTCAGACGATGAGATGGCATCCCCGTGGGTGTAAGTGAATTTAAAAGCTCAACAGGGTTTTGCTCTGGGTCCTCTGTCTCGTCCGGATCAATGGAATCATCACTAATGTATTCTGTATACTCTCCAGCAATGCAATCCATGATCTTAGAGTTGACCTGATCCACATCATCATTTTTGGGGCAAAGAATGGCATGTGATGCTGCTGTATTAATGCTTTCATTGTCATTGACATCAATTACAATGTTTTCACCAAAAATGTCAAATATTAGTGAACCTGTGCAAATCATATCTTCAGGGATTTCTATAACATCATCTCCAAGGTTATAAGAATTGGTCAATTGTCCATTTCCCAGCTGAAGTATCCAATTGCTGTATTCTGGATCAACAGAGCGCATGTTGTCAAGTAGTGGCAATTGAGTGAAAATCTGCCATTGTCTGGAATATTTAATGCAACTCTCTACGATATCAGTTCGTGTTCCATGAGGAATAATAGGAAGACACTGACGAAAGTCTCCTCCCAGAACAATGACTTTCCCTCCAAAGGGTGTTTTATTTTTCTTCGAGATATCTTTGGTCATAACATCCTTTAATAGTTGGTCAATGACATGCAGTGCGTATTTGGATAGCATAGTGGATTCATCAATAATGAAAAGTTTGGTATTCTTCAAATGGTGTGCAGCATCAGTATCATTTTTGATTCTTGAAACAGACGTTTCATTGATTGGAATAGGTATCCCGTAAAGTGAATGGATGGTTCTTCCTCCTTCCAATAAGTTGGCTGCAATCCCAGTACTGGCAGCAGGTGACACAGTTTCTCCTTCTCCTCTTATTTGACGAATTAACAAATCATACAAATATGTTTTCCCACTGCCACCTGGGCCATCAATGAAAAAACACTTAGCTTGCTGACTTGTATCCTGTAATGCTTCATTTATGGCATTATAGGCCAAAAGTTGTTGTTGATTTAAAGTTTCTTTCATTTCTTGGGCTCTTCTAAACTCCTCCTCTTTGTCGTATTGTGGTTGTAGTTGTTGTTTTCTTTTGGGGCGTGGTAGATTAAAATCCGTAAAGCTTTTGCCATGAAATTGTAACACATTTTGAACATCTGTCATTGCATAGCCTTCACAATGCTCACAGTCCTCATTGTTAGGGTGATATGCACGGCAGTAGTCTTCAATAAAATCTTTTTTAAATTCTTGCCACAACTCCAATGGATGAGCAGGAGGACCAAAGATACATATGTAAGCAAACATATCCCGAAGCTGTGCAGGCATGTTTAGAACACAGCCATCCAGTAAGGTATTTCGCCAAACACTGTCATCCAAAAGTAATCCAAGGGCTATTGCTGCCTGTTTAAAAGTTGGGTACTCGACTTCATTAACGGTCTTAATGTGCTCAAAACTTGTTGCTCCTTTTACATGTAGTAACAACAACCGTAAATAGTAGCGTTCTTCATCTTTCATACTGACCGTATACATTCTTCCAATGACTGTTGTTCCACGTTTCTGCCTAATTTCCCATGCACCAGCTTTCCAGACATAGTGCTCAGGAATTTGGCGGTAGAAGTATTCATGAGCACGTGGGTCATTCTCATTCAGTTCAAAGTAGGCCATAAGAGTTGATTTTTTATGTGTCATGGCAGCAATGTTCTCAACAGAAGCATCTTCATGAAAATAAAGGGTTGTGACTGTGGCAGATGTACGGCAAGGCGAACAATGTTGTGTGATTGTTTATGCATTGGATAGGCAAAAATTCTCCAAGCTGCCTCCGGTGCACTGACGTATCTTGAGTCCATAAATTGGTGAGGTTCATCATGTTGTATGTTTGTTTGAGAAATTTCCAGATTGGCTTTATCATGCCCTTTGTAAACATATTTGAATAGATACTTGACACTTTGAATGGATGCACAGATTTCCACATTTATATGACACTTATACTTTAATAGTAAGAAAGGGTTATAGGGAACAACCCAAGAATTATCAACCATGTGAGAACGTTGTGTAAATGAAGGTCCTGCATTGCGTTGATAAGTTGGGTAGGCATCGTGTGCTATTACAGTTTTTGGTTGGAAATCTTTTGGGAATCCTTTTTTACACTTTCCAATATCCATACATGGAGAATTGGGGTTCAATTGTCCACAGGGTCCATGAATCATATGTTGCATCACAATTTGATGGAGCACAGGATACTCGGATGGGTCAGGAATTTCTGCCCAAACAGTACGATCGACATCTACCTCAGTGCGTAATTTGGAATTGCTATCCAGAATAACCAAAATGTGAGCATGTGGTAGTCCTCGCTTTTGGAATTCTATTACATGAATCATTGCACAAATCTTGCCAAATAATCCACTGTTTATATCTTTTAATAGGGCTTCTAATTTTATTTTGAAGACACGGGCGACTAAATCCGGTCTGTGTTCCACCCTCTGCCATGGTTCTAAATTGTGGATAATCTCGCTCCATTTGGGATTACAGGTCATTGTTATAAAAAGATCTGGGCGTCCAAATTTTGTAACAATAGCCATGGCATCTTGATACCTCTGCTGCATGTTTCTGGGACTGCCTTCAAATGACGATGGTAAAATGACCGTCTTGCCAATAGGAATTCCTTTTTCAAAAGATTTTCTTTGCAGATGTTCCTGTAGTACGCAATAGTCCTCCACTTTTAAGTCTTTTTGATGTTGACGTATAAAATTTAAGCGATTAGCCTCAATTTTTATATACGCATCTACTAAATACTGTTGCGTTAGTTTTCCACCATTTAAAATAGGATTGAACCCAGGACGTACAGATAGCAAATAACAGTAATACTGCAATTGTGTAATTCTCCGTGGATTTTCACCTTGATGCTTCAGTCCCTCATGCCAGCCTTGTTCTCCATGCGGAAAAAATAACGGATACAGTAAAGCATCTAAATTACTGTGGAGAATACTGACTTGCTGTGTTTTTGGAGCTAAAGGATTGTTTGGGTCAGGTTTAAGATGAATTAAAATGTCTCTATTGAAAGGTGGCTCTCCATCAGCATTTTCAAAGACCACAGCAACTTCATTAACAATTGGCTTATTATAACGACTTGGGTCTTGTTCTCGATCCTGTTTAAGAGCCATGATGATATTAGGCATGACAGTACCATTTTCAATTGCCTTCTCCTGTTCCTCTTGTTCAACAAAACGTAACATTTTGTATGCGGAAACAAAAGGATTAATGCGATCTAATAAGTTAGCAATCAGCCGCATCAATTTAGGATGACATTTCTTATTTTCATCACACTGTAAACGTTGGTCATTAGCAGTGGCAGTATCTAAAATGTAGAGTTGGGCATAAGCAGGAGCTTGATCTGGAGCAGGATGTAGTGTTCCAGTACGGTGATAAATTTGGCCATGAATACGGAAGCAATAAGGGCCATGTCCAGGTGGGGGAGCAATACTTGCACCCATAGAAGCAAAACCAAATGAACTATTAATACTTCTGATGTTATCCATCATATTCCGACTGTATGGACTCTGACCTTTAAGAATACATTCCAACATCTCTGGATACTGAGGTAACGGAACCTTGACCTTCCCCTTGTGACAACAGAGAGTATACTGTTTATCCGATGGCATCTCATCCATGAAATGTCGAGCTTCACAATGCTTACATATGAATATCATAGAGCCACAGGTATGTTCCACAATGCCAAAATCACTATCTGTAAATCCAGGTGGATATGAAGAGGGAGGTGTAGGTAGGTAAATACGATTTTCTTTCTGCAAACCGACATAGATGAGACGTTGAAGTAATAAAGCAGAAAAAGACTCAGGATCCACTTGTGTAACAGTAGAAGACGTCTTTTTACGGTGTTGACGACGGAGGCACCACTTTTACGTAAGCGGCTCTGTTTGGATAGTGAAGACTCCTGAGCAATTTGTGCCTCCAAAGGAGTTTGTTGTTGTTCAAGGCGAAAACGTTTTGTGCGTGACGTCTCCTGAGCACAATGTTTACGCTTTGCTGTTGCTTTGCGCGGTGATGAAACTTGAGGAATTGTGCTCCTTTCATCCGTGAACTGCTAGAAAGAGCTAGAGCAAACTGTAGTACTGGTGAGCTTACAGTTGGATCAGCAGACTGTAGTACTGATGAGGTTACTGTCTGATCAGCACACTGAGTTAGATCAGCAGAGTATTGTACAGGTGAGCTAGTAGTTTGATCAGCAGACTGTTGTACTGAGGAGGTTACTGTCTGATCAGCAGAGTGATGTACTGGTGGTGTCACTTTTTTTTTTTGACGGCGTTGATGTAGCTTCTGAGCATTTTTGGCCAACCGTACTTGTTTTTGTTCCAGCGACTCTGTTGCAATGCGTTGCTTATACTCAGCTTTAGACTTATCCAAACGACATTGTCGCTCTTCTTCAGTTTCTTTAGCACGTGTCTTACGCATCCATGCGGCTTTGTACCCGCCAACATCCTTGCTAGTATCCTTTGAAGTCATGTTAGAACATACAAAGGTAATACTATGCTTGGAGATGTATAGGTACGCAAGAGCTTTTACAAAAGCTTTTTGGGAGAAAAGAATTCTTGAAAAGTATAGAATAATTATTAAGGAAAATAATAAGTTCCAGATAGACAATGAACATATTTAAATATCATGTTTTGTATGTCCTTATAATGTACCCTACAACGTATTACAAATATATAAACATGTTTCTCATTCATATCAATAATAGTAAGAGGTCACTGAATACTTAAGGACATTGAATGTGCATACATAATACCAATACCATAAATATCCAAACCATCATCAAAACCATCATCAATAGCATCATCAATAACAGCATCAATAGCATCATCAATAGCATCATCAATAACAATAATATTAGCAATAGCATTATTATTAGCATTAATAGCATAATTATAAGCATTAATAGCATAAATATTACCATTAATAGCATAAATATTACCATTAATAGCATAATTATTAGCATTAATACCATAATTATTAGCATTAATAGCATAATTATTAGCATTAATACCATAATTATTACCATTAATAGCATAATTATTAGCATTAATACCATAATTATTAGCATTAATAGCATAATTATTACCATTAATAGCATAATTATTACCATTAATAGCATAATTAGCATTAATACCATAATTATTAGCATTAATACCATAATTATTAGCATTAATAGCATAATTATTAGCATTAATAGCATAATTATTGGCATTAATAGCATAAATATTACCATTAATAGCATAATTATTAGCATTAATAGCATAATTATTACCATTAATAGCATAAATATTACCATTAATAGCATAATTATTAGCATTAATACCATAATTATTAGCATTAATAGCATAATTATTAGCATTAATAGCATAATTACCATTAATAGCATAATTATTAGCATTAATAGCATAATTATTAACATTAATAGCATAATTATTATGTGCATACATAATACCAATACCATAAATATCAAAACCATCATCAAAACCATCATCAAAACCATCATCAAAACCATCATCAATAGCATCATCAATAACAATAATATTAGCAATAGCATTATTATTAGCATTAATAGCATAATTATTAGCATTAATAGCATAATTAGCATTAATACCATAATTATTAGCATTAATAGCATAATTATTAGCATTAATAGCATAATTATTAACAGTAATAGCATAATTATTATGTGCATACATAATACCAATACCATAAATATCAAAACCATCATCAAAACCATCATCAAAACCATCATCAAAACCATCATCAAAACCATCATCAATAGCATCATCAATAGCATCATCAAAACCATCATCAAAACCATCATCAATAGCATCATCAATAGCATCATCAATAGCATCATCAATAGCATCATCAATAACAATAATATTAGCAATAGCATTATTATTAGCATTAATAGCATAATTATTAGCATTAATAGCATAATTAGCATTAATAGCATAATTATTAGCATTAATAGCATAATTATTAGCATTAATACCATAATTATTACCATTAATAGCATAATTATTACCATTAATAGCATAATTAGCATTAATACCATAATTATTAGCATTAATACCATAATTATTAGCATTAATACCATAATTATTAGCATTAATAGCATAATTATTGGCATTAATAGCATAAATATTAGCATTAATAGCATAATTATTAGCATTAATAGCATAATTATTAGCATTAATACCATAATTATTACCATTAATAGCATAATTATTAGCATTAATACCATAATTATTAGCATTAATAGCATAATTATTAACATTAATAGCATAATTATTATGTGCATACATAATACCAATACCATAAATATCAAAACCATCATCAAAACCATCATCAAAACCATCATCAAAACCATCATCAATAGCATCATCAATAGCATCATCAAAACCATCATCAAAACCATCATCAATAGCATCATCAATAGCATCATCAATAACAATAATATTAGCAATAGCATTATTATTAGCATTAATAGCATAATTATTAGCATTAATAGCATAATTAGCATTAATACCATAATTATTAGCATTAATAGCATAATTATTAGCATTAATAGCATAATTATTAGCATTAATACCATAATTATTACCATTAATAGCATAATTATTACCATTAATAGCATAATTAGCATTAATACCATAATTATTAGCATTAATACCATAATTATTAGCATTAATAGCATAATTATTAGCATTAATAGCATAATTATTGGCATTAATACCATAATTATTAGCATTAATAGCATAATTATTACCATTAATAGCATAATTATTACCATTAATAGCATAATTATTAGCATTAATAGCATAAATATTACCATTAATAGCATAATTATTAGCATTAATACCATAATTATTAGCATTAATAGCATAATTATTAGCATTAATAGCATAATTATTAGCATTAATAGCATAAATATTACCATTAATAGAATAATTATTACCATTAATAGCATAATTATTACCATTAATAGCATAATTATTACCATTAATAACATAATTAGCATTAATAGCATAATTATCATTAATAGCATAATTATTATCATTAATAGCATAATTATTACCATTAATAGCATAATTATTATTAATAGCATAATTATTACCATTAATAGCATAATTATTACCATTAATAGCATAAATATTAGCATTAATAGCATACATATTAGGATTAATAGCATTATTATTAACAGTAATATCATTAGTATTATTTATTTTTTTTAATTATTTTTGTAATTTTTTTTTTTTTTTTTTTTTAATTTTTTTTGTATTATTAAATTATTTTTTTATTTTAAAATTATTATTTTTTTTTAATTATTATTTTTATTTAATTATTTATTATTTTTTATTTATTTTTTTTATTATTTTTTAATTCTTTTTAAATTATTTTTTTTATTATTAAATTTATTTATTTTTTTACTTGCGAGTGAGACACAGTTCTCATTGCGGTCCGCCTTTTTTTTTCCCATTGACATACATTACCGGTGTGTCGGCGATTTTATGGCCGGCCACCTGGTTCTATTTGTCGGCCCTAAAATCGCGGACACACCGCTAATGCATCTCTATGGGCAGTCAGCTCGAATTCTGATTGGTCGGCGTTCAATCCGAAATCGGGCTGACTGCCCATAGAGATGCATTAGCGGTGTGTCCGCGATTTTAAGGCCGAGAAATAGAACCAGGTGGGCGGCCATAAAATCGCCGACACACCGCTAATGTATGTCAATGGGAAAAAAAAAGCGGACCGGAATGAGAACTGTGTCTCACTCTCGCAAGTAAAAAAATAAATAAATTTAATAATAAAAAAAATGATTTAAAAATAATTAAAAAATAATAAAAAAAATAAATAAAAAATAATAAATAATTAAATAAAAATAATAATTAAAAAAAAAAAAAAAGGCGGACCTGAATGAGAACTGTGTCTCAGTCTGACTTAAAAAAAATAAATAAATTAAATAATAAAAAAAATAATTTAAAAATAATAAAAAAATGAGGGGCTCTTCTGATTGGCTGAGGGCAGTATACAGCGACCAATCAGAAGAGGGCCTCAGGACGTCGGAGGTGGAAGTTAGCGAAAAGAAGACAGAAGATCCCCGGGGCCGGACGAAGAGGCGGAGATGGCGGAAAGAAGAGAGAAGACCCCCGGGGCCGGAGGAAGAGGACGCCTGGCCGGACGGAGGACTTGTGGATCGGACGGACGATCAGATGACTTGAAGGCATGTAAGTAATCGACGGGGACGTTAGGTTAGGGGACGGCGGGGGCTTCGGGTGTAGGGCCTTAGGTGACAGCGGCGTTAGGTTAGGGGACGGCGGGGGCTTCGGGTGTAGGGCCTTAGGTGACAGCGGCGTTAGGTTAGGGACGGCGGGGGGGTTAGGGTGTAGGGCTTTAGCGAGAGGGGCAGGGGACAGCGGCGGGAGCGGGTGTGCGGACATGGGGTGGGTGTGCGGACATGGCGGCGGGTGTGCGGACATGGCGGCGGCGGGTGTGTGGACATGGCGGCGGCGGGTGTGCGGACATGGCGGCGGCGGGTGTGCGGACATGGCGGCGGCGGGTGTGCGGACATGGCGGCGGCGGGTGTGCGGACATGGCGGCGGCGGGTGTGCGGACATGGCGGCGGCGGGTGTGCGGACATGGGGGAGCGAGTTGCGGCTCAGGCAGCGACTGGCTCCATGGTCCCGGGGTAGCTATTGGCGGGGGAGTGGGGCTGTGCGGACATAATCGGGGCTGGGGAGCAGCAGCGGCGGCGGCGGGAGCGGTGCTGTGAGGGCTGGGGAGCGGCGGCGGTGGTGGTAGTGTGTGGGCTGGGGAGCGGTAAAAAAGGTAAAATAAAAGAAAGGTTTTAAGCTCAGAAAGGATATCTTAGCTGTAGGGTAGTAACGGTCGTCTTGAAGCTTGCTTCGGTAAATCCAGAAGCGAGTCTTCTTGCGGCCTCGGAATCCGGCAGTCCGTCTTCGAGGTAGCGGGTAGGCGAAATGATTTGTGATTTCAAATTTCGCGCCTTATAAACTGGGCTGTGAAATTTGAAACCACAAAATGGCGGGGGGGGCGTAAAGTGAGTGCTGATTGGGCGTTTGAAAGCACAAAATGGCGGGGGGGCGTAAAGTGAGTGCTGATTGGGCGTTGAATGGACACTCTTTCCAAAGAGTCTCCATTCAGGTCCGCCTTTTTTTTTTTTTTTTAATTATTATTTTTATTTAATTATGTATTATTTTTTATTAATTTTTTTTATTAATTTTTAATTATTTTTAAATCATTATTTTTATTATTTAATTTATTTATTTTTTTTAAGTCAGACTGAGACACAGTTCTCATTCCGGTCCGTCTTTTTTTTTTTTTTAATTATTATTTTTATTTAATTATTTATTATTTTTTATTATTTTTTTTTATTATTTTTTAATTATTTTTAAATCATTATTTTTATTATTTAATTAATTTATTTTTTTACTTGCGACAGTGAGACACAGTTCTCATTCCGGTCCGCCTTTTTTTTTCCCGTTGACATACATTAGCGGTGTGTCGGCGATTTTATGGCCGTCCACCTGGTTCTATTTGTCGGCCCTAAAATCGCGGACACACCGCTAATGCATCTCTATGGGCAGTCACAGCTCGAATTCTGATTGGTCGGCGTTCAATCCGAAATCGGGCTGACTGCCCATAGAGATGCATTAGCGGTGTGTCCGCGATTTTAGGGCCGACAAATAGAACCAGGTGGACGGCCCTAAAATCGCCGACACACCGCTAATGTATGTCAATGGGAAAAAAAAAGGCGGACCGGAATGAGAACTGTGTCTCACTGTCGCAAGTAAAAAAATAAATTAATTAAATAATAAAAATAATGATTTAAAAATAATTTAAAAATAATAAAAAAAATAAATTAAAAATAATAAATAATTAAATTAAAATAATAATTAAAAAAAAAAAAAAGGCGGACCGGATTTTTTTATTATTTAATTATTTTTTTTTTAAGTCAGACTAAGAGACAGTTCTCATTCTGGTCCGCCTTTTTATGTTTTTTTTTATTATTATTTTTATTTAATTATTTATTATTTTTTATTTATTTTTTTTATTAATTTTTAATTATTTTTAAATCATTATTTTTATTATTTAATTTATTTATTTTTTTTAAGTCAGACTGAGACACAGTTCTTATTCCGGTCCGCCTTTTTTTTTTTTTTAATTATTATTTTTATTTAATTATTTATTATTTTTTATTAATTTTTTTTATTAATTTTTAATTATTTTTAAATCATTATTTTTATTATTTAATTTTTTTTTTTTTTTTAAGTCAGACTGAGACACAGTTCTCATTCCGGTCCGCCTTTTTTTTTTTTTTAATTATTATTTATATTTAATTATTTATTATTTTTTATTAATTTTTTTTATTATTTTTTAATTATTTTTAAATCATTATTTTTATTATTTAATTTATTTATTTTTTTACTTGCGACAGTGAGACACAGTTCTCATTCCGGTCCGCCTTTTTTTTTCCCATTGACATACATTAGCGGTGTGTCGGCGATTTTATGGCCGGCCACCTGGTTCTATGTGTCGGCCCTAAAATCGCGGACACACCGCTAATGCATCTCTATGGGCAGTCACAGCTCGAATTCTGATTGGTCGGCGTTCAATCCGAAATCGGGCTGACTGCCCATAGAGATGCATTAGCGGTGTGTCCGCGATTTTAGGGCCGACAAATAGAACCAGGTGGACGGCCATAAAATCGCCGACACACCGCTAATGTATGTCAATGGGAAAAAAAAGGCAGACCGGAATGAGAACTGTGTCTCACTGTCGCAAGTAAAAAAATAAATAAATTAAATAATAAAAATAATGATTTAAAAATAATTAAAAAATAATAAAAAAAATAAATAAAAAATAATAAATAATTAAATAAAAATAATAATTAAAAAAAAAAAAAAGGCGGACCGGAATGAGAACTGTGTCTCAGTCTGACTTAAAAAAAATAAATAAATTAAATAATAAAAATAATGATTTAAAAATAATTTAAAAATAATAAAAAAAAAAAAAAAAAATAATAATAAATAATTAAATAAAAATAATAATTAAAAAAAAAAAAAAGGCGGACCTGAATGAGAACTGTGTCTCAGTCTGACTTAAAAAAAATAAATAAATTAAATAATAAAAAAAATAATTAAAAAATAATTAAAAAATATTAAATAAATGAGGGGCTCTTCTGATTGGCTGAGGGCAGTATACAGCGACCAATCAGAAGAGGGCCTCAGATCTCATTAAGGTAGAATGGCGGATTTTTCGTCCATTCTATGTTAATGAGAAGGAAGAGGACGTCGGAGATGGAAGTTTGCGAAAAGAAGACAGAAGATCCCCGGGGCCGGACGAAGAGGAGGAGATGGCGGAAGGAAGAGAGAAGACCCCCGGGGCCGGAGGAAGAGGACGCCTGGCCGGACGGACGATCAGATGACTTGAAGGCATGTAAGTGAAAGACGGGGACGTTAGGTTAGGGGACGGCGGGGCTTCGGGTGTAGGGCCTTAGGTGAGAGCGGCGTTAGGTTAGGGGACTTTGGGGGCTTAGGGTGTAGGGCTTTAGCGATAGGGGCAGGGGGTAGACGGCGGGGCTTAGGGGGTATCGGCGGGGGCTTAGGATGCTGCGGGTCGGGGGTTAGGTGGTCGGGGCTTAGCGTGTACGGGTGCGGCGGACTTAGGGGGTATCGGCGGGGGCCTAGGATGCTACGTGGCTTAGGGGGTAGGGGCTTAGGGGCTGCTGCGGGGCTTAGGGGGTAGGAGCTTAAGGGCGGCAGTGGCTTAGGGGGTAGACGGCGGGGCTTAGGAGGTATCGGCGGGGGCTTAGTATGCTGCGGGTCGGGGGTTAGGTGGTCGGGCTTAGCGTGTAGGGGTGCGGCGGCAGGGGGCTGTAGTGTACAGCGCGATGGTATACTACAGTCCCATGGCGCTTATGGGCATGGGACTGTAGTATACTATAGCGGTGTACACTACAGTAGTATGGGCGGTCGGGGCTTAGCGTGTAGGGGTGCGGCGGCAGGGGGCTGTAGTGTACAGCGCGATGGTATACTACAGTCCCATGGCGCTTATGGGCATGGGACTGTAGTATACTATAGCGGTGTACACTAAGCGCGTAGTGGCTTAGAGCGGCAGGCGGCAGGGGGCTGTAGTGTACAGCGCGATGGTATACTACAGTCCCATGGCGCTTATGGGCATGGGACTGTAGTATACTATAGCGGTGTACACTAAGCGCGTAGTGGCTTAGAGCGGCAGGCGGCAGGGGGCTGTAGTGTACAGCGCGATGGTATACTACAGTCCCATGGCGCTTATGGGCATGGGACTGTAGTATACTATAGCGGTGTACACTACAGTATTATGGGCTTCTGTGCTTGGTTGGGGGTGGGTGTGCGGACATGGGGGGCTGTGCGGACATGGGGGGGGGGGGGCCTGTGCGGACATGGGGGGGGGGGCCTGTGCGGACATGGGGGGGGGGGCCTGTGCGGACATGGGGGGGGGCCTGTGCGGACATGGGGGCCTGTTTGGACCTGGGGGAGGCTGTGCGGACATTGGGGTGGCGAGTTGCGGGGAGCGGAGGCGGCTGTGCCGCTCGCTCCATGGTCCGGGGAGCGAGTTGCGGCTCAGGCAGCGGACTCGCAATGGCCTCGCGGCCATTGCTCGCGCTACCTGAGCGGTAAATCGCTAAGGTTAGGCCGAGGCCTGGGATCGATTTTGCGCCAGCGGCTCGCAATGGCCGCTTTGCGGCCATTGCTCGACCTGGGCCAGCGACTCGCAATGGCCTTGCGGCCATTGCTCGCGCAGCATTGGGACGCTTCGCCGCCCAATGTTAAATTCGTATCCACATGACGACATCGGAAAGTGCGCGCGGAGGGGCGCTTTTCCGATTCGCGATTATATAATAGATATATATCTAATATATAAAGCTGAATGTGTGTATGTGTGTGTGTGTGTGTATGTATGTATGTATATCCGGGATTGGCATCTACACCATCGCAACTACAGCCACAAAATTTTGCACAGTCACACGTCTGGACCCCGAGAGCGTCATAGGCTATGTTGTGAGGCGAAATTTTAACCCTGCGCGTTCCATTTCACCAAACAATTTTGCCCCTATCTACATAATGGGGAAAAAGTGAATGGAAAAGTGTAGGAGGAAAATCGACGGCTGTCAGCTATAGCCACAAAATTTTGCACAATCACACATCTGGACCCCGGGAGCGTCATAGGCTATGTTGTGAGGCGAAATTTTAACCCCGCATGTTCCAATTCACCAAACAATTTTGCTCCTATCTACATAACGGGGAAAAAGTGACAGTTACCAGTTGACAGTTGTGAATGAGAGGGGCTTAATGATAGCGCCAAAGACTAACAGCACATACCAGCATATAGTCACTAAGGTGGGGCCCCAACATGGGATATTTACCACGCACGGGGACATGTATACACACCACACGCACACAAAGAGTAACAGCAAGTGTATAGTCGCTAATGTACAGCCCCAACATTGGATACTCACCAAGCACCCGAACAAACACACACACACACCACAAAGAGACACACACACACCACAAAGAGACACACACAACACAGAGACACACACACCTCCAAGGGGATACACACACACCCTATAGCGACACATGCACTCACCCCACAGGGACACACACACACCACAAAGAGACACACACAACACAGACACACACACCACACAGACCCCCCCACAGGGACACACACACATACACACCCTATAGGGACACATGAACTCACCACACAGGGACACACACACACACACACACCACAAAGAGACACACACAACTCAGAGACACACACGCCCCACACAGATTCCCCCCCCACAGGGACACACACACATACAGACCCTATAGGGACACATGCACTCACCCCACTGGGACACACACAGACACACCACAAAGAGACACACACAACACAGAGACACACGCACACACCCACAAGGGGACACACACACACCCTATAGCGACACATGCACTCACCCCACAGGGACACACACACACACCACAAAGAGATACACACCACACAGACCCCCCACAGGGACACACACATAGCCACCCTATAGGGACACATGCACTCACCCCACAGGGACACACACACACACACAACAAAGAGACACACACAACAGAGATACACACCACACAGACCCCCCCACAGGGACACACACACACATACATACTCTATAGGGACACATGCACTCACCCTACAGGGACACACACATACACAGACCCCAGGGACACACACCACACAGACAGACACAGATGTGCACAAATCACCTCACACAACTCGCCTCATACGTGTGCTATCTTTAATTTCCAAACATAAACATCTGATTAAAAACAGCCAATGTGCAACACATGTGCCATATAGGGAATAAAGGCAGATGTCAGTCACATGAGCTGTCTATTATGTGTTTGTGTGAGGTAACATATACTGCCCAGCCAGGGGAGGGTTTACTGTTGGCTGGAGATTTATTGGGCTGCCTATAGCAATCACAGCTCAGCTTCTATTTTCTTACAGGTCATTAATATGACATATTAAAATTCTATTTTGTCATAGCTAACATCAGTTATTTATTAACCCGGGCGTAGCCAGGTACTACATCTAGTATATACATATGTGTAAATCATACACAATGCAAGTGCCCATGTGTGTGTACACATACCCATGTTTTCATGCAGCTATCTAGAGTGGGAAAGACACACACAGCATACAGTGTGCGGCAATCCTCTACACCTGTGTACTGTACATGTGCACACAATGCTGCAGGGACCCACAAATATCATTGTACTGTGCTTAGGTGCCAATGAAATACTCACACACGTTTGTCTGATCAATAAAATTATATTATGAGTGTGGTGACACAACTGAAAATAACATGAACAAACACACAACAAAAATACTAGTGTTTACATCACACAAGTAATATGGCACAATTGACACTAAATACATAACTACAAAATAAGTCACATAAGAAATGTTTAAATTAACTAAAAAAAAAAATACCCATACACATAAACATAGGATGAAAACACAAATATACAGTCTACTGTGTTCACCCATGACCCACACCCTACATCTGGTGGTGCTGCCAGGCCACCACCCCAGGGCCATTGAAGTAGAAGCAGTAGCTGTCTCTAATGTCGGCCCTGGCCCAACGGCTAGAGTGGTGCTATGCCAGGGTCGTTTACACGCCACTCACCTGGCATGAGTTCCCTAGTTGCAGGGTCCACTGAATCTACAGAACTTGCTGGCGTGTATGATTGAGCAACCCTACGACGCAGAAAGTTATGCAGCACACAACACACAATCACCACTATATCGATAGATTCCAGTTTCATATTTAAAGCAGTATGAAACACGCGGAATCTATTGGCCATGTTCCCGAATGCATTTTCAACCACACGACGTGCCCGTGATAGCCGGTAATTGAAAATACGTTGCTCAGGGGTGATAATCCTCTGGGGTTATGGCCGTAGTAGGTTGGCATGAAGTGGAAAGGCTTCATCCACCACAAAGACAAAGTTAAGATGTTCAGTGGTGTCATCATTTGGGGGTAAGTTCAGGCGGCCGCTCCTAAGGTCTTGGCCAAAGGACGTCTGTGCCCAAACCCTCCCATCAGACACACACCCGTTCATCCCCACATCCACAAGGAGGAACTCTTAGTTGGCATTGACAAAGGCAATGAGGACCACATGAAGTACCCTTTATAATTATAATAGTACGACCCGCTGTTGGGGGTTGTGTGATCCTCACATGCTTGCCATCCTATATCCCCCCCCCCCCCCCGCAGTTTGGGAATTGCCACCTCTCCTGGAAGCCAGTGGCAGCTTCCAACCATTCTGCAGGGGTGTTTGGAAAATACATATAGGTTGGCAAGAGACACCTCACAATGGCCTCACACGTCTCAGGGATTAGGCGGATCAGCAGTGGGTGCGAGACTGCAGCTAAATACTGCAGGTCAGTCATCAAGCTCCCTGTTGCCAGGAAACGCAGAGTCACAGCTAACCGCTCATCTGGTTGCACAGCTTCACGCAACACAGTGTCCTCACGGGCAATATGTGATGTAACCAAGTCCAATAAGAATTGGAAAGACTCCTCGGACATCCGGAGATAGTTTCTGAAGTTCTGCATATTCCTGTCCTCCAGCTGACGGACCAGGCCCATGGGACTCTGGTGGCGCCTTTGCAAGAGCCAATCCCGAGATCACATACGCCGTCGTCTACGCCTCCACAGTCTCTCATTTCTCTCATCCATCACCAAGGCATCCTCCACCATGGCCGCAGCCACTACTGCCATCACTGCACGATGCATGATGTCAAATGTCTGATGGAAGTGCTCTGTCAATGTGAAAGCAGAACAAACAAATATGAGCACACGGAGGCATTGCAAAACAACATAACCTCAAATACCACATGTACATAGTCCTCTCTCAATCCTCAAATACACACTTTAATAATGTGCATCCTCCCTTAATGTACACACTACAGTGTGACTGTCAACATAACACCTACATCACATATGTTAACCCATCCTACTCCTCATGTAGACCCTACAAATAATGGACATACAGAAAGCCCGTACAATAACAATATGGCTCACATGGCTGCCCACACTCAATTTGTATGTGTCCAAATAAAGCAAAGCACATCAAAATGAGTTCATTGTGGACCCGACATTACACATCACGAGAGGTTCATGCTTGCTGATGCATTTGTGTGTACATATACATGACATATGGTCATTCAACAATGCTGCATGGATTGGAATTATTGAGCATCCAATGTGTGTACACAACCAGTGCTACTACATTGCATGTCCTTGGTATATAGGCCATGTTTCCACAGGGCCACACTGTGGTGCTGAAGCCAGGGTTAACTACACAAAATGGATGTTCAGTGACCACAAACAATCCTGCATGGTTAAACCACCCACAACCTTCCACGCAGTTCCCAGCGGTCAATTCCTTTGTATGAGGCTAATTTGCTCATCCGGGGAGGCATTCAAAAGACAGGTAGCCAACCTGAAAGAACACTTTAGAGAGAGGGGCTAGAGTAACACACACCTCAGAATGACCTGCTCTATGGGAGATGGGAGACTGGAGGTTGAGGCAGCCACTGCACAACTGATCCGCTTTATTTCTATCTACAACCAAGAGTGGAGGTCACTACGGGATGTGTTGAGCAGACATTGGCCAGTTTTACAGTCTGATCCTGTTCTCAAGGACTATTAGTCAGAATGACCTTTACTGACCGTGAGGCAGTAACTAAATGAAAATAATATATTGGTCCGGAGTCATTACGCCCCTAAACCACCAAACCCATTCGGCTCCAGAGGCCCTCTGAAAGGGTGCTACCCTTGTGGCCACTGTGACGCCTGCCCGAATGTTCAGCGCATTGCTTCCTTCACCTCCTCTGATGGCCAACGTACGTATCTTGTGGGACAAGGAATGTGGTTTACTATGCCACATGTGCTTGCCTACAGATATATGTTGGCATTATTTGTTGTAAGTTAAGGAGGAAAGTGAGGGAGCATGTGAAGATTATTCTGGCTGCGCCTATGGTGAAAGAGAAGGCCACTCTAAAAACACTACCACAACATTTCCTACAACACCACAGAAGTGACCCATCATCCCTGATGGTGAGAGGGATTGATATTGTTCACGGTGGTATCCAAGGTGGTGGCACTAGGAAAATGCTTGCACACTGTGAATGTGGTGGATAGTGGCCCTTGACACCATGTCAACGTGTGGCCTTAATGAACACCTTACATTCGCCACCTTCCTCTAGCCATCACTGTCCGATTTAACCTGGGCACTTGTACCCTTTCTTGATAGTGATGTCCATTTGTACTCGCTCTTATTTATATATGATTTTATTGGTCAATTTTGTAGTTTTTACAGGTCTGCCCACTCTCTATCTTTTTGCTACTTTGGTGATCTATATTGGACCTTATTTAGATGGAATTTATGGATTTTGGACATACATACTTATTCTCTATGGACCTACTGCATTGGACTGGTCTAGAGACATGGATACATTGGGATTACTTCAATATTGTGATAATACATGGAAATTCTTGTATTAATTCTTCTTTTCATGCCTATTATAATTCCTTATTCTTTGTCTTGCAGATACCATGCTTTGTGTAAAAACTGTCACTGATCTACCAAACTTCACATCACCAGCACGCATGTCTATAACAATACAATCTCTTGTGAACTCTTGTATCCTTTGTGTAGGCACACTGATCATCTCCGAAAATGTCCAAATGTTGCTGAGGCTCAGCTCATTCACAAGCATGCACCCTTGCAGGCAATTCTCCCACACCTGGAAGTAATTCCCTTGCTGGCTTTATAATGACACGCAGGCAGCTAGTGCATCCTCTGCCAGCATCCTTACCAGCATGACTAGGCTCTGCAAATCCACCGGCCCAGGTATAGTGACATCCGGAAGTATGACTAAGGGCACCCCTACCATTATATCTATATACACAGTACTGGATGTGTAATATATTTTTTCTCATATGCTTATTCCCCAAGACAGTCCTAATAGAGATTGAAGCAGAGCAGCACATCGTATAGGTAGCTATTGTACACACATGTGCACACATTATTATTAGCGATTATGACTGTTTATTGCCCCATATACTAGAGATGAGTGAACATTGGGACCACATAATGAGTTTATATCCTATGTATTCATCAACATAGCAATATCCTGTAAGTGATACATATGTTTGGGCCTATTAGTAGGGCTATTGTACATATATATATATAAACACAACTGAAATAACTTTGCATATTTACTTACAGGCTTACTTTGTAGACTTAACACCAATTAAAAACAATTTCTTAATTCTTATTAGTGGCATCACAAAAGGTGAGGAGGTTTTCTTATACCATGTTAATAACCAATGGATAGGACTTAGAACATCTATGGTTAACATTAATTTTATTCTCTTCTACATCGCCTATGATATATTAGGCTTTGTCCATAGTACTGATCATTTATGCAGAGCATCAGTTCTCCATTATGAACAATACGTACAAGTACGTATAAGGTTCATTGCCACGTAATATTTAGAAAAATATTATTTGTTCATTATATCATACCGTATATACTCGTGTATAAGCCGAGTTTTTCAGCCCAAAAATTGGGCTGAAAAGTCACCCCCTCGGCTTATACATGGGTCAATACGGTAATCCTAGGTGTCCGGGTGCTGGGGAGGCTGGAGGAGGCGGGGGGGAGGCTCCTGACAGAGCGGCCCGTCACATGGGGCCGCTCATTAGATATGCACGGTTCCCCCCGCCCATCACAGCGGCAGGGGGAGCCGTGCATACAGCCCCCAGATGTTTACAGGCCCCCATATACAGCAGGCCCCCATATACAGCAGGCCCCCAATGGCACTCGCCCCCCCACACTGTGCAGAGCCCCCCCATCCGATGCATTATGTTACCATCCAGCCGCGTCTTCATCACCGTCCTCCCGTCCATCCTCTCGCGCTGTGTTCGGCTCTCATGTGACCCGGCGCGATGACGTCATCCGACTGCGACCGCCGGGTCACATGAGACCGGGAACACAGCGCTCGAGGATGGACGGGAGGACCGGCGGTGATGAAGACGCGACTGGATGGTAACATAATGCATCAGGAGGGGGGGCTCTGCACAGTGTGGGGGGGCGAGTGCCACTGGGGGCCTGCCTGTATATACCTCTGGGGGCTGCTGCCTGTATATACCTCACTGCTGGGGGCTGCTGCCTGTATATACCTCACTGCTGGGGGCTGCTGCCTGTATATACCTCACTGCTGGGGGCTGCTGCCTGTATATACCTCACTGCTGGGGGCTGCTGCCTGTATATACCTCACTGCTGGGGGCTGCTGCCTGTATATACCTCTGGGGGCTGCTGCCTGTATATACCTCACTGCTGGGGGCTGCTGCCGGTATATACCTCACTGCTGGGGGCTGCTGCCTGTATATACCTCACTGCTGGGGGCTGCTGCCTGTATATACCTCACTGCTGGGGGCTGCTGTCTGTATATACCTCACTGCTGGGGGCTGCTGCCTGTATATACCTCACTGCTGGGGGCTGCTGCCTGTATATACCTCACTGCTGGGGGCTGCTGCCTGTATATACCTCACTGCTGGGGGCTGCTGCCTGTATATACCACACTGCTGGGGGCTGCTGCCTGTATATACCTCACTGCTGGGGGCTGCTGCCTGTATATACCTCACTGCTGGGGGCTGCTGCCTGTATATACCACACTGCTGGGGGCTGCTGCCTGTATATACCACACTGCTGGGGGCTGCTGCCTGTATATACCACACTGCTGGGGGCTGCTGCCTGTATATACCACACTGCTGGGGGCTGCTGCCTGTATATACCACACTGCTGGGGGCTGCTGCCTGTATATACCTCACTGCTGGGGGCTGCTGCCTGTATATACCTCACTGCTGGGGGCTGCTGCCTGTATATACCACACTGCTGGGGGCTGCTGCCTGTATATACCACACTGCTGGGGGCTGCTGCCTGTATATACCACACTGCTGGGGGCTGCTGCCTGTATATACCACACTGCTGGGGGCTGCTGCCTGTATATACCACACTGCTGGGGCTGCTGCCTGTATATACCACACTGCTGGGGGCTGCTGCCTGTATATACCACACTGCTGGGGGCTGTATACCTGTGCTGGAGTCCACCCTCGGCTTATACACGAGTCAATAGGTTTTCCCAGGTTTTGGGGGCAAAAGTAGGGGGGTCGGCTTATACACAGGTCGGCTTATACACGAGTATATACGGTAACTATATTCTAACGTACAGCATGCTTAACCTCTTCACCATTTGAATAACACTTAGTTGCTTCTTTCACTCCACCTTCATTGTTGTTGGCCTTGTTCACACACAATTTGTGTTTTTTTTAGCACTCCTAAAACCACATGCGTTTTTTTAAGAGTGCTAAAAAATCTCCCTTGTGTGTCTGAAAGGATTTGAATCCTTTTTGGACTTTGTCATTTTTTCTTTAAAAACGCAGGCAAAAACGCAAGCGTTAACGCAGGGTGCATAAATGTAACATTTAAAAACGCATGCGTTTCCATAGAGCCCCATGTTATAGAAACGCATGCGTTTTTTTAACATGGGGCCCTATGGGAAACGCATGCGTTAACGCAGGTGCCTACATGTGCCCTGCATTAACGCATGTGTTTCCCATAGGGCCCCATGTTAAAAAAATGCATGCGTTTTTGGAAACAACCCCTGCGTTTTTTTCCAGCACCCAAAAAGTGCTGCATGCAGCTTTTTTGGACTGTGGGAAAAAAACGCAAGTGGAGCTGAAAAACGCATGTACACTCAAGTGCTCCCTGCGTTAACGCACCTGCGTTTTTTTTTACAGCCCAAAAAACGCAGAGATAGTCAAAAAAGCTGATATGTGTGAACAAGGCCATATTCGTGTCATTGTTTGTCATGATTTTAATATTATTTAGCCACGAGTTTGTCTTTCTCTACATTTATGTGTTTGCAATAGGTATGAAACTCTGATTACAATTTTTGTTTGTTAACATTAAAGGTAACTTTACACGCCGCCATTGCGTGGTAGCAACTGTCTGGCAATCGGGATTTTTGTCACTGTTGCCTTGAAATTGCTACGAAGTTGCAGCGTGTAATTTGGGAAAGTGATCTAGTTTCTCGCAGTTGCTCCGGATAGCTGTTTCTGAGCCGTGTTCTAAAATCCAAGGCAACACAAAGGGAGAATTGCCCTGGTATTGGCGTGTAAACCGGGGACAGGGATGGAATCAGCGTCGCCTAGTGATTTCCCAGGGGCATGCCACAGCCTCATGGATACCGCGCCCCATCAGCGATCATTGGTGGGGGCTACTGTGTTACGATTGTCTGTCCCTTCACAGGGCGCCATCTTGGATGAGCTGTGAAGGCCACTTCACACACACAGATATCTGCGTCCAATATCTGAACAGATCTCTGGTTGCAGTGAAATCATGGATACATTGCTCCATGTTGTACACAGCCACAAAATGGAGCAATGTATCCATGATTTCAATGCAACCAGAGATCTGTTCAGATATTGGACTCAGATATCTGTGTTTGTGAAGTGGCCTTCACTTCAGCACTAGACGCATCTGACCTGACTGAACAATCCACTACATAAGTGCAATGACGCGGCCACTCAATTGCGTGGCCAAATGTAGTGTGCTTGTTCAGATGATGTACTGTGCAAATTCCCTTGCCACACGACAGTGAATAAATTGTCCTACACAGCGCACATGGCTGGCATACATAACGCACTGCAATGTGTGAATTTTGGGGACGCTGATGTGTTAATTGTGCGTCTCCCCTTTCTCAGACGACGACCTTGCTAGTTAACAATGTTGTCTAGCGCCGCAAGTGGGCATGGAGATGTCCTGATGTTCCTTTCACTTTCACTCTGCCTGCAAGGTGCCTGGTCCTCCCCTTCACATAGCAGCAGAGTCATGGCCGCCACACAGCGTGCAGCGCCATGGGGTCTGGCGGAGCTATTGGTTCTCATAGACCTGTGTGACCGCCAGGATTACTGGTATCACCATCACCACCGGCACCCACATCTGCGCAAACGCAGGATCATGAGGCGGATCCAGCGGGCCCTGCTCCACAAACTGGGGGTGGAGAGGACCTGCAAACAGATCCAGAAAAAAAATTGCGGACCTGAAGCACAAATGCCTAGGCCGCATTGTCGAGATTCATGCCCGGATTGCCAGGCTGCGTGGTGAGTATGTTTCCATGGCAAACACATACCTTCACACGTACATGTACCAAACAACACACAAATGTATGTGTATTGGGCCACTGAACAAAATGTGTATTTGGCCACCATGGTGATATGTCACCAATATGCATTGGCTTGTTGCTTACACATAAATATGAAGATGTAGTAAACAGTCATTTGGCCCACAAATGTTGACGCCTATACTCAGCCTTGACCTAACTATATTTTCCCTAAAGGTGTGTCCACAGTGTAAATGTGACAACTATATATCCGTGCCATGTTCAACACACACATGACACCCGGCCCCACATATGTGTCACCTGACACACGGAACAATGTAGGCACACAATGATGTCCCAACTGTACACTCACTACTACATGTACACTATGTGTAGCCAGCCATGGTGCAAACACTATCAGCTTACTGGCATATTTAAACTTAAAAACACAACCACCTCCCATGTCAAGGCATGTTTGGCGAGCAACAAATATATTTTGCCAATGTGCTTGGACTCCTGTCACAAACCATAGTGGGCCCTACCCACAGTCCATGCCTACAACATGACCTTGCACCCAATCTGTCATGGTGGAACTACATATTACAACACAAAGAAGTTCTACTCCCTATGTTGTGGTCCTTTGTTCTCAAAGCTGTGCTATCCTGTTTTTCTATACAGATGTTGATGATTTGGCGTCGGGAGAGGAGCCCCAGGCCCCACCCGCACCTGGGCCACCTACACCACCGGTCCCCAAGGGCCCAGCAACACCCTCCCCACCCGGGACTCCACCATACCCAGGGCCAGAGGGTCACCATATGGCCTCACCTGCAGTGGCGGAAGATTTGCCTTCATCAAGCCCAGGCCCCCTTGTGCCACACAGCCCCATCCTGTAGCCACACACCCCCAGCCCAGGAGTAACACCAACACCCAGTGTGTCGAGCTCTGTGGCGAGCCCTGGGGTGGCCATGTCCCCACACCCTCCAATGGAGCCTGCCTTTGTTGGCTATGGTGGTAATTGTTGTTATTGTGGCATACGGGCTTTACACTATAATTAGTGTTGTGTTCTGTGGACATCAGTATTTGCTTATTGTGACAGGTTATTTTTGTAATTATTTTGTGCAGATGGAGAACGTGCACGGGCCGCTGGATGGACTCTGAGCCCATCTCCATCACCTCCTCATGGGAATGATGATGGGGAGGATGAACGTAAGTACTATCATTTAGTGTGAGTCCAATAACCCTCGCTAGGTACTGTATAAAACTAATGTGTGGCTACTTCACCCTACAGGTGTCCCGACTATCCAGGAGGTCCTGGTGGCACACTCGGAGGTGGCCCAAATGATGGAGATAGCACACCAACGCGGCCAGCAACATCTGGCCCGGTTGGATGCCATGCTTGCCGCCCTCCAGTGAACACATGGCGGCATGGGCTTACACCCATCCACCCAGGATGAATAATGGGCTAACATGCCCATACATAGATATTTCCATGTTGGACTTTTTGTTAACCCTGTTGCCCTGTGGGCAATTTATTGTTTTTAAGGCCCCATTGGCCTCTTTTCTTATAGTGTCCCACATTGGGACCGTGGGGAGTGTGTTGTGCCTACTCCTAAATAAACCCAGCATTGTGTGGTGTTTGTCCACTGTGTGGCTCACATACTGTTGGTGAATAAAGGCTTTTGGTCAAAATACTGTGCGGTCCTTGCTGACAATACACACATGTTTGGCTGACACAATTAAAATTGGCCTAACAGTAAGGGTATGTGCGCACTGGCCGGGTTAGGGTCGGATTAGCAGTGTAAACCGCCGGTCGGTTTACATAAATTTCATGTAAATTTATGTTAATCCAAACCGGCGTTTGGATTAACATAGAAACCTATGTAAACCGACACCCGCTGTGCACACAGCGGCGGTTTACACATGCTCATCCGTTGCTAACCTGCTGGGTTCCCAGCGGGTTAGCAAAGAATTAGCATGTTCTATAATCCGGCCGGTTCTGCAGCGGCTGCAAGCAGAATCATGTACTGCTTCCAGCCGCTGCAGAACCGCCGGCGCTAACCCGCCCGTCACCCGCCCGTCTCCCGCCGCACATACCCGACAGGAAGCCGGTGGACGGCTCCGGAGCTTCCTGTCGGGTCCGCCCAGCCGCCGCCGACACAAACCCGCCCACCGTGTGCACATACCCTCAGAGCCACATTTTGATTTCTGCTTGCTGTTGGTACATATATAACCAGTCCACATAGTGTCCCATCACTCCCGCTATTGGCCACAATGTGGGCTGAATGTACCCAATATGTTCCACACATCCAACTGCCCACTCCACACACTTGTGTAGGTTACATAGAAAAGGGCATATTTGAAGTCAACTCAAATTTATTTTTCTTTCAACCATTTTTTAAAAAATATAATAAACACAAAAAGGGCCAAACTGCCATAATTGTGGCCACAAAACAATACAAAATTAAAATTAATTTTAACCAAAAGGTCTAGACAGTCCATAATGGCAACATAGTGTATTGGCTAGTAGTGTCCGCTCTCTTCATCATCATCTGTTGGATCCGACAATGGCGCCTCCCCCACTTCCTCATGGTAGACCCAGTGTCCATCGGAGGCTGCTGTTTATCTGGTCGATCTTCTGGGGGGAGGTATAGTATCCGTAGGGTGGGTCCTCCTCACCCTGCGTCAGGCGGCCGCAGTGGGCCATGGTGTGGTCTTTTGGGGGACGGCCATCATTGCCCCCATCGCAGGGACCCATCTATACCCGCCTCCAGGGCAAGAAACATCGCCTGCTCTGCGATGTTGCGCTGCTCTGTCTCCATCTTGGCCAGCATTTTGCTGGCGACGTACCCGAAACCAGAGCCAGGTGTCCTCTCACGGTCAAGAAGGACCTGTTTTGCCCAGGTACCCAGCTCCGTATTTGGTGAGGCAGGTGGTCTTCTCTGACGAATCTCAGAGCTGGGCCCTGGGCCCGGCCACCCACCACTGATCCCGGGCACTGGCTCTCCCACAGATGTTGAAGGGAGAGCCTCACCAGCTGCTGACTCCTCTTCACTGGAGCCAGGCAGCAGAGGGGCCTGCAAAAGAAAGAAGATAAAAATACATAAAAAAACGTGAAGCGGTATCATTGATGTCAATAACCAAAAACTATACCCCAGCAAGGCCACCATACAACAGACCATGTCCCAAAGCACGGAAACAAAGAGAACAGGAGAGAGCATAAAATGGACAACAACTGCAGCAGCAAACTATCGAGGATAAAAATGTCACAAACCAAAAAAAAAAAAGGGTATGTGGCCACAGGAGCTTTAAGCTTCCTTTAACCAGCTCTTAGGCCATGCTGCACAGCCTTACCTTTTTCCTAAGTATGCTACATTGATATTGCATTTTACCTACAGTTAATGGTCAAAACGCATGAAAAATGCATGTTCAACATGTGTGTTTTTATAAAAAATTTCAAAAATTACTTAAAAAAAAATAAATAAAGCTCTAAAACAAATATGTACCACCCCCAAAGATAAAACACACATACCTAGTGTAGTGTGAAAGACTGTGTGATCCTCAGGTTTTGGTGGGTCCCGTAATGTTACCTAACCCGCCTGTGGCCACATACCCAAAAAGATGCTTTTCACAGACTAGAGTAAGACAAAGGTAAAACCGATGGACAAGTGTCCTTAGGAAAAGCATGCAGCCAGTCACACCTGTGTAGCAAACATGGTGGACCCCACACACAAACAATTACCCACCTTCTGCGGCGGGGATGGGTCTTGGGATGGGCCTACAGAAGGCTGGCGACGGTGCATGCTGCTCCACGTTCCACACGGGTCCTCTTGGCCCAGGGTAAAGGTGAGGAGGTCATAATACCACAACCTGGGCTTTGGCACCTCCTCACCTCCAGCCCCGGACCGTGCCTCGGTATATTGTTAGTGGGCCCGCTGGAACGCGGTGTGCAGTCCTTTGATCTTATCATACACCTTCTGCGCGTCCCACCTCTTGTGGGGCTGGAGGCGTTTGGCCAGCTCCACAAGAGGCTTGTAGGCCGCACCCCGCACTGCCACATCGTGGTACTCAGGCAGCGCCGTCCGCCACAGGCATTCGTGCTCCTGATACAGGGCAAGGAGTTGGGTCACAAATTCTGGATACCACGCCATCTGTGAACAAATATTACATATGAACATTCATGTCCAACACATGGCCAGCATACATCACACAATACTGTGTATCTACATCCCCTCTGGTTGCACGAAAAAAACATGTATGGATCATGTATGTTGTCGTGTGGCCCACCCTTGCTGAATGAGTAAACACTAATCTGTGATGTTAATTTCTGTATGGCTATGTGAAAATAAGAAAAAACTAAATTTAGTAATGATGGGCCATGATCAGTAGAAAAAACATACTTCCTACACTGAAGTAGCCCACCCCAACAACGTTCTGCATTGCACATAGACATGGCTACATAACTATTTAACAATGTGTAGTGCAGATAGGTTTGAATGTTAAACACTATCACCAGACTAAATACACTTCTACATGCCGCTCACTGAACTGACTTACAATGCGCCTAAACGGCATATAGCAACAGCAACAGCGTCACAGAAAAATCATTAGCACGCAAATAAGATACCCATGTGAGTACACTTACCGTCGTTCCAACAGAGAAATGTAGCGTAGACACTACTAGCTCAATGCACATTCCACTCTGAGCAGGAGCTAGCCGACAACAGGGGTTTTTTATACTGACATTGACCAGTCATCAGACAGCAATTAGGCACATTACTTTGCAACACCTGCGAACCCCCATGCGCCTGCTGATTAGGTGACGTCAAAGCGTTGTGATTGGTTGAATCACACATAAAATGTGCTCACGCCGGATGGCCGACACACTTGCTGCCCAGAGACATTAAGTAAGTAGTTGTGTGCAAACATGGATGTTGAAGCGTTTTGAAATAGTAAGCAAAATGACATTTGGTGACGCAATAGTGTGCTGTATGTGACGGACATGTGTTGTAAGTTTAGAGAAACCATGATTTTGACGAACACTATTGTGTGGTGTCAAATGCATGTTGTTCGTCTACATTGACACATTGCTGATTTTGTAGTAATGTGTTTGTTTCCATTTGCCATACAGGATCATGGCTGCAGGATGGTTGAGTGTTTGTTTGCGGCGATGGACAATTTAGCGGACATATCATACTGTTTAGAGCAAACACACATTGGGACCTACATGGCTAGTAACAGGCATGGATTGAGGCTTGTGGCAGCACCTAATGTATAGATGTGGAGATCCCCCCCTTGCCAACACATCAGGCCCTTGACCTTCCATGATGAGTCATGTATACTCTTCTTCGTGGCATCTGAGATTACTCACACACAAAGGCTGGGGTACGTTTTAACTTACAGAGTGTCGAAGTGTAAACATATGTTATACTATATTATTTTACTGACATGTCTAGAGCTGCTTTGTTTTGACACATGTACATTTTTGACACAGATATGGGCTAAAGCTTAGTTAATTGTACATCTACCAAGTGGCCAAGGATGGATGGGGCTGATCAGTGGGCATGTTTCCTTTGTTTTCGGCCCACTGTGCTTGATGGCCTTGCAATGGTAAAAATGATGTGTGTTGTGCACACACGACTGTTTGTATATGCTTTTCCCTAGTGGCCAGTCCAAGTATTGTGAGGCTTACTTTATATGCCAAAATGTGACCACATTTTTCAATATACTTATATTTTCTGTTTATCATATACAGGTGCTGATACGTGATATGATGTTTGACCCTGATGGAGATGTTATCGTGGCTCTTGCCTTGGTGGAAGAGCAATTGTGGATGGAGGATAGATATGAAAGGTTGCGACGTTGCAGACAACGCCGTGTGTGGACTCGGGATTGGCTTCGCCGCCGGGACACCCGGAGCCACATGCAGCTGTTGCGTGAGCTGGAGGATAATAATTCGCAAGATTTCAAGAACTACCTCCGTATATCCGAGGACTCTTTCACCTTCCTTTTGGATCGTGTAGGGCCACTGATAGCTCGTCAGGAAACTGTCATGCGTCGATCAGTATCAGCTGAGGAGCGTTTGGCTATTACTTTGCGGTTCCTGGCTACAAGCTGGTCAAGGACCGACCTGCAATACACCTCACATGTATCACTGTCCCTGCTGAGCCGCCTGATTCCTGAGACGTATGAGGCCATCTGGAGTACTCTGCTGCCATCCTACATGCAGTTGCCAGAAACACCCGCAGAATGGATGCAAGTAGCCCGAGGCTTTGAAAGCCGGTGGAACTTCCCAAACTGCGCTGGCACTTTAGATGGCAAGCACATGAGGATTACTAAACCCCCCCAACTTGGGCTCTTTGTATTATAATTTCAAAGGGTATTTTAGTATAGTCCTCATGGCCCTGGTGGATGCGAACTATGAGTTCCTCTACGTGGACATGGACGTGGAGATGGGGGTGTGTTCGCACACTGCTCCTTGGCTCAAGAACTAAGGAGAGGTGGGCTGGACTTGCCCTCAAATGAAGAGAAAAGCCATCATCTCAACTTTGCATTTGTGGGGGATGAAGCATTCCCACTTCAGGCACACCTACTACAGCCATATCCCCAGGAGACCCTTACTTGTGAGCGACGCATTTTTAATTACTGGCTATCCCAGGCCGGCCGTGTGGTTGAAAATGCGTTCAGGATCATGGCGAATACATTCCGGGTTTTTCATACACGTATGCATATGAAACTGGAATCTATTGCCGTAGTAGTGCTGGCCTGCTGTGTGCTGCATAACTTCCTGCGTCGTAGGGATCGAGCATCATACACGCTGGCAAGTTATGTGGATTCCGTGGACCCCATAACAGGGGAGGTCTGTCCAGGGGCTTGGCGTGATGACGACCATGGTGTGGCGCCATTCCAGCCGCTGAGCCATGGTCGCACTCAGCAGGAGGCCAGGAGCAGTAGAGATGCTTACTGCTCCTACTTTAATGGCCCTGGGGCAGTGGGCTGGCAGCACCAGCAGGTGTAGTGTGGCTGGTGCTGTGAGGGTTGGACATGGTGGCCATGGTGTACACAGCATGGTGGCTGCACCATGTATTGTTTCATTTTATGTTATTGTGTGCACATGTTTTAGTTAGTTAGGTAGTTGAGGTTTTATTTGTGTTATGTGGGTGGTGCACACTTTAACATTGTTACCAAGTTTATTATGTATTGTATTTCCGTGTTTGATTTATGTTTACAATGTAACATGATGTTTTAATGTCCATTGTCTTTCCTTTCTGTAGCCTTTTTTTTTTTTTGCAAAAAAATAATACATATTTTTTTTGGATCCAAATGACTACGTGTGAGACTGATTACTTGGAGATGGAGGGCAGTGTTATCAAGGTTTCTGTTGTGCCCAGTGCTTTGACACCCATTGGCACCTATGGCTGGGTATGATACACATTATATGTTGGTAGGTATGAGCCAGGTTAAGCTATTGGGTAAACCGTGTATGTGACAAATGTGTGTACTGATCCATTGTGGTGTGGTGTGGTGTGGGCAGAGGGTCACCTGGACACAACACAGTGATCCAGCACGATATTGTGGGCCATGTAGGTTTACTCAATTAGTGCAACACATGTGCACACACACACACATAGTGTAGTGGTGGTATGGAAGCTGATCAATGCCATGGACATATGTAGCCACATATGCTATCTGCATCGTGGCTATATTCCCACCTTTAGCTACATGTGAACGAAAAGAATGCGCAATAGGGTCTTATCTCAATGATACACTGTCGCTTATCGATGTGGAATTGCTCACCTTTGTCAGTTGTGAAACCCACAACTGGTAGAATAGCGTACAGGCAGCTGCTGCAGGGACCGCACTCCCAACGGTGACCGTGGTTGTAATACAGAATCCTGGACAAAGTGCCTCAGTGTCCGCGCTGCTGCTCCAAGACCAAAGAAACACAGACACGGGAATGTCTGGATCAGCGATAGCCTTTATTTTCCGACGCGTTTCGGAGCCTCCTCCCGAGCTCCTTCCTCAGGGAACACCCTGAGGAAGGAGCTCGGGAGGAGGCTCCGAAACGCGTCGGAAAATAAAGGCTATCGCTGATCCAGACATTCCCGTGTCTGTGTTTCTTTGGTCTTGGAGCAGCAGCGCGGACACTGAGGCACTTTGTCCAGGATTCTGTATTACCACCTTTAGCTACAGACGCACACATAGCAAACCACATAGTATGGTAACGCACTGACTGTGTAACTACAAACCGCTTCTGTGTGACGCGCGAGCGTCTCCTAAGTGGATATAGGCACACTTCGATACGCCACAGGCGTCTATTCTGTGTGACAAGCCAAACACAATTGCGTCACGTATTTGCCAGCCGCCCTGCGCACCCTGACCAATCAGGACGCTATTGTGTTGGCCAATGGTTGTAGTCTGGGCACGGCGTGATGGAGTGTGGCACGCCTATGTGTTGTAACTGCTGCATAGGTACCCCCCATTCCTTTGTGGATGGCGGCGTGTGAAGCGGCGACGGTATTCAATAGGAAGTTATCCGCAGGATCTGGTTCAACTTCCGGGGAACCACGATACCTTGAGTTGACAACGCAATTGCGGCGTGTATATGCGGAATCGGCGATCATTGGCAACCGTTAAAAACGTGTATGCGCACGTACAGTTGATACCGATTGCTAGTGATAGTGGTGGCGTGTAAAGGTACCATTAGATAATCTGTACTTTGAAAAAGGCCCAGGTAATGGCTGAAACGTTGGTATAAAAACAATGATTTTTTTGTTCCAATAAAGTGGCATCTTTTTTATGTACATTATATCTCCTCTATCACAGTTACACCTATGTATAAAAACTACAGCTGCTTCTATTTTTATTACCTCTATATAAAAACAAAGCAGACATCTGTCCTCAAACACGGAAGGTTTTGAGATGGGTTTATAATTTAAGTAGCATAAACAGTTTGATAGTGTAGTGTGTTTGTTAAATAAGATGTTGGCTACCATTGTCTACCACGTTTTCCCAAAGCCAGATAGCTTGAGATTAATTGGACATTATTAAAGCTGTACTTGCATTAAAAAGTTTTAAATGGGTTAATACAGTGAATGAAGTACTCAAAATGTTATACAAAGTAGGGAGGGCACCACCAATTATATAGGATAGCAATAGGGATCGCTAGACTTGCTAAGAGCAGACAAACAGATAAGAAGGAAAGTCTTAAAGCAGCGATACAACCTCAAAATATTTTTATATATCACAAAAAGTTTATTTATTAGCAAATGACAAAGGGAAATTCACACAAGGTTTAAAAACATCTAAAATAGCCCAACTAGTTATAACACTCCACTTGGATGGATATGCCAAGGGAGACCTCCTTACTATTTACATACACAGCAAACTAGTCAAATTATAATACACTGGTACAATATTAGAAATAATAATACTTTGTAAATATGACAAAGTGACTTTATAAATCAATACTATTGCACATTCACTCTCTAACTAACTTTGAGTTTTACTTTTCACAAGGTTCGGAGCTTCAGTGTGATATAAACATGATTTCTCCTCTTTGACTGGTGATTGTTGTCACTGTTATGGGGAATTGCCATATTGTTGGCTCCGGGCATGTACATTGTGCTACTGGCGCATGCGCAATAAGATATGTCACTGATATAGGAGACGCCATTTTCTTGGTTACGGACAAGCGCGGTCTGAGATATCGACATGTGCACTTCTATACAAACACTGTACAGGGACGGACTGGCCATCCGGCTTTCCCTACTCACAGCTGAGGGGTGGAAGTTACATTTGGACACCGGAACTCCACGCTATATTAGGCGGATGAAGAAGGCACAATTCACATTCCCCTGACGAAGCTGCCAGGCGCAGGCAGCGTGACACGCGGGGAGCACCACACCTCCTACTATTATGCTGCTGAAACACGGGTAAAAAAAATTAGATAATTAGGGATTTCAAATCGATCGATGTAGAGGCTCTGTATAGCAGTATCCCTCATGACCTAGGACTGCGTGCTGTCGAGTATTATCTCAACACGAGGACGAGGATCTGTCACAGTCATAACATCTTTGTCATTGGTCTATTGAAATTTGTGTTATTGCATAACACTTTTCTATTTGACAGGAAGTACTTCCACCAGCTCAGGGGCACGGCGATGGGGAGCTCCTGCACCCCATCGTATACCAACCTGTACCTGGGCTGGTGGGAGGAAACCATCATGTTTAAGGACGGCACCAACTGGTGGGAGCCCCACATTGTCCGCTGGTCCAGATATATAGATGATGTATTTCTGCTGTGGTCTGGACCAGGGGACCTGTTCGCAGAGTTTATCAGATGGTTGAATATCAACCGAATCGGTCTGAGATTCACCTTCGAGAGCAGTTCCACGGAGCTCCCCTTTTTGGATGTCCTAATCAGGAAGGAGACCGATGGGTCCTTGTCTACGAGGACCTATTGTAAACCGACATCGACTAACAGTCTCCTTAGGCGGGAAAGCTATCATCCGGTACCGCTTAAACGGGGCATCCCGAAGGGACAATATCTGAGACTGAGAAGGAACTGCTCTGGTCTGGATGATTTCAGATTACAGGCAGATGATTTGACGAGGCGATTTGTGGAGAGGGGCTACCCACGATTGTTGCTGCAGACAGCGCGCATACATGCAGAGAGGCAAGACAGAGAGGAACTGCTGCAGAGGTGTGGGAGATGCCGTAAAGATGACCCTGGTATTACGAGGCTCATAGGCACTTTTGACTGTCAAAATCAAAAAATCATAAGTGTGTTACGTAGATATTGGGATGTTCTGACTTCCGACCCAGATATAAAGGGGATGATCTCCCCGGCGCCCAGTGTCACCTATCGGAGGGGCCGTTCTCTATCAGACAGATTGGTACACAGTTACTACAGGCCCCCAGCTGCGGGATCCACCTGGCTGGGTGTAAAACCGAAAGGTTTCTTCAGATGTGGGGATTGTAGTTTCTGTGGGAATATGACACCATGTAAGTCTATCCAGAGTGTGGCCAGTAACAAAACTTTCTTTTTACGTGAGTTTTCCACCTGTAAGTCTGCCGGGGTGGTGTACGTAGCCACGTGCACCTGCCGACTGGACTATGTTGGGAAAACGGTGAGAGAGCTGAGAAGAAGGGTGGGTGACCATTTGGGGGACATTAGGAATAGGAGGGACACCCCTCTTGCGAGGCACATGAATGAAGTACATGGTGGTGACATCAAACACGTGACTTTCAGAATTATAGAGGTGGCGAGGGTCGGTCCAAGGGAGGAAACCATGATCTGAATGTCTTAAGGAGGAAGGCGGAGTGGATATTTAGGTTCCATTCCCTGTCTCCAAAGGGATTAAATGAGCAGTTGTCATATGCATGCTTCCTATAAGTGTACGGGTTCCTTTGATTGGGAAACGTTATTCATTACATGAAAATGAACGTTTTATCTATACTATGTATATCTGGGTACTATACTGGCGCCTTAAGTATAACCACCAGCCCCTGTGACCCTGCATAAACAACCTTTCTGCCCCATGAACGTTGTGTCATGGGTTAAGCAGAATTATATGTTTACCACCACTGCTAGTTCCATCTGCAGCCAGTAATATTGCTATACGAATGGCGCATTAGAGTAAATATGAATGGAGTGTGCAGGATACAGAAGCGGGGCGGGGCCTGGGGCAACACTGCATATGCCTCCATGCCAAGCGAGTTGCCCTGACAACGGGGAGCTTGTTTACACACTGCGCACAGCCGCAGTGTTCTGTGAGGAAGCTCCCGCTGCTACTACACCGGGAGAGCGATTGCGCATGCACGCGACGTCACTTTCGGTGACGCGTGCGTTCCACCAGACCAACGATGGCGGCGGCGGTGTGCGTTCCAAGGGCCCCGCGGCGTCTCTTGCCTTGCATACTGGGCGTGGAACACTGGATGCATTACTGCAGCGATACATGCTATAAGTACTTTCCAATTTTATCATATTTTGGAATGTGGGCTGCATAAGGGAATGTGCTGGGGGAGGAGGTGTGTGGCCACAGGATATGGGCGGTACTAAGGCAGAGACTACCTGATATAAAGGGGAATGGAGTCACATTATACCACCCCCTCCACATCAAGTTTATGTGTACTTACACATGGCATATGGATCGTCATCATCAAGCCTCCTGATGATTGGTGAAACGCGTTGAGGCGCGCGGGGATGAGAACATCACCCTCCTAAGCTAAGTACCCCCTTTCCTCCGTGTGATACCCATTTGAGTGAGGTCTATTTCATCATATAGAACCATTGCATCAGAGGGTTAATATACACACGGAATAGGAGAATCATCTAATGAGCCATCTAACATCGTAGCATACATTGGGGAAACTAGTATATGGGGGGTGTGACTCTGATTTTAATACTGGGACACAGTGATCAACCTGGTGGCCATTGGTCCTGAACCTGGGGGAGTACAGTAGGGGGGGAGCACCACCTCCTCTCTTCCAGGGTAAGGTTAGGGCACGACAGGGCTAGCCGTCGACGAGTGGGGGCGCCACTACGTACTTAGGGTGCCGACCTCCGCTGTCAGGCAGGTGAAAGGAGGGAGGGAAACATCAAGGACAGTATCCTTCCTTCACACTTTCCTGTGCACCTAGTTTTTAATCACGTTTGGTGTGTTTATGTATAAGTTGGTAATAAAGATATCGTTTATGGGTTGAAACACGGGTAAAACCAGTCTTGACTGGTACTATATACCTCTGGGGGATTTTATGCTTTAATAACTAATCCTGATAACTGCAATTTATCTATATAACAGAGCTCTTATGCATGGCTCAGATCTAACTCTGTATTATTCTGTATGGGTTAAACCTATAACCCTTACATTATCCTAAGGGGATATACTATTAGTGGGGGTCACTCCTGGTATGATAATTAAAAATACTATTTTTGGGTGAACTAGATATTGATTCGTCGTATAAGGTGGACTTCAACTCTGCCTCTGCTCAAATGTTGCTCTGGCATCTAGATATATGCTCGGATATATGATATTTATATACTAACTCCGTGCCAAAAATATCTTAACATATCTATTCTTGGGAAATAATATTCCATGTAAAGTAGCCCATGGAAATGTATGTCAAAAACTAAAACAGCAGGGTATGTCATATTATTATGAATCTGGTTTTCACAATATTTCTTCGCTGATTGAACAACACTTGTTGATTGCTTTGTGTGCACATACCCATTGAGGGCCCCCATACAACCCCTTATATAGGAAACAGAAATAATTGAAAATAAATGCTTGATAATCTGTGATTGACAGTTGTTCTTTCTAATAGTGTGCCAGTGTATTAAAATTTGACTAGTTTGCCATGTATGTAAACATTAAGGAGGTCTCCCTTGGCGTATCCATCCAAGTGGAGTGTTTTAACTGATTGGGCTATTTTAAATGTTTTTAAACCTTGTGTGAATTTCCCTTTGTCATTTGCTAATAAACTTTTTGTAATTATAAAAATATTTGGAGGTTGTATCACTGTTTTAAGACTTTCCTTCTTATCTGATTGTGAGATCTCAAAATGTTACAATAAAAGGCTTTTCAATATTGAGTTTCTATTTTCCGCAAACTACAATTTTGGGAAAAGATTTTCTGAAGTTAGCAAATTCGAATTTCAAAATATCCACTTATATCTACTAGGATATTGTGACTCCTCTTCATCTCTCCAATTATAGCCTAATGACTCTTGGATAGCTCTGTGTAAATATCACTTAGCGATTTCAAACCCCTCTTTCTTTCTCTAAGGGCTCGGACACACTCAAAGAGTTTCACTGAGGAGACTCTAGGGCTGGAGCAGTGACCCTGAACGGCTTCTCCCTATCTGGACGGGGCTGTCAGCTGCTTGTGTTTTTGTGCAGCTCCAGACTCCCCGTCCAGAGAGGGAGAGGCCATTCAGGGTCACTGCTCCAGCCCTTTCATTGACTCCTCAGTCAAACTCTGATGTAACTAGGAAAGTGTGTCCAAGCCCTAATAGACAGTAGTGGTGCTGATAATGTTAATAAAGACATGTTTACAACACTATTCGTATGTACTATATCATCATGTTGATGGTTTAAATATGAAAGTTCAGATTCCACTTAAGGTCAGTTTTCTATTTATGATTTCCAATGTAGCAATTTTAAATTAGAGTTGAGATGAAAAAAATAAATTTATTTGCAAATTATCTAAGGGCCCTTTCACATCTGCGTTTTTCGTAATTCGCGGCAGATGCGGTGAAAAAACCGCATCTGCCGCGTTTACCGCATAACCGTTCCACTTGCGGCGCGGTTGCGGTTTTTTCTATGCAATGTATAGGGGGACTTGCGGCAGGTGCGGCAAGTGCGGTTTTGCACTTGCGGCAGGTGCGGCCGCGAAAAAAACCGCGGCTTACTGCGGTTTTTTTCGCGGCCGCACCTGCCGCAAGTGCAAAACCGCACTTGCCGCATCTGCCGCAAGTCCCCCTATACATTGCATAGAAAAAACCGCAACCGCGCCGCAAGTGGAACGGTTATGCGGTAAACGCGGCAGATGCGGTTTTTTCACCGCATCTGCCGCGAATTACGAAAAACGCAGATGTGAAAGCACCCTTATTAAATATTTCTAATGAGCTAAACTCGGTAAATCATTATCAAATTATCAAATTGTGTTTCATTTATCTGCTCCAAATGTACTACATTCCAAGTACATCTACTGTAGTGTTCCCTTCCTATATCATCTTACAAGGTTTTTTTTTATCTTCATATTCCACTAAAATCAAAATTACGTAGTTTTTAAATTTGAAGAAAGGCGAGATAAAGTACAAAGTGTTTTTTTATTCCTTTATTGAATGCTTAGGGTTGATGCATTGATCTAAATAGCTTTTATCCCAAGTAACCTTGTATGCCTAATTGTTCAAGATATAATTATTGTAATTATTCCTCTATTATCACGCCACATTAGCATAGAATAGTAGCACAACAATGTGTAGGCATTATATTCCTTCATACTATTCCTGATCTCATTAGATTGAATTTTCCTACCACATGGTCACACAATGGAATCACTTTCTTGCATCACTTAGCGTTCACATAATCTCGGAATGTGGTGGGAAATTTGAGTACTAAGAAGAATTACTTGAATTAAAGAGATAAAACAATAAAAGGTAGTCCATAATAAGTGAAAATATCCGTTCATCTTTTGTCTAATCTTTTTTGGCTTATATAAAAACCTAATACTCATGCAATTATATTGCTTTACATTTGTATTATTAAAAATTTGTGATAGGTTAATTAGTCCATGGCTAGAAAACATTGATGCCATTCTTTTCCTCCGGAGGGTTCCAATCTGATGCTTCCTAATGCACTTACCACATTGCTGCTTACTTCTGAGCTAATGCTTGATGATCCTGAACATTAACCTTCATATATAATTGGAATGCTCCTGTCTGTTTTAAACATTGGAATCAAAACCCTCAAATGCCTAGTGACTCTCCAAGTAAAATGTCACATTTGGAAAGGACATCTTTTATTTCTATTAAGACTATTGTTTTCAGATCAAACTCCCTTCATTTTCTGATACATTATAGACAGCAATAAAACAAGTCTTTCAGGTATAATTGTCCAATTATAGTGCACACAGTTTCATGCATTTAACAACCCCTCTCACAACTTATTTTATACACATCTTTAAATTGCAGAGCGTGATTTATCAACCCTGGTAAAATAGACTATATTGACTATTTCCAAACCAATGGATTCATAGTTAAATAGTTAATATGGTTGATCAAGTTAAACTATGAAAATCATTGAAACATTTTTTGGAAAATAAATAAAGGGGTTCTCTGATCTAAAACTTATAATTCTACACACAGTTAATGTGACTGCAGACTTATCAATCATCCCATCACCCACGTGGGGCGATGCAAGGATTCGCCAATTTCTAAGCCAGGAACGGACTGCAATTATGTGGTATGCATGTTGCTGGCAACCACATGACTAGTGGATGCGGCCTTGCTCAGAACAAGTGTATGGAGCTGGCGCTTTACTCTACTGGGTGTGATCTTGCTCCATACACTTGTATTAAGCGAGGCTATGCCCACTTGTCAGGGTCTCTGGCCAGGTCCAATCCTGGTTAAGAAACTATGAGGGCCGCTTTACACATCGCGATATGGCAATGCAACTTCGATAAAAAGTCATGTGGTACGGCCGTTGCAGTTGTTATCGTTGGTGCGTTGTATCATGTAAAAGGGCAACGCAACGCGATAACAACGCAACTACGATATTGCAATGAGATTGTGCATGCTCTCCAACCGTGCAATATTGTATATGTGATCTGGCATGATCATGCTGTGTGACGGCGCAACTACGATCTGAAAAGTCGCCTGTCCAACTTGGCGGTCGACTTCCGGGACACAGGATCGTCGTAGGTCGGAGGTGTGGTTGCTACGTGTAACATCTCCCATGCGATCTTAGACAAGTGCCAAAAACGTGCGCGCTCCCGTCAAGTTGTATGCAATATCGGAACAATATTGCGACGTGTAAAGCGGCCCTGAATCCTTGCAGTGCACAGCACTTGCGCTGGGAGGATTGATAAATCTGCAGTGACATCGACTGATTGCAGAATTATCAGTTTTAGACTGGACTACCCCTTTAATCAAAGGTGTTTTGAAAGCAGTTTAAGCTCTTCTGTTCTATTCTTTTTTCTAATTCAAACTATTTTAACAAAACTTTTTTTAAAAAGCAGTATTTAATAAACACAAAATTTAATTTTCAAATATCATGACAAGCAATATATATGAATGTATATATGAATGTTCATAAGCAAGTGAATGTTCATAAGCAAGTGAAAATATGCTAGAAAAAGTCCTTTAAGCAGCTGAATAATGATCGTGAGGATTCTGGTCCAGGAGGAGAAAAAACTTGGTTCCTAAAGATGAATGTACAGTTGAAACCAGAAATTTACATACACTATATAAACAGACTCATATGAATGTTTTATTCACTATTTGACATGAAATTAGAACAAATCTTTCCCGTTTTAGGTCAGCTGCGATTAACATAATTATTAATATTTGCCAAATGCCAGAAAATTGAGAGAATGTGTTTAGACATTTTAATTGCTTTCTTCAAAGTCACTAGTTTATATAAACAAAAAGATGGGAATGTCCAGCCATCATACCACTCAGGAAAGAGACGGGTTCTTTGTCCAAGAGATGAAGGCATGCTTATGTCCTACATGTACATATCAACCCAAGAATAAAAGCTAAATTCCTTGTGAAGATGATAGCAAAAGCTGATAAGATTGTGTCATTATCCACAGTGAAATGAGTACTGTATCAACGTGGACTGAAAGGCCACTCTGCCAGGAATAAGCCATTACTCCAAAAGAAACATAAAAAAACCCAAATTAATTTTTGCAACTGCACACAGGAACAAAGCTCTACATTTTTGGAGACATGTCCTGTAGTCTGATAAGACGAATATTGAAATGTTTGGCCATAATGACTATCATTATGATTGGTGGAAGAGAAGAGCCTGGAAGCCTAAGAACACCATCCCAACTGAGAAACACAGGGATGGCAACAACATGTTGCATTATTTTTGATTGCTGCCAGAGGGACTGGTACACTTCACAAAATAGATAACATCATGAGGAAAGGAGATTATGTGGCAATACAGAAGCAACATCTTAAGACATCAGAAAGGAAAATAAAGCTTTGGCGGAAATTGGTCTTCCAAATTGACAATGACCCGAAGCATACTGCTAAACTGGTTATAAAGTGGCTTAAGGATAACAAAGTCAATGTTTTGGAGTGGCCATAACAAAACCTTGATCTCAAGCCTATTTAAAATTTAAGGGCAAATCTGGAAAGGCAGGTGCATGCAAAGCGACCTACAAACACGCTTCAGTTACAACAGTTCTGTTAGGAGGAATGGGACCAAATTCCTACCATCTATTGTGAGAAGCCTATGTAAAGATATCCAAAACTTTTGGCCCAAGTCATACAGTTTAAGGGCATTGGTATCAATGGGGAGATGGCTACCACCCCTAATGCCACAGAGCCCACTCCATTGTGATGCCACCGCCTTCCCGATGCAATAACATCGGGCCCACATCAATATATATATACTGTATTTTTTTAACTTTAAGACGCACTGAACTATAATAAGCACTCAGGTTTTAAAGGAGGCAAATAGAATGCGTTTCAGAGCCTGCTATGCTCCTTCATCAGGGAATTTCCTGCATTCCCTGGTGAAGGAGCATAGCAGGCTCTTAAATGCATTGGATGGATCCAATAAACCCCAAGTAACTGAAGGTTTGGGCTTCGTGTCTTTTGTAGCAGCGCGGACTAACTACACAACGTCCCTTTTAAATCTAACCATCACGGGATATGTCTCTTATCCTGGCATATAGCCCCCATCCTGGTATATGGCCCTCATCCTGATATATGTTCCCCATCTTGGTATAAGGCCTCTATCCTCATATTTGGTCTCCATCCTGATATATGGCCCCCATTAAGGTATATGGCACCCATTTAACTATATATAGTCAACATCCTTGAATATGGCTGCCATCACGGTGCACACTTAAAAATATAAACAACTATACTCACCGCAGTGTGATGTTCTCTTTTCATGCTAGCAGTTTGCAAGCATGCAGCGATGACATCACTGTCATGTGCAGTGCTCCACATGCCAGCATTAGACATGGATGTGATGTTAAGGGGGAGCATATGGACAGTATGTGTAATCATCCATCGACTGCCACGATATTCACTGCTGCCATGTAGTGTGCTTGGGAAGCAATGAATGTCCAGTTTCTTTAATAGTATGATCGGCTGCAGCTCTGACCAATGGTCAGTATGGCTCTGGATATGGCGGATACCAGCACCAGTGCCAGACTTAGTGTAATTATTCAGTAATATGGTTTAGCTGACATCTGTTCTACTTCAGTTGAATTACAATTATACATGTTTCTTCTTCATTCATTTGTACAAGAAATCAGGAGCAAGACAATATTTACAAAAAAATCTGAAATCGGTGTCAGTGTGTTTGCTTGTTAGGGTACCGTTACACATCGCAACATTGCATGAAATTTCACTTGCAATTTTCTGGTTGCAGTGAAATCATGGACACATTGTTCTATTTTGTTGCTGTGTACAAATGGAACAATGTGTCCATGATTTCACTGCAACCAGTAAGTTGCAAGTGAAATTGCATGCAATGTTGCGACGTGTAAAGGTACCCTTACAATTGACTGTACTGATTGATTTCTGTATTCCTTGTGAAATATTTTTTGTGAATGTAAGCAATTATTGTTTTTTGAAGATACAAGAGAAAATTTGTTGTGACTGCATCTAAAAGTGTTTAAGGGGTTGAATTTTGTTAAAATAAAAAAAAAATGTTAAATTACTATAACATTGCATGGCTGTTTTTGCAAATCTACATTTGCTAGTCCAATTTTATAACTTTATACACAGCACCTAAACTGAGGCCTGCTGCCACATTTTGCTTTTTATTCTTGCACCAAACTCCCTGGCTTATGTTATTATACAATATGTGGCAAAGGTTGATTGCTCTGCCTCATTCACTAGCATTAGTCTGAGTGCAATTTTCTCACATAGCACTCTTCCAAGTCATATGCTCATGTGTGCAAGGTCTAACAGCAACACTGTCAGTAAGGTTGGAATCACCCTGGTGTGAGTCGCATGAGTCCAATGCAAAGTAATCTCACATTGCACTCATGCCCATATTACACAATCAGATAGCTCAGGCTTGCATGTTTTTCCTTACACGGCACAATATCGTAGCCCAACTACAATATAAAGTCATGTGGTTCGGGCGTTGCCGTTGATATCGTTCGTGCGTTGTGTGGTGTAAATGAGCAATGCGACGCAAGAACGATGCAAAAACGATATTGTTTGGGAATTGTGCAGGCTCTCCAGCTGGCCAATATTGGATGGACGATCTGGCATGATTGTGCTGTGTGACAGCGCTACTACGATTTGGAGCGCAACTTCCCCTATTCACTCCAATGTTAATTGCTCATTCCCTGAGTTGATGAGACGCAGTGTGCTAGAGGGGTGTACGACATCGTACTTGCGTTGCCTGGCGATATCGCCCTGTGTAACATCTCCTATGTGATCTTGGACAAACGCCAAAAATGTGCGCGCTCCCGTGCCGTTGTATACAATATCGTAACGATATTGCGACATGTAAAGCTGACTTTAGCCCTTTATGATCTGAGGTATAAATCACAGCATGCTGCAATTGTCTTTGATTCTCGGCTCACTCGTACCCATAGGAGTGCATGTGAAAAATTGCACTGCACTTGCATGCACTCACCAGATACACACTGAGGCAAGACCTAGAGGAGATGGGGAGATTAATCTCTCACTCTCCTCTACTTTTGGGATCTGATCGCAGAATCAGATCACTGTTACCAGAGGCTAAGCCGAATGTCATTAGCATATCATAACCAATGCTGTTGCATCTAATGCCATACACTCATCTGACACCAGCCTTAGGCTAGGGTCACACTTGCATTGTGACCCTAGCCTAACGGAATGTGCTTAAAACTTAGAAATTTCCCCTTCAGTGCATAGCGTTGAGGCTATGCACTGCCAGAGAACGCAGCCCATAGTAACCTGATGCTTACCTTGCCAACCAGCCACACACAAAGCTGTAAACCGTGTTTCCTGTGCGCTCTGCAATAGCGCATATCCGGTCCTTGTTGTGGAGCTAGCAGCTGTGCTAAGCATCAGGTATGCATAGAGATGCAATACACAGCCGGCGCATAGCATTACATGCCATTACCGCAATGCACTCAGGCTGAGAAAAACTAAGTATTAAATGGAATCATCAGCCGGGGGCTGACGCAGGTTTGACCCAAGCCTTAGCGCAAGTATTCTGCAAAGAATGGTTTGCTTGATGACAAATGTTTTTTCCTCCCCTTCTTTCAAGAGCCATAACTTTTTATTTTTCTGTCAATGTAGCTGTATGAGGGCTTGTTTTATCTGGGATGAGTTGTTCTTTTGAATTAAACCATTAATTTTACCATGTAGTGTAATGGAAAATGGGAATAAAATACGGTGAAATTGCAAAAAAAAAGTGTGATTACACAATTATTTTTTATTTACCATATTCACTATATGGTAAAACCTACCTGGTAGTATGATTCTGCAGGTCAGTACAAGCATGTACCAAACATGTATAGTTTTCTTTCAATTTCAGTAGTGACAAAACATTCTAAAGTTTGAAAAAAATAAAAAAATATTGCGTCTGGTGTAGTTTTATTTTAACTGTAACATTTTTATTTTTCGTGATCTGGGGCTAACTGTCAGCTTTGATGATGTTTTGATCAATTCTAATTGTAATTTTAAGCAGCAAACCCACCCGTTACACTTATTTGTTTGCTCCGGTGTATAAAAAATTTTTATGTATGCAATAATTTAATGCTATGTTGCAGCGGCTAAAAAAAAAAATAAAAGATTCTGGTGTCTTGTTTTTTTCTTTGTTATGCTGTGTACTGATCGAAATAATTTATTTCGTATTTTAATAGATCTGACATTTCTATATGCAAAGGTACCAAATATGTGTATTTCTTTTTTTTGTTTGTTTTATTTTCTAAGGGTGCAAAAAGGTGTCATTTAAAATTGTGTCTTTTTATATTTTTCATATTTTTTATAAACTTTTTTTATTATTGAATGGTTTTACTAGTCCTCTTAGCAGGCTTGAAACTGCAATCATTCGATCATGTGTGATATACAGACCAGTGGATCAACACAACAGTGTACAACAGAAGTGATGACTTTTTCTATGAATGCTGGCTTATAGCCGGCATTCAAAAGAGGTTCATTATGACAGACACAGGGGGTCATCAACTGACCGTGGCTGTCCTGAAAACCATTTGTTGCCCTATGATCACATCACAGAGCTGCTGAAATGAGCAGGGAATTACGTGCTTGTCGCCGGCATATATTAAATCTTGCTCTCAGAGAATGACAGCAGGATTTAACTGGTTATCAGCCGAGCACAGATCTCCGATCCACCTGTGGCTGTTGGTAGCATATGTCAGTTTACCAGATCAGGCAACATGCACAGGGATAGATGTTGGCTCACAACCTTTGACATAAAGATAAATCAAAGGTCATGAAGGGGTTAAAAACATGAAAGTCCATCACTAAGTTTTTAAATAAGATGTTGGTTTCTACTGGATTACCATATTTAATAATGATGTCCAGCTGTTAGAACTACAGTGTAGATAAACGTGGCACACAGGAAGATGCTTTCAAAGTGACGTATTTATTTTGTGACGATGGTAACAAGGTGTTACAGATGTTTTGGTCTTACATTTAGACCTTCATCAGTTGTATTCCTAGTGCAGGTTACTGCCTGGAATAGATAGCTCTTTGATCAAGCTGCTGCATCTACTGTTTTGCTTATTACATGACTAGATGGTGGCCCGATTCTAACGCATCGGGTATTCTAGAATATGTATGTAGTTGACATACTGTGACTGACAGAACTTATTCAGTCAACGTGAGTGAACTACATATATATATATATATATATATATATATATATATATATATATATAAACACAATAATCCTTTTAAGCAGCAAGCCTTTTGGGTGCAACTGAAGCTCGGCTTACTTCACAGCCTTAATACATACAATTCAATGAAAGTTCCACTGCAGCACTCCTTTGAAAAACGATTTTCCTTTATTCCTGGCTTTGGTTAAAGATCAGGCAGGAGATGGCCACGTATCGGGCACACACGCCCTTTGTCAAGCCTTGGGCTTGACAAAGGGCGTGTGTGCCCGATACGTGGCCATCTCCTGCCTGATCTTTAACCAAAGCCAGGAATAAAGGAAAATCGTTTTTCAAAGGAGTGCTGCAGTGGAACTTTCATTGAATTGTATATATATATATATATATATATATATATATAGCAGCACTATGGTATATGGTGGTACATTACATTACATGTATAGCAGCACTATGGTATATGGTGGTACATTACATTACATGTATAGCAGCACTATAGTATATGGCGATACATTACAGCACATGTATAGCAGCACTATAGTATATGGCGGTACATTACAGCACATGTACAGCAGCACTGTAGTATATGGTGGTACATTACATTACATGTATAGAAGCACTATAATATAAGGCGGTACATTACAGTACATTTATAGCAGTGCTATGGTATATGGTGGTACATTACAGCACATGTATAGCAGCACTATGGTATATGGTGGTACATTACATTACATGTATAGCAGCACTATAGTATATGGCAGTACATTACAGTACATGTATAGCAGCACTATGGTATATGGCGGTGCATTACAGCACATGTATAGCAGCACTATAGTATATGGCGGTACCTTACAGCACATTACAGCGATACTCCGCTCTCCGCAGCCCCCTGCTCCCTGCTGCCCCCTCGCTCCTCCTGGCCCCCACTACTCCATGTTAACCATGGAGCAGGGCGGGGAAAGGCAGTAACATCACTGCAGGAGGCGGGGAAAAGCGACCAGCACTGCAATAAGCTCTGTGTAATTTGCAGCAGGCGAGGGAGTCAATGATTGGCATCAGGGAGGCGGCGGTGGGTGGATTAAACATACAGGGGGTGTGAAACTGCCCTTTGGCTCCAGGCACAAGCCACCTCCTATTTGGCTCCACTATGTAAGTTTTCAAAGTGTATTATCTCGGGGTACAGGGGGACTCAAGGACTGGGGGACCCCTTGCCTGAATGCAGCAGACATGCTGCATTCAGTGCTGTAATTAGATCACCATGTATGGTTGGTGACAGGTCCTCTTTAAGAACCCTACTTGATCACCTACCTCTGTGAAGTGCCATACTAACCTATACAAACAGCTGTTAGAACTAGAAATAAACTTTAGCAGGCTAAACATGTTTAATTGATCACAGTGGCACCAGCTGTATTATAAGTCTGATTCATGATGCTTTAGTGAGACACCTTTCATTTACTCAGTAGGTTTTCCTTAGACCTTTATTTTGTGCCAAAATATTGGTGCATGCCAATAATAAATTTGAAAAAAATTGATTCCACGTATTCACACCTGCTTGTTTAGCTAATTTAAAAAAATGCTGAATGTAGTTTTCTTCTTGTCTTTAAACATTACAAATCTGTCCAGAATTTGGTGTAAACTACACAACAAAAACAAAGCAACATTGAAGTCAATTTGGGCGTACGTTTATAAGCTTATAGACTACAAGGGGCAAAATATAACAAAACTGTTTCATATTATGCATCTGCCATAACATTTCTATGAAATTCAATATTTCTATAAGATAATGTTGACTTCCAGTAGTGTGGGACATGTTTATATGTAGTACCTGTCACAGTGTAAAAAGTCCAAAAAGAATAATCTACAGGTAATGAAAACTTTTGCCTTTGATAAAACCCATCTAGAAGGTGTTTACATAAGGTAGAACCTTTCTGCCACTGGACATTTCTAGAAATGAGGTTTAAATCACATCCTGGCAGGTGGAATAAGGAGGTCACTGTACTGAACTAGGTGCAATAATTGCATTTTACAACTACCATTGTAGAGATCAGACTTGAAAGGTAAAGCCGAACGTAGTGTACAAGACACTGTAGCTGAAAGAGTTGATGCATGTAAAGATTAAGGGAATCAGCAAAGCAACGTGTAAGGGTCACTTAGGAAATCATTTTGCATTTGTAACTTTTATCCCCTTTTTCCTTGATGTTTGAAGTTTCTTCCTTGGTTCAGAGCCTAGGGAATTGCTCTGGCAGAGGTTAAAGGAATAGGTGTAATGTAATTTATTTGCTTTAAAAGTCACAGGTTGAGTCATCAGGGACCCTGTACACATAGCATATTTGCTGAGCATGCAGGCGGCTTTGTGTTTTGTCAGACACATTACATTAGGGACAGTTTAATCTTCTGGAAGCATCTATATAAACAGTAGGGAATAGAACTAGGGTGCATGAGAGGGTAAGGAAAATGCATGACGGCTACTGATATTGAATTGAACTAAACAAACACTGATGAGCTCTCATTAAAGCCCCATGTCAGCACATTGTTTTTATTAATATCTGCGGATTACATCTGAGTCAACTATTTTATCACCCACATACCTTTATAGTCATTAGAATATCAAGTCTCGCCGGTGTGTCTTATTTTTCACGATTCCACGCTGTTTTTGAATCATGGAAACAAAACCCAGTACTACGTATCAGGATTGTTCATGTTAAAACAGTCCTTTTTATTGCACAGACTGCCTGGGTTTTTATAACATATACAGCTACAAGAATTCGAAATCACGTTCCCCGCTGATAACTTTCTTTGAAAGAGACATGAATACAAAAAAAATATTCATACATGTATATTTCACTCTATGTATAAATTACAAGTGTGGCGCACAAACATCTATGGAAATTCAAAGGTTTCTCAAAGTGTTGTGATATTGTCAGTATAATGTGTAATTTACATTTCACTGCTATTCATCGTTACTTTTCTGAAGAATATACATTCTGCTTCCAGGGAAAGCACATGTGCACAGTGGTAGATGGCACAGTTGGATAGACTTAGTAATAAGTTGTAAGTGAAAAAAAAACTGCAGTTAGAGATTTCTGAGAACTGTCACATGTGGTTGGCCATCAAACAATTGCATTATTTTTTGAGACTACTACACCTAATGCATCATTCACCCAGCATGCTTCATAATATGCATTAGGCTACGGTCACACTTGGGAGGTTGCATCCATTTGACGGATGCGTTACAGGATGTATTATTTTGGCTTGCGTTTTAATGCATTTTGTGCCATGTTTTGGTGCCAAAAATAACGCATGCGTTAACGCATGATACAAATATGTGCCATGCATTAACAGATGCGTTAATGCATAGGCTGGGGTCAGACTTGTTTTGGAACCCACGTTTCCAGGAATCACTAATACCGGACAGCGTTAACGGCAAGCGCTGCCTGGAAATGGGGCCCCATAGAAACCCTTTGTGTACCTTAGTTACAGCCACACACAGAGCGGCTGTAACTAAGGTACACAATGGGTTTCTATGGGGCCCCGTTTCCAGGCATCGCTTGCCATTAACGATGTCCAGTATTAGCGATTCCTGGAAACATGGGTCCCAAAACAAGTCTGACTCCAGCCATAGGCTAGCTTTTGACTTTTTTTTGTTTTTTAGGCTAGCCACACCCCTCAGCCAATTAAAAGCCCTGGTCATTGAAGGGTATTGCCATTAACCATTTTGTGTGTCATTTGTGAATGACACACTGTTCATGGAGGTTCGCTATCTCATGTTACTTAGCGGCAGTTGCGACATGCCAGACGTAGTCGGCTGTGGGTCCATGAAGTCAACTTGAGGAGACCCCAATATGACTCATTCTATGTCCTCTACCAGCAGTTGAGGGCTTTCCCAGTGAAATTCCAGAGATTCCTGAGGATGCATGACTCAACATTTGATGTTCTCCTTGGTCTGGTTGAAGAAGACATCTGTCGCCAGGATACAAGGTGTTGGCGAGCCATATCCCAAGCAGAGAGATTGGTAGTGACCATGAGGTAAGTTTTTTGGGTCATTACCCTTTTTACCAGCACACACACTGTACACATGTTATGTCTCCATGACTCAACAGTACATCATGTCATGTGTGTGTTCATTGCTAACTTTGGGTCCCTTATCATTGCAGGTACTGGGCGACTGGAGAAATTTATCCTTTACTACACTATCAGTTCAGCATTGGGCGATCCACCATCTGTGGCATTGTGCCTGATGCATATGGACAAAATTGCAGCCCCTGGTCTTGCCATCACCAACGCCCGAAATATGGCTGCAATATGCCAACTGTTTTGCCTAGGTGTCTCAATTTCCCAACTGTATTGGGGCCCTTTATGGCCAGCATATACAGATCTGCAAACCACCAAATAGTAGCACCAACTTTACAATTATAAGTTTTTTTCAATTGTTTTAATGGTCGTTGCAGATTCTCAAGGGAGATTTGTTACTGTGAACATTGGGGCGTATGGGCGCAAAAACGACTCACATGTCTTCAAAGACAGCAACATGGGGAAAGCCCTATATCATAACCGCTTCAACATCCCCCAACAATGCCCTTTACCTGAAACAAAGGTGCCCAGTCTCCCCTATGTGCTTGTAGCAGATGAGGCTTTCCAGCTGTCCATAAACCTCATGAAGCCTTATGCCAGCTGCACTCTCACCCAGACTCGGCGTAACTTCAATACCTGGTTAATATGTGGAGTGTGCATTTGGGATCTTGTCCTCAAAGTGGCGTGTGCTCCTCTCATGCATTCAATTGCACCCCCACAACGTGGATAGTGTCGTGAAGGCATGTGCCTACTTACATAATTTTGTCTGCCTGCATGACCCCCTCATAGTGGACCCCTATGAATGGAATTTAACCCTGATTGGGCTCCAAGATTTGAATGGCCGTTCTCCTGTGGCAGCCATGGAAATGCGGAATCAATTTGCAGAATACTTCATGACTGGCGTTGTCAGATACCCAGTCTTGTGCGTGATGAGTAGTCCTATTGTGATGGTGTCACATAGCACTCACTGATCTCAGAGAGACCAGTCGAGGAAAACACTGCGGGCAGCCGGCAAAAGCACTCAAACATAGTGAAATCTTAGGTGCATTGCCTCCTGGGAATTGACTGAATGGGCCACTTAATATGGTGGTTATGGTGGTTTCCGCAAGGAGCCACCCCAAGGCTAGGTCCTTCACTGGAGGGATATATGGCTAGTTCCGTGTTTGAGACTCCTAAACAAGGCTCATTGGACTCTATTTGCATATTCGTAATTCCCAGGGGGCAATGCGCCTAGGATTTCACTGTAATAGAAGGAGAAGGGAGGAGGGAAATTTCAGCTCACCAGGTGTAATCACTGGAACTCCGGCTGCAGTAGACGGTGCATGGACACAGTCCTGGCTTTGGACCGAGATGCAAATCCGAAATGAAATATAAGAGTCCAGCACTCAAGTCTTTGCTTCTGATTCTTTATTAGAAATTCAATACCATCACATCAAGGGCAACCAGTGTGTACACCGACGTGTTTCAACAGATATAGTCTTAGTCGTGGCTCAGAGGTGCAACCCAACATTTGGCTTTAAATATCCTCTTCATTAATTCACACCAGTGATACAATTAATTATAAAACACCTGAAGACGATTTACATAGACCAGACATATACAACATGTATCCATGACATAGAAACTTCATTAAAACCTCAATATAATGTAAGAAATGATTCATGGAAAAATTCACTGGTTAGAGAACTCCAAACTATACCACAATTTATCAATATTGAATGATAAGGTCCTGTCTCTTATTAAGCCCTAACAGGACTCTTGTGTCCAACGTAAATATCCAGTACAATTTGCGGGTGAATAACTTACGTTTAATATCTATTCCCCTAAATGAGTTGAATACTCTTTCTATCCCTAAGAATTGCAGTGTGCTCGTATCACCTCTATGCATCATTGAAAAATGACGTGATACCGTAGAAATATTAATATCATTAGAGCTACTGGAATCTGAAATGTGCCTACAGATGTGTCTTTTTAGTTCTACTGTTTTGCACCCGACATACTGAATTTTACATAGTGTGCATTCAACAAGACCACATTACTGCAGGTGCAGTTAATGTAGTTCCTAATAAAATACTTTCTGCCACTACTGCATGATTCCAATGTCTCAGATCTTTGCACAAAATTACATGCTTTACATTTGTTATGACCACATCTTTAAAAACCCTTCAGCTCCATCCAGGTGCTACCTGAATTACTGTGAGGAGACTGGAATAGACTGGGGGACAGAATAGTGCCCAAAGTTGGGGCTTTTTTTGTCACAAACTGTACCGGATTATTTTCTAAAATTTGTGTTAGTTTGGGAACACGGTTAAGGATGGGTAGATATTTTTTAATTATCTTCAAAATTTTGTTATATTGTGGGCTGTAAGCAGTGGAAAAGGTGACAAAATTCTCTATGCCTATATTCCAATAGTTCTTTTCTATCGATTTTATTTACCACCAAATTAGCTCTATTTAGAATGCCTTTGCTGTATCCCCTTCTACTCAAACAATCTCCCACTGCCTTTGCTTCCCCTCTATAAACCCCCGGGTCAGTACAATTACGTTTGACTCTTATTAATTCTCCAATGAGAATATTCTTATTAAGATGACCCGGGTGACAGGAGCCAGCATTGAGAATCACATTTGCGGCTGTCGGCTTTCTGTATGGTTAGATGTTTACCTTATTCTCCCGTGCATCACCGATTAAGGTGATGTCAAGGAAATGTAATTCTCTCTTATTGAAGATGTGGGTGAAGCGGAGTTTAAAGTTATTATTGTTGACATATTTAATAAATTCCTCTATACCCTCGATAGGTCCCTTCCAGACCAGCAATGTATCGTCTATGTACCTGGCGTACCAGACAATACTGGCCTGAAAGGGATTATAAGAATTGAACAGAAACTGTTCCTCCCATACACCCATTACAATGTTTGCTGACACAGGTGAAAATTTTGCGCCCATACTAACACCCCTTCTCTGCAATAAAAATGTTTTGTTGAAGGCAAAATAATTGTGAAGTAACACAAAATCGCCAGCCATCACAATAAACTCCTGCAATGGGGGAGAATATGCACTATATTTTTCTAGTGCATATGTTAGGAAACTAATGGCAATCTGATGTGTAATGGATGAATATAGGTTTATTACATCACAGCTCAGCCATCAAAATTCCTCATTCCATTGGAAATCTGCAAACGACATTACAACACTCTTTGTATCTTTTATGTAACCCGGTAGATCACACATCAAGGAGTTAAGGTGTTGTCAACCTATTCTCCTAAACTCGCTCACAGAGATTTAATTCCTGACACAATAGGATGGCAGGAAGGAGGAAACTTGTCCTTATGGACCTTCAGAAGAAAGTGGTAAATGTGGATTACTGGTGACTCAACTATGAGGTATTTGGTGATTTTCTCATTCAAGACACCCATATGAAAACCTATGTTTAGTAAATCCGATAGTTTTTCTGAAATTTTTTAGTAGGATCACATGGACGTTTTCATACACCTCCCCATTACTAAGATCTTCCATTACAATATTATGATATTAGCCCGCATTCATCAAAACCACTGCCCCACCTTTGTCTGAGACTCTTACAATTAGATCTTTATTGCTGTAGAATTCAGACATCACAATTCTCTCATTCACTGTGAGATTATCCCCAATGCTATCCTGTTTCAAATCTAGTACAACTAATTCTTTCTCTACCAAATCTTGGAAATTGTCTAAAATTTCTGCTCTGGATTTGACAGGATAGAAATGGGGATTTCCCACAGTGAAATTAACCTTCTCATTAGTGATATTAACCCTGCAATTCAGTACTCTCAATACAAAGAGTGATATTAATTCATTAAACAGAGGAATACAGGTGTTAATCACAGATTCATTCGTCACGGTAGGATTAGTGTTACTGGGGTCCACATCAAAAAAGTGACATTTCAGAGTAATGTTCCTTAATATCCAGCAGAGTTTGTAAAATGTCAAAATTCCTGCAGGGAAAAATGCCCAAACCCCGTGACAAAAGGGCAAGCTGGATATCGGAAACAACATAACTAGATAGATTAATTACAGGACAATCTAAAACTGCGATCTCAGATTGCGGTTTCCACATCTCTTAAACCTTCCCCATTTGAAGGAAACATGGAAAACACACATGGACATTCTTTGCACATGTGCATGGACAAACAGAGGTCTATTAAAAATGTACTGAAATAAAGAAGCGTAATGTTTATTTGTATTACAAATTTGAAAAATAAGTTTTTATTGATAGCATGTACCACAATCAGTCCATTTGCACGAGATATATGACGGGCCATGTGGCAAGGAGATTATGGGCCAGTAGCCACAAGGAAGTCAATGTACAGTGGACAGTAAACATTACACATTACTCGCTTGGCTGCAGATTCAGATGCTGTTTGCAGCATTTTCCTGTGAGCTCTGCAAAAGCGCATATCTTGGAGATCTCTGTGGAGCCGGCGACTGCGGTAAGCGTCCGGTTGCCATAGAGATTAATAGACAGGGGGCGCATAGCGTTTCCTGCTGGTAATGCTATGCGCTACTCCGGCCAGAATCTAAGTTTCTGCCAGATCCTGCAGGCTCAGGGGAAGAAGCAAATCTGACCCTAGCCTAAAGGTACCGTCACACGCTAGGATATAGGTGAACGATATAGTTAGGCGACTGGGATTTTCTTGGTCTTCAATAGCTAGCTTAATACAGTTTAGCTGATGTTGATGGTAGAGCATTTGTTCAGTCATGCTGTTAGAATTATCCACCAAATCTAAATATGGAGCTTCAAAGGTTTCCACTCTTTTGACCAACATGTTTAAGGTCATCTCTCAGACCCGTAATTTCTTTGAGTAACTGCTTCATAGGCTGGGGTCACACTTGCGTTTTTTTCATGAGTTTTTGGAGACCTGAGTTTTTAAAAAAGCATGTAAAAACGCACCCATAGGCCCCCATGTTAAAAAATGCATGCCCTAATAGCAAAAACGCATGTGTGACAGTACCATGCGTTTTTGTGTGCGTTTTTGCAATTATGTGATTAGCTGACATCAAAAACGCATGCAAAAACGCATGGTACATTAGTACCATCCAAAAACGCATGCGTTTTCTAAAAAACGCATGCGTTTTTAAAACAGCACCAAAAAATAGTGCATGCACTATTTTTGGGTGCTGATTTAAAAACGCATGCACAAACGCAGGGTGCCATCAGACACCTTAAAAAACGCATGCAGAAACGCATGTGTTTTTTTAAGGCACTATTCAGCAGATTTGCTCATCACTACTGTTCAGTGAACAAGTACCTTGACAGTGATCATGTATCTAATGAGCAATCACGTACCTGATCAGTGGTAGGTTGCAAAAAGAAGGGGATGGTGACAGGGAGGATTATGAAAGAACAGGTACAGGAATTGGTCTACACACAGGAAAAGAACATGAACATGAGGACATCAGATCACAGAGGGTGGCGTCACAAGCAGAAATCGTTGGTCGCATCACAAATCCCAGCAAGATGTTGATGTAGACCAGCAAAGGAATCACTCTCCACACTCCATAATGGGATAAGACTGAGGAGAGGAAACTTATTGGTTTAATCATGCATCACTGACCCATCGCTCTAATCAGGGCTTGGGGTGACACTATCATTGCTGAGCTCCAGCCTATGATCAGTGCTTTTGTAGCACCATTCATAGCTGGTTTTTAATACTACAGGCAATTTCATCGCTGTGATTGGCTTTTCAAAATTGAATAGCGAATCACAGTGACCGTAGCTGCAAAGTGGACATGCCCCTCCCTGTGTCGATGAGCTCTTGCGCCCTGCTGACAGAATAAGAAGGTACCTTCACACAATCATCATTGCTTCAGCCATGGTGCTGCATTTTAGCCATGATGTACCTATTCATCCAAGGCTGGTAAGTACATACGATCTAAAACGTATAGGTTGGTCAAAAGTGGTGAAGGGGTTAAAGGAAATCTGTCAGCTGGTTTTTGCTACCTCATGTGAGAGCAGCATAATGTATACAAAGAGATCCTGAGTCTTATGATGTATCACTAAAGGCCCCATTACACGGTACGATATCATGAACAATATCGCTGAAACATCACGGGTTTGGAGTCTTTGAAACGACATCGTTATGGACGTTGTTGTGTGTAACACCAAGATATGACTATGATAAATCGTTGGATCGTTGATCGCAGATTTGAGAACATGTTCTTAAATCAAACAATCCTTGATCAGCCAACCTGCTGCATCGTTGTGTGTGACACTGCGATAACGATGTCGCCTACTCACAACAGTGAACAAGTATCGCTCGCTGGGTTATGCAAACGATAGCTGCTTGCTACATCATTGGTGCGTCGTTCACGATATCTAGACATGGGACATCTCACCAACGATGTCAAAAAGATGTCCCTACAAACGAGATCGCTAACGATCTCGTTATGTGTGACTGGGGCTTTACATGAGACACATCGATGAATTCTGTGTTTTATCTACTACAGCATAATGTCCTCAGAATTATATAACAGAAACCTGTCAACAGGATTCTGTTAAATGTTATTTTTGCAATATGTTTACCTCTGAGCTGTAATTTTACATATCCGTATTGCTGTGATACTAGATGTGAAGCACACTTTTATGTACAATCCTTCAGTTATCTGTTAAAAGTTAACTTGACATAGAGCAGACAAAATAGCGATCAAATAATGGTGCGATAATTATTAAACATTCCTAGCGAGATTAGTGTTTACATGCGTTTTGGTTTTGTCACAGTTTGTAGCAACAGATGACATCAGAGAAAGTCTATAGAAAACACGTCACTTCTGGATTTAATCAATGTGTTGGTACAAAAACTGTTGAGCATAAATCAGCCCTAAAAACGCCCAGTTAACCAGCCTTTAGAGTCTATATCCCTTTCCAAATGCTCCCAGCTCTTTCATGACCTGTAATTACACATGTATAAATACAAGTACCCAAACTGAGGCAACTAGCTAACCCAAGAGGCCTGCCTAATGCAACCATTTTTGAAATGAAGAGTCTCTTAATTCATCTGTATATTTGAAGTATCACAGGAACAATTTAAAATATATCAAGTTCAAACTACTGAAGATCTGATGAGCCTTCGGATGGCAGCAAATGAAAGCCAAAGTTTGATTTTTTTAGTATCTGCATCTCTGTTTACGTGTTATGTGCAACCAAAATGCCACATTCCAATGTTGTTACTACAGGTACAACAGCATATGAAAAATAAGTAATTTTCTCGGTGTAAGGCTAGGGTCACACTTGGAGGGTGACCCACGCATGACGCCTCCGCTAACAACTTTAAATTTCCCTCACAGCGCATACGTTAACGCTATGAGCTGCCTGCCAATGCTGCCCCATAGACACCCACAGTTTACCTTAGCAGCGACCACACACGACGTACGCTTTAGCTGAGCACACAGGAAAACTCTGCAGACAGTGTTTCCTGTGCACTGTGAAAAAGCGCACATCCTGTGTGGCCGCTGCTAAGGTAAACTGTGGGATTCTATTTGACAGCGTTGGCAGGCAGCTCAAAACGTTAACGCTGCAGGGGAAAATTCTAAGTTGTTAGCGGAGGGGTCAGGCATGGGTCATGTGGCACCCCAGGGGTTAATGTGCCACAGTAACAACACCAAGGGTTAATTCCCCACTAGAGATGAGCGATGTCGATTCGAATAGTTCGCCAATCTCAAATTCGAGTTGTTTTTGGCGCTATTCGAGTCATTCGCCGAATTCGAACAATTTAGTTCAAATTCGGCGAATATCAAATATGTTCGATTTTGGTTCGAAAATGCGGCAGATGCAGTCAGAAAACTGCATCTGCCGCATTTTGAGCCAAAATAAACATTACCTAGAAGAAAGAAAGTGTTAAAAATAAAAAAATCAGGTATGCTCACCTGTCCGCGGTCCACCGAAGCCTCTGGTATGGTCCTGTGGCTTCCAGGACCTGTGGTGACGTCAGTTCTCGCGGGAAGTCCGGTCACATGACCGGAGTTCCGCGAGAACGTGACGTCACCACAGGTCCTGTAGGCACCGGACCTTGCCGGAAAGCTTAAAATAGATATCTTTATGTTTTGGACCCTTTCTTTAAGTAACTTTTACTTAAAGAAAGGGTCCGAATCATAAAAATATCTATTTTAAGCTTTCCGGCAAGGTCCGATGCTTCCAGGACCTGTGGTGATGTCAGTTCTCGCGGAACTCCGGTCATGTGACCGGAGTTCCCGCGAGAACGTCTATTTTACGCTTTCCGGCAAGGTCCTATTGCTTCCAGGACCTGTGGTGACGTCACGTTCTCGCGGGAACTCCGGTCACGTGACCGGAGTTCCCGCGAAACTGACATCACCACAGGTCCTGGAAGCACCGGACCTTGCCGGAAAGCTTAAAATAGATATTTTTATGATTCGGACCCTTTCTTTAAGTAAAAGTTACTTAAAGAAAGGGTCCGAAACATAAAAATATCTATTTTAAGCTTTCCGGCAAGGTCCGGTGCCTACAGGACCTGTGGTGACGTCACGTTCTCGCGGAACTCCGGTCATGTGACCGGAGTTCCCGCGAGAACTGACGTCACCACAGGTCCTGGAAGACACAGGACCATACCGGAGGCTTCGGTGGACCGCGGACAGGTGAGCATACATGATTTTTTTATTTTTAACACTTTATTTTACTTTATTTCACTTCCACAATGTATGTATATACATTGTGGAAGTGAAACAGCCCCACAAGCCCGGTATTTTCGTGTTCCGGGATGTTCGACGGTGTTCGTCGAGCATTCGACGAACATTCGTCGATCACCCCGTCGATTCGGCGAATCGAATCGAAGACGAACACTGGGGTGGCGGCTCATCTCTATTCCCCACACAACACACAACACTACCCTAGCACCTCCAGGCCAGAAGGGGGAGCTAAAGCTGCTTCCCTATATATTCTGGTGTGGAGAGGAAGTGAGCAGTTAGTTCAGTTCCTGGGAGAACTGAGGAAGAAGGACTGTGGTGTAAAGGAGCTGCTTTAGGCTTCCCCACGGTCCAGTGCTCAATACCAGGCCTAGCCAGGGTCTGAGGAGAGTCAATAGAAACAGGGGAACACGTCTGGGAGACTGAGTTACCCCATATCTCGCCCCGGAGGAGCGCAAAGACCGGATATCGGATCCGAAACTGACTGACACAAGCAGCACAGTAAACACCGGACTAGTGGAAGTTATAGATCTGCACTGTACCACAGTGAAGCAACATGGCGGGGTCAGAAACACACGGATAAGACTCAGGTTGCTCAACAAGGGGGTATCTGTGAGGAGAGACAGGGCCGGCAGCCTAGCTAAAGTGGCAGGAGGGCCACACACACAGCACAGGAGTGGGAAGCCAAGGACCCAGTCAGAGTGGGAGCAACCTGGCCCCGGTACAGACTCCGTGGACATTACTCTGCTGAACAACAACTACAGTAATGACTTGGAAAACTACAAAACCATGAGTCTGTGTAATCCTTGCGTTCAAGCCCTACTTCCCCTCACAAACTGCTATCATCTCTACCACTACCCCTACCCTGCACTGCATAATTCATAGACTATTATCACCACTGCCCCGGGGAACCAGGCTCTGCCCACAAAGAGCCGTTACATCACTGGCTGCCAAACATCATCCCTGGAGGTTCTGCAGCAGCGGTGGTCACCCTGACCACAACCCATGGGTGGCGTCACAACAAACTCTCCTGAAAATACCCTCCATTACTTGTGGGCTCGGGACACGGTCCAGACCAAGACTGCCGTGATACCCCCCGTGATACCCTGGTCTGGTACTGTGTACCCCATCCAAGTGGGCTCCACAGTCACCCTCCATGTGTGACTCTAGCCTGAGGGTACCGTCACACTTGGCGATGCACTAGTGATCCCGACAGCGATACAACCTGAGCTGTAATTTTACATATCTGTATTGCTGTGATACTAGATGTGAAGCACACTTTTATGTACAATCCTTCAGTTATCTGTTAAAAGTTAACTTGACATAGAGCAGACAAACATACTGGCAGAATCAAAATAAAATGGTTAGCGATTAATCTATGAAACAGATGGCTCCTTAGCCGAGAGCTTTAGAGTCTATATCCCTTTCTAAATGCTCCCAGCTCTTTCATGACCTGTAATCACACATGTATAAATACAAGTACCCAAACTGAGGCAACTAGCTAACCCAAGAGTCCTGCCTAAGGCAACCATTTTTGAAATGAAGAGTCTCTTAATTCATCTGTATATTTGAAGTATCACAGGAACAATTTAAAAATATATCAAGTTCAAACTACTGAAGATCTGATGAGCCTTCGGATGGCAGCAAATGAAAGCCAAAGTTTGATTTTTTTAGTATCCGCATCTCTGTTTACGTGTTATATGTAACCAAAATGCCACATTCCAATGTTATTACTATAGGTACAACAGCATATGAAAAATAAGTCATTTTCTCAGTGTAAGGCTAGGGTCACACTTGAAGGGTGACCCACACATGATGCCTCCAATAACAACTTAGAATTTCCCCCACAGCGCATAGCGTTAACGCTATGAGTTGCCTGCCAATGCTGCCCCATAGAAACCCACAGTTTACCTTAGCAGCGGCCACACACGACATACGCTTTAGCTGAGCACACAGGAAAACACTGCAGACAGTGTTTCCTGTGCGCTATGAAAAAGCGCACGTCCTGTGTGGCCGCTGCTAAGGTAATCTGTGGGTTTCTATGGGGCAGCGTTGGCAGTCAACTCATAGCGTTAACGCTGCGGGGGAAAATTCGAAGTTGTTAACGGAGGAGTCAGGCATGGGTCATGTGGCACCCCAGGAGTTAATGTGCCACAGTAACAACACCAAGGGTTAATTCCCCACACAACATGCAACCCTACACTAGCACCTCCAGGACAGAAAGGGGAGCTAAAACTGCTTCCCTATATATTCTGGTGTGGAGAGGAAGTGAGCAGTTAGTTCAGTTCCTGGGAGAACTGAGGAAGAAGGACTGTGGTGTAAAGGAGCTGCCTTAGGCTTCCCCATGGTCCATTGCTGAATTCCTGGCCTAGCCAGGGTCTGAGGAGAGTCAATAGAAACAGGGGAACACGTCTGGGAGACTGAGTTACCCCATATCTCGCCCCGGAGGAGCGCAAAGACCGGATATCGGATCCGAAACTGACTGACACAAGCAGCACAGTAAACACCGGACTAGTGGAGGTTATAGATCTGCACTGTACCACAGCAAAGCAACATGGCGGGGTCAGAAACACCGGATAAGACTCAGGTTGCCTAGCAAGGGGGTATCTGTGAGGAGAGACAGGGCTGCCAACCTAGCTAAAGCGGCAGGAGGGTCACACACACAGCACAGGAGTGGGAAGCCAAGGACCTGGTCAGGGTGGGAGCAACCCGGCCCCGGTACAGACTCCGTGGACATTACTCTATGGGAAACGCACCGCCATAGATCTAATGTAAATGCCCACAGGACCTCGGACAGTGGCAGATACTATACATACATTACGTACAGTATCTGCGCAACTGTCAGGGGAGCCGCGGCTTCATTGTTAAAATTGTAGAAAGCCGACAATAGCCGGCTTACTGTAAATGGGTTATTAACCCCTGACATGCCCACAGAAGTGGGCAGCATGTCTCTGGGGGGGAGGGGCACCCTCTAGAGCAGGGGTGGGTAACTCCAGGCCTCGAGGGCCGCACATAGTCCAGGTTTTCTGTATATCCTTAGCATTTGACAGTTGGTAATTTAATCTCATGCACAGGTGATGGTTCCAACTGTCAAATGCTAAGGATATACAGAAAACCTGGACTGTGTGCGGCCCTCGAGGCCTGAAGCTGCCCATCCTTGCCCTAGAGACATGTTGCACACAACTAATATTAATATTTCATGCTTTATTAAACAGTTAACACTTTGTTCATCCCTGCGATTACACATCCTGGGCAATGCGGTTACCGCATTGCGGATCACAGAAGCGCTCCGAAACTGTAGCCTGCATGATTTTTCGCGCATGCTGCAGATCTGGAGTCGGTAACCGGATTGCATGTAGTGCAATCTGGTTACCATAATGGGCTCCTATGGGGAACGTTTCCTGATCCTGAATTTTGAAAGCTCAAAACCGGATCAGGATTTAAAATACATGCCGCATGTGTGACCCTAGCCTTAGTTTGGCATTGAAATAGCGATATCTATTCCACATAAAAGCACTGTGAGCCAGCTAGTCATATTGTACTCAAATGAGATATAAACAGCACTGAGAATGGAATAACTTTAGCTATTAATTTGTGAATTAATAGATCCAGGGTTTTCCATTTTGTAACAAGTAGCTAAAACACATAGCAAAAATAAAAGGGCGGCATCAGCAGCCTGGACAACTCCTAACTATTCCTCATTGTGCAGTGCTGAATTCAGTTTGCAAGGCACCGGAGACAGGAGGGGGGGGGGGACAGGTCCTCTTTAAAGTAAAAAAAACTTTAAATAGAAGCAAAACAAAATGGATTAAAGATAGGCTGATGGGAATATTAATAATAATGAAACTTTTATAGACTATCATGAATGTTAGATGACAGCCATTTACGTCTACATCAAAAAAGTAAATTTTACATTACTTGTAAAAAGAATTTATGAATGTACCACTTTAAGATAAATCTTTGGGCCTTTTCACATCTGCATTTGGGCAGCATTTGCCTGCATTTGCGTTTGGATGCAGTTTTACAGCTAAAAATGCATCCAAACGCATGCCTTAACGCACCCATAGGTTGCAATGCAAAACGCATTGCAAACGTATGCAAAAACGCATGTCGTTTTGCAAAAAAGCAAAACGCATGCCCAAAACGTGGGCTGATGCGTATAGGGCTGCATTTGTAACAACGCAAGTGTCTCGCATTTCTGCAAAATGACATGCGTTTTTGCATGCATTTGCAATGTGTTTTGCATTGCAGCCTATGGGTGCGTTAGTGCATGCATTTGGCTGCCTTTTTAGCGGTAAAAATGCATACAAACCTAAACGCAGACAAAAGCAGCCCAGTCTTACATGTGAACTGGGCCATACACACGTGAACACATGCACACCTGCACGCACTAGGAAAACAGTTACGTAAATCATTGAAATCTTCAGACAAGATTGTAAAATCTGAGATGTTTTATTTACCGTGCGCTATTTATAAATTTGTGCACGTTTCAGAACTTTATACAGTACTTTAGAATTCTAATCTGCAAACACCTGAATTTTGTATTTCAAAGAGCATCAACAATATAAAGCTGTCTGTCTCTGCATGTAAGTTTTCTTCAGAACAATATGATTTAGTGGCAGCTTAACAGAATTACGTGCTTCATAAGGAAATGCAAAGTGTCCTTGTCTTTAAAAGTTCAATACAATGTCTTATGGTGGGTTTACACACACCAATTTATCTGTTCTATCTCTGACCCAATCTCTGGTTGCAGTGAAATCATGGATACATTGCTCCATTTTGTGGCTGTGTACAACATGGAGCAATGTATCCATGATATAACTGCAACCAGAGATTGGGTCAGAGATTGAACAGATAAATTGGTGTGTGTAAACCCACCATTAGCAAAGAACTTACCGTATATACTCGTGTATAAGCCGACCCGTGTATAAGCCGACCCCCCTACTTTTGCCCCCAAAACCTGGGAAAATTTATTGACTCGTGTATAAGCCGAGGGTGGACCCCAGCACAGGTATACAGCCCCCAGCAGTGTGGTATACAGCAGCCTCCCCAGTGGTATATACAGGCCCCAGCAGTGTTACAGCAGCAGCCCCAGTGGTAGTATACAGCAGCCCCAGAGGTATATACAGCAGCCCCAGTGGTAGTATACAGCAGCCCCAGTGGTAGTATACACGCAGCCCCAGTAGTATATACAGCCCCAGTGGTAGTATACATGCAGCCCCAGTAGTATATACAGCCCCAGTGGTAGTATACACGCAGCCCCAGTAGTATATACAGCCCCAGTGGTAGTATACAGCAGCCCCAGTGGTATATTCAGCCCCAGTGGTAGTATACAGCAGCCCCAGTGGTATATACAGCCCCAGTGGTAGTATACAGCCCCAGTGGTAGTATACAGCAGCCCCAGTGGTATATTCAGCCCCAGTGGTAGTATACAGCAGCCCCAGTGGTATATACAGCCCCAGTGGTAGTATACAGCCCAGTGGTAGTATACAGCAGCCCCAGTGGTATATACAGCCCCAGTGGTAGTATACATACAGCCCCAGTAGTAGTATACAGCCCCAGTGGTAGTATACAGCCCCAGTGGTAGTATACAGCTGCCCCAGTGGTATATTCTGCCCCAGTGGTAGTATACAGCCCCAGTGGTAGTATACAGCCCCAGTGGTAGTATACATACAGCCCCAGTAGTAGTATACAGCCCCAGTGGTAGTATACAGCCCCAGGGGTAGTATACAGCAGCCCCAGTGGTATATTCAGCCCCAGTGGTAGTATACAGCCCCAGTGGTAGTATATAGCCCCAGTGGTAGTATATAGCCCCAGTGGTAGTATACATACAGCCCCAGTAGTAGTATACAGCCCCAGTGGTAGTATACAGCCCCAGTGGTAGTATATAGCCCCAGTGGTAGTATACATACAGCCCCAGTAGTAGTATACAGCCCCAGTGGTAGTATACAGCCCCAGTGGTAGTATACAGCCCCAGTGGTAGTATATAGCCCAGTGGTAGTATACATACAGCCCCAGTAGTAGTATACAGCCCCAGTGGTAGTATATAGCCCCAGTGGTAGTATATAGCCCCAGTGGTAGTATACATACAGCCCCAGTAGTAGTATACAGCCCCAGTGGTAGTATACAGGGCCCCAACAGGGCCCCCCTCATAATTTGGCGCCCCACCTCACTTTCTGGGCCCCCCCGCATGCAGCGCTGCGCATATACATTACCTGTCTAGCAGCTGTCACCCTCCGATGGCGGATCGCGGCTCCCGGCTCCGGGCTCCATTTTCCTCGCTGTCTTCCTGCTTTGTGACCGGTTCTCATCGCGATGACGTCATCGCGACGCGGGCCGGTCACCTGACAAGCAGGAAGACAGCGAGGAAGATGGAGCCCGGAGCCGGGAGCCGCGATCCGCCACCGGAGGGTGACAGCTGCTAGACACGTAATGTATATGCGCAGCGCTGCATGCGGGGGGGCCCAGAAAGTGAGGTGGGGGCGCCAAACTTTGAGGGGGCCGTATTGACTCGCGTATAAGCCGAGGGGGGGACTTTTCAGCCCAATTTTTGGGCTGAAAAACTCGGCTTATACGCGAGTATATACGGTAATTAAATACTTCAACTTCATTTCTTGACACATTAAGCAGGGATATGGCCTTGTTCACACATACCATTCGTTTTTGCCTTAAATCTGTTTTTGGGAACATTTTGGACTTTTTTTTTCAAAGTCTAAAAACGCATATGCGTTAACACATGGTGCACTTAAGTGTCAATGCGTTTTTAACAACACATGCATTTTTGTTCAGCATCCCAAAAAACACTGCATGCAGCGTTTTTGGGTGCTGTAAAATAAGCATGAGTTTTTTAAAAAACGCATGTGTTTTTTTAACATGTGGCCCTATGGGAAACGCATGCATTTTTGCATGGCACATATAGGCACCATGCGTTAACGCATGCGTTTCTGCATGCGTTTTTGGTGAAAAAAAGTCCCAAAAGTTCCAAAAAACTTTCAGAACTTCAGGGGACACTATTGGCAACTTTAGAAAAACGGATCTGTTTTTCAAAGGGCTTAAAAAACAGATTGGTATGTGTGAACAAGGCCTATATTAGGTATTTACATCATATGTCATTTTGGCTCAGTGGTTAGCACTGCAACCTTGTAGCGCTGGGAACCTTGGTTCAATTCCCATCAAGGACAACATCTGCAAGGAGTTAGTATGTTCTCCCCGTGTTTGCGTGGGTTTCCTTCCACACTCCAAAGACATACTGATAGGATGTGTAGATTGTGACTAGGAATGAGCAAGTATACTCGCTACTATTCGGTACTCGCCAAATAGTAGGGTACTCGGGCTACTCGTTACTCTGCGAGTATCCTTGTGATTACTCGCAGAGTAACGAGTCCAATGTAAATCAATGGGAAATGCAATTCCTCTGCTGCTGGACCCTATAAAGAGGTCTGGCAGCAGAGTAAAAACCTGCAATTCCCCACTTCATTGTTTAAAAGCCAGTGGTAAAAAGCTGCCGGCTTTTAAACAATGCTGAAGCCCCCTACTGGCGTCCCCATCACCTGACAGCAGGATCCTCCGCTCCCCCCACCGCCTCCCCACCCTATCCTAACTTAGGATCGGGTGGGGAGGCTGCGAGGGGAGTGGAGGATCCTGCTGTCAGGCAGAAGGGGAACGCAGAACCGACCGGTACAATCCGGGAGAATTCGGTTTGAAGACCTGATTGTCCCGGATTGCACCGGTCCGGAGCAATCCGGCACCATAGAGCCCCATGTTATGGGGCGCCGTATTGCACCGGACCGCTGCAATACGGGAGAATCTGGTTTTAAAACCAATTTGAAAACCGGATTCTCCTGGATTGTACCAGTCCGATGCAATCCGGCGCCCCATAACATCTCTATGGTCCCGGATTACACCGGACCGGTACAATCCGGGGGAATCCGGTTTTCAAACAGGTTTTCTATGTGACGCCTTCCCGTCTGTAGTTTCAAATGAACAGCTGACTCCGGTCAGCTGTTCATTTGAAGTAGCGATGCTGGCCTGGCAGAGTTCATGTAAGTTCATGCTTGCCTGCATGAACTGACATGAACTTTCACACGCCAGGGTGCACAGCTCTGCTATATTTCTGGTAGAGGTTCTCTACCAGAGATGTAGCAGAGCTAAAGAAGAACCATGGATTGGACTACCTCGGATGAAGAGGATTTTTTTAAAATAAAGATGGAGTCCCTAAGTGTGTTTTTTTTTTCAAACAAAAATAATTTTTCTTGGTGTTGTGGTTTTATTTAAACAATTTAATAGAAATTCATGGGGAGCATGTCTAATATTGGCGTGACCCCATGAATTTCGGGCTTAGGGCCAGGTGATAACAAAAAGCTGGTCCTACCCCTTTTATTACCCAGTGAGCCACCACACCAGGGCCCTGGAAGAGTTGGGTTCAGTGCCAGAACATGGCTCTTCAATGAACGCGCTATTTTCTGGGGAGGCTGCGGGCTGCCATTTGCAGCGGGGGATGCCCAGAAGGCTTGGGCCTCCCTGCGCTGCGGATTCCAGTCCCCAGCTGCCTAGCTGGACCTGGCTGGACATAGAAATTGCCCGGAGCCCCATGTATTTTTTTTTATTATGTTATGAAATTCATGAAATAATAAAAAATAAGGGCTTCCCGATATTTCTGTGTCCAGGCAGGTCCAAATAGTCAGCTGGGGGTTGGGGTCACCCCGTTGACCTGCCTGTGATCCGGCTGGCATACAAAAATACAGCGAATACCTCGTCAAATTTTTCACAGTAAGATCTATGGCGCTGCGCTGGCCATAGATCTACTGTAAAATCCTGCAGGACCTAGGACAGCGGCACATAGTATACGTACATGACGTATACTATGCGCAACTATCAGGGGAGCCGGCAGCTTCATAGGTAAAAATGTACAGAGCCGACAGGAGTCGGCTATACTGTACAGGGAATATTAACCCCTTACATGCCCACCTGAGTAGGTAGCATGTCTCTAGGGGGGATGGGCACCCCCTAGAGACATGATGGGCAACATTATTATTAACATTATAGCTTTTTTCATAGTTTTAGCACTTTGCTTATCCTGGGGGATAAGCAAAGTATACGGTAACCAGATTGCTCAGGATTATTCATCCTGAGCAATCCAGTTATCGCAATGTGGGGCACAGAACCGCTCCAAAAACTGCAGCTTGCATGATTTTTCACGCAGGCTGCAGAGCCGGAGTCGGTAACCGGATTTCTTGTAAAGCAATCCACTTTTTATAATAGGCTCCTATGAGGAGCATTTCCTGTTCCGGTTTTGAGCTTTTTAAAAGCGCACGTTTTTGGTACTTGTCCAAGATCGCATAGGAGATGTCACACAGGAAGATATCGGCAGGCAACGCAACTACGATGTTGTATGCCCCTATTTTGCGCTGGGTATGAGCAACCCAGGGAACGAGCATTTAACATTGGAGTGAATAGGGGAAGTTACGCTCCAAATTGTAGTTGCGCCGTCACACAGCATGATCATGCCAGATCGCATATGCAATATCGTACGGTTGAAGAGCATGCACATTCTTCTTGCAATATCGTAGGTACGATTTTTTCCCGTCGCATTGCCCATTTATACGATACAACGCACGAACGATATCAACTGCAACGACCGTACCACGTGAATTTTTGTCAATGTTGCATTGCGATATCGCGACGTATAAAGCGGCCCTAACATTGAGCTATATACCCAACTAGCTGTAGAACTTGCCTGAGCAAGCTGGAAGGGGTGAAGCCATATTCATCCATGATGGGGGAAGGGCTAACCAGAGGGGAAGATCCATGTTCATCCATGAAGGGGCGAGGATAACCAGAAGGGGTGGGACCATATTCATCCATGAAGGGGGCAGGGATAACCAGGGGTGGCAGAGCCATATTATTCCATGAAAGGGTAACACTATTTAAGAGGCCAGAGCTACTGTATGTACACACATATAAATACGTACAAACACTCAGCTTTATATATTAGATCTTGTTGAAATTTTATAACACAAAATGAATATCTGCCATGCCCATCAGTATTTGCAGTAGATTCGGCAGGTTTGTTATTAAAATGTTTATCTTTTTTGTAATTTCTATAAGTTTAGAATGGCCATTATATCTGTTTGTATTATGTAGATTAGTTCTCCCCATCGGTGAGAAATAAACTACCATCAGCCAAGTCAGAAATTCCTCCAATAAGAAGATCCATTTATAGACAGCTGTTATAGGGCATATTTCCTATATGAGTAATGAGAAGGGTGTTGATTGGCTTGTTGAGAAGCATAGATTAGGGGTGCCATTCTGCAACCTGAATCCATATGTCATTCTGTGCAGCCTCCACCCATCTAATACAAACACTCTTACCTGTGTGTAGCTGTTTTTATGTAGTTTCCATAACAAGGAAAACAGGGATGATGCAGAGTTATTCCTGTGTCCTCAATCAATTAGGAGATTAGTGACCCCCCATCTATCTTTATTACTCCAGAGAGATATGTGCAGATCCAGAGAAACTAAAACTCCCATCAGTGCCGGGACAAGGCATTTTGGTGCCCTAGGCAGGTAAGGCAAACGGCGCCCCCCCCCCCCCCCCCCCCGAAATATGTCTGGGAATAAAAATGTCAGCATACTTTGAAAGTAAATTTAATTTAACGGGGACCTATAAAAGGTTCGTGCAACCACACTACAGAGACATACTGATAGGTTGTTTACATTGTGAGCCCCAATGGGGACAGTGTTCATGATGTATGTAAAGTGCTGTGAAGTTCATAGTGTAATATAAATGCAAAAAGTATTATTCTTAATATTATGTCACAATACCAGGATCTGAGGATCTTCTATTTCGAGGTCAGGGACTCTCTGATGCCATGTTGCTGCTTGTCTCGCTGTTGTCCTCTTTTGAAACTGCAGTGCGGTGGACAAGAGAGCATTAACTGGTTAATAACAAGAAGTATGGAGTGTGTACTGAGCCATAAACCCTCCCCTTACCATGAAGTATGGAGGGTGTACTGACTGAGCCATAAACCTCCTCATACCATGTCCAGCAGACATTGTAGGATTACTACCCATATATAATCGTGTATAACCCGACCTGTGTATAAGCCGACGCCCCTACTTTTGCCCCCAAAACCTGGGAAAACCTATTGACTCGTGTATAAGCCGAGGGTGGACCCCAGCACAGGTATACAGCCCCCAGCAAAGTGGTATACAGCAGCCTCTCCAGTGGTATATACAGACCCCAGTGGTAATACAGCAGCCCCAGGGGTAATACAGCAGCCCCAGGGGTAATACAGCAGCCCCAGGGGTAAAACAGCAGCCCCAGGGGTTATACAGCAGCCCCAGGGGTAATACAGCAGCCCCAGGGGTAATACAGCAGCCCCAGGGGTAATACAGCAGCCCCATGGGTTATACAGCAGCCCCAGGGGCAATACAGCAGCCCCAGGGGTAATACAGCAGCCCCAGGGGTTATACAGCAGCCCCAGTGGTATATACAGGCCCCAGCAGTATATACAGCAGCCCCAGTGGTATATACAGGCCCCAGCAGTATATACAGCAGGCCCAGTGGTGGTGTATACAGGGCCCAGTGGTGGTGGATACAGGGCCTAGTGGTGTATACAAGACCCAGTGGTGTATACAGGGCCCAGTAGTGTATACAGGGCCCAGTATGCGGAGGCTGGGGGGGGGAAGCGCGCCTTTGCACACTCACCGCAGCCGCCGTCACCGTGCGTCTGCTGTAAGGCTGCTTTCACACTGCGTTTTTCTGTGATCCGTGGCTGTCCGTTGTAAAACAGACAGCCACGGATCAGATTTTGGCCCCATGTTATCCTATGGGCACGGTTCACATCGGATTTGGCCTTATTGGCATCCGATTTTTGTCGGATCCGATTCTGGCCGATTTTTTTGCTGTGCCCAAAATCGCAGCCTGCTTCGATTTTTTGCACAGCGGGTCAAATCGGACCGAATTGGATCCGACCTGATCCGTGCCAAATAAGGCTGCTTTCACACAGCGTTTTTGTGCTGTCCGAGGGGATCAGACTTTTTGCAGCACCCCTCGGACAGCAACTGATCCAAACTGATGACTGCAATCGGATGCCAAATAGGCATCCGATCCCGATGTTTTGCAGCATCAGTTTGGATCCTCTCCCTGCTCCTCCTGTCACCTTGTCCCCCTCCTGTCACCCTTCTCCCCTCTGTCTGCCCTCTGTCTCCCCTCTGTCCCCCCACTTTGCAGCCCCTCTTTGCCCCCCTCTTTGCAGCCCCTCTTTGCTGCCCCTCTTTCCCCCCTCTTTGCAGCCCCTCTTTGCAGCCCTCTTTGCCCCCCTCTTTGCAGCCCCTCTTTGGACCCCCTCTTTGCTCCCCTCTTTGCCCCCCTCTTTGCTCCCCTCTTTGCAGCCCCTCTTTGCTCCCCTCTTTGCAGACCCTCTTTGCCCCCCTCTTTGCTCCCCTCTCTGCAGACCCTCTTTGCCCCCCTCTTTGCAGCCCCTCTTTGCAGCCCCTCTTTGGACCCCCTCTTTGCCCCCCTCTTTGCTCCCCTCTTTGCAGCCCTCTTTTCCCCCCTCTTTGCAGCCCCTCTTTGCAGCCCCTCTTTGGACCCCCTCTTTGCTCCCCTCTTTGCAGACCCTCTTTGCCCCCTCTTTGCAGCCCCTCTTTGGACCCCTCTTTGCAGACCCTCTTTGCCCCCCTCTTTGCTCCCCTCTCTGCAGACCCTCTTTGCCCCCCTCTTTGGACCCCCTCTTTGGACCCCCTCTTTGCTCCCCTCTTTGCAGCCCTCTTTGCCCCCCTCTTTGCAGCCCCTCTTTGCAGCCCCTCTTTGGACCCCCTCTTTGGACCCCCTCTTTGCCCCCCTCTTTGCTCCCCTCTTTGCAGCCCTCTTTGCCCCCCTCTTTGCAGCCCCTCTTTGGACCCCCTCTTTGCAGACCCTCTTTGCCCCCCTCTTTGCTCCCCTCTTTGCAGACCCTCTTTGCCCCCCTCTTTGCAGCCCCTCTTTGCAGCCCCTCTTTGGACCCCCTCTTTGGACCCCCTCTTTGCTCCCCTCTTTGCAGACCCTCTTTGCCCCCTCTTTGCAGCCCCTCTTTGGACCCCTCTTTGCAGACCCTCTTTGCCCCCCTCTTTGCTCCCCTCTCTGCAGACCCTCTTTGCCCCCCTCTTTGGACCCCCTCTTTGGACCCCCTCTTTGCTCCCCTCTTTGCAGCCCTCTTTGCCCCCCTCTTTGCAGCCCCTCTTTGCAGCCCCTCTTTGGACCCCCTCTTTGGACCCCCTCTTTGCCCCCCTCTTTGCTCCCCTCTTTGCAGCCCTCTTTGCCCCCCTCTTTGCAGCCCCTCTTTGGACCCCCTCTTTGCAGACCCTCTTTGCCCCCCTCTTTGCTCCCCTCTTTGCAGACCCTCTTTGCCCCCCTCTTTGCAGCCCCTCTTTGCAGCCCCTTTGGACCCCCTCTTTGGACCCCCTCTTTGCTCCCTCTCTTTGCAGCCCTCTTTGCAGCCCCTCTTTGGACCCCCTCTTTGCTCCCCTCTTTGCAGACCCTCTTTGCTCCCCTCTTTGCAGACCCTCTTTGCCCCCCTCTTTGCAGACCCTCTTTGGACCCCCTCTTTGCTCCCCTCTTTGCTCCCCTCTTTGCAGCCCCTCTTTGCTCCCCTCTTTGCAGACCCTCTTTGCCCCCCTCTTTGCTCCCCTCTTTGCAGACCCTCTTTGCCCCCCTCTTTGCAGACCCTCTTTGGACCCCCTCTTTGCAGACCCTCTTTGCCCCCCTCTTTGCTCCCCTCTTTGCAGACCCTCTTTGCCCCCCTCTTTGCAGCCCCTCTTTGCAGCCCCTCTTTAGACCCCCTCTTTGGACCCCCTCTTTGCTCCCCTCTTTGCCCCCCTCTTTGCTCCCCTCTTTGCAGACCCTCTTTGCAGACCCTCTTTGCCCCCCTCTTTGCTCCCCTCTCTGCAGACCCTCTTTGCCCCCCTCTTTGCAGCCCCTCTTTGCAGCCCCTCTTTGGACCCCCTCTTTGCAGACCCTCTTTGCCCCCCTCTTTGTCCTCCTTCTGCAGAGCTTAAAAATAAAAAAATCATCATTCTCACCTCTCCACGACACCCGCGCTGCTTCCAGCTTCTCTTCTTCTGATGCACAGGACCTAGCGTGATGTCACAGTCACATGACCGGTTACCGCGGTAACCGGTCATGTGACTGCACTGTGACGTCAGGCCAGGTCCTGGAAGCACAGAGCCGAGCGCAGGAGGCATCGCTGGATCGTGGAGAGGTGAGGATAATGATTTTTTTATTTTTAACCCTTTCATTTCACAGGATATCACTTCTGCAATGTATGAATATACATTGCAGAAGTGATATTATGGCACAGAGCGATTTTAGTGTACTGAGCATGCTCAGTACACTAAGATCGGGTCCGAGGAACTCAGCTGTTTCCTCGGATCCACGCTCCATAGGCCCCATGTTGGAGGAGAGGAGGGGCGGGCACCGGGCAGAGCTGCAGGACAGGAAGTCCCCTCCTCCCTCCTCTCTGGCCGGTGCGGCCGCCGGCTATCAGCACGGGGCCCCCCAGGGGGTACGGGGCCCTCTAGGGGGCGGGCAATGCACCCTCCACAATCACCTAGGGTCGCCTACCTATCGTCCCGGCCCTGACTCCCATCATGCTACATCACATAGTCTGCAGATCCAGAGACACTACAACTCCCGACATGCTCCATCACGCAGTCTGCATATCCAAGGACACTACAACTCCAAACATATTCAATCACACAGTCTGCAGATCCAGAGAAACTACAACTCCTAGCAGAAGCAGGAGATGGAGGAGATGAAAGGTGAAGTGAAGAGTTGGGGCGCATAGGACCTGTCTGTTAGAGTAACAGGGAAGGAAGGAGAAAGGAGGGAAAGAGGGAGGGGGTAAGGTTTGTCTTAGAGCAGACAGGGGAGTATTAAAAAGAAACCCATCCCCTCTTATGCTAATGTGCTGAATATTCCATCCCTCTGCTGCACAGATTTCCAAGGACAAATTGTAATACACGCAGCAAGAGTCATAGAGGTGGGACTCTAACTATATTTTGGGATAATTTTAAAAAGATTCTGACTTCTACCTTGGTAAACTCTGCACTTACAGTGCAAGGATAACCTAAAATTCCATACAGAGATTGCAATTAATCAGCAAGAGACGTAGAGAAGCGTATGCACTCAGAACAAGGGCTGCAAAAATATTAGGAGGGGCACCAATACACTCTGGAAAACATATGGAGGAGGACATCATAAAACATTTTTTTTTTCTAATATTAAGCCGTGGGACTCCTAGATTAGTAAAACCTATGCACTTAGTTCAAGGGCTTCCAAAAATTCAAAGGAAGGGCTCCAATACACTCTGGAAGACAGGAACAGGAGGGCCTTGGAAAATATTTTTTCCAAATATTAAGGACTGGGACTCCTAGAGTTGTAAAGCCTATGCACTTTGTTCAAGGGATGCAAAAAATTAAAATGACAGACTTCAATATAACAAAAGTAGAGGAGGGCATGAAAATTTTTTTTTTGCCCCATTTGAAAGCAGGGGGGTCCTAGACTGATAAAGCTAATGCACCATGTGCAAGAGCTGTCATAAATTACAAGATGGCTCTCTGATACATCTTCGATGACACATAGAGGAGGGCCTCAGAAATTTTTTTTTTACCTTTTAGAAGGAGTGGGACTCCTAGACTGGTAAAACCAATACACTAAGTGCAAGGGTTTAAAAACCCTGGGGGTCTACATATATGTGTAGAGGTAGGCCTCTAAAAATTATGTAGTAGGACAATATACACACTTGGGCACTTGGGAAAAATTAAGAGCGATGGTCACATCATGGCCCTTTTTTTAATATGGTGGAGGAGTAGGATGTCATAAAACAGAAGAATACATGAACTGTATACCCTTGTTTGGGTGGAAAGCAGTACATGGGAATACACCAGAAACAAAGCAACACAAAAATTGCCTTTATGCCAACAGTGCTGTCTTAGAGTGATGTTTTCAGCAACTGCTCTACAAGAGCCCTCTTGAAGGATTCCACTATGCAAGCCATTGGTGACTCCAAAAGGAGAGAAGGAAATTTCTCATTGTACCATGACAAAGGTAGCCAACCAATATAGGTTAGTGGGGAAAATGTGGATCATATGAGGGTCTTTGGACAGACAGTTACACATTAACTGTGCCATGTGGGCAAAGCTGAAAATAGGCAAAAGTTCTGTGGTGTCCCCACCAGGAGGAACAATCTCTCCTCATGCTGACTCAACTCCTCCACCACCTCCTCCTCTCCAGCCCATCCATGCCTCACAGACATGAAGCTAGGGTTGGGAGTCCCCTGTGTAGCACACAAAAATAAGTCCTCTCTCTTCTCATCCTCCTCCTCGTCTTCCAAATCATTACCCAATGTTGCCTGAGAATATTGGCTGAGCTGGGTAGTATCATCTATTGGGAAATCTGGCTCCATAGCCACCTGCTGGGCATTCAAAGCTTCCTGTTACAGATTGTACAGCGATCATTTCAACGGACAGAGCAGCGGGTTGGTTATGCTCATAATATCCTCATTACTGCTCACAATCTAGATGCAGTTCTCAAAGTTTTCCAGAACTTTACAAATGTCAGCGATCCACACCCACTCCACTGTTGTTATGTGTGGTGCCTGAGTGTCAGTCTGACAGGCATGTTTAAGCTGATATTCAGCTACTGCCCTCTGCTGATCACTAATCCTTGCCAACTTATGATATGTTGGGTTCCACTGCATGGGCAGCGCTGCAAAATCAGCAACAGCAGTAGAGGAATGTCGGAAATGGACACCAATACGGCGTACCTTCTCAAGTAAGTATGGCAAATCAGAGTATGTTTTTAGACATTTCTGGACAACTAAGGTAAGCATGTGAGCCATGCATGGAATGTATACCAGCTTGCTCAGCTTTAAAGCCACCAACAGGTTACTCACATTAGACCAGACCAGGTTGGAGGTGCAGTGGGGAGAGCCACTGGTCTGTCTGTTATTTCATCCCTTGCAACAGTTATGCTGCCGAGTGTGGTTTATGGCCACACAGATGAACTTCAGCAGAGCATGTTGCCACTTTTTCAACGCACTGCTACACAACTCCCAGATTGGGAGTGATGGGGAGGGTAATTCAGCAGAAGATGAGGAGCAGGAGGAGGAGGGGAAACTAAAAGTGGCATTTGAGGAGGCGGAAACCCTAATAGAAGTTGGACCACTATTCTTGGCATAGGTAGGATGAGTGTTGTTCCAGTTTGTGACTTTGCCCCACCCTCCACTAGGTTCACCTAGTGTGTTGTCACAGAAATGTACCATCCCTGTCCACAAAAACGTGTCAAGGTGTCTGTTGTAAGGTAGACATTCCCGGTTACAGCATTGGTGAGAGTAAAGTTGATATTGTTTAATACAGGGGTGGGGAACCATTTTTCTGCCGAGGGCCTTTTGGAAATTTCTACAATCCTTCGGGGGCCGCAAAAAATTATCAACTTGAAAATTACCTGCTATATTTGCTTAAACAATCAACTCACCTCCACTGTGGAGGGTGGAGCTGATTCTCTTTGGTGTGGATGATATTGCTCATGTTGCTTCTCAACTGCTTTTCCAGGTTTGCTAAAGTCCCAGACATCACAGGAGAGTCTGGGAGCATATACCTCACTGGGGGGACTGAGACTAGGGCATAGAGATCACTGGAGAGCTGGATTCAAAGGGTAGACAGTCGGCAAAATGTATCTGACAGCCTGAGCAGGAATCTGCCCAGGGCCCGGAAAAAAGGTCATCGAGGGCCACATTCGACCCTGGAGCCTGAGGTTCCCCACCCTTGGTTTAATGCAAGCTTTTTTAATGCGGGGATGGCTCACCAGGCAAAATAGTGGTGGTTGGGAACACTATATCATAGGGCAGCAAGAGCCAAGAGACCATGGAAAGACTCCGTTCCCACAAGCCTAAATGGCAACATCTCCACAGCTAGCAATTTGAGCATTTAGTATTTGTGCCTGTGGGTGCGTAGCTGGGTATTTACACTTTCCTTCCAAGCTCTCAGGCAGGGACATTTGGATGCTTCACTGGGACAATGAAATGAACGTGTATGATGTGTGCTGTGTCTGAGCAACTGCAGCTTGTAGGTATGAGGTGTTGGTGCCTGCTTCCTGGACAGCAGAATTTGAAGGATGTAGCAGAGGTGAAATGGTAGTGGTTTGGCCCACCTACTGGGGTCCTTGGCTGCCATGTGGTTCCGCATACTGGTGGTGCTCAGGTTGCCATTTCCCTGGCCTCTGCTCAGCTTTGTATGGCAGGTGTTACAAATAACAATGTTTTTTTGTGAAGGACTACCAGGAAACAATTTCAATACAGCAGCTGTACGCCGTCTTGCCTTGAATTGGGACCAGTGGATGTGCTTTTAGGAACAGTTGACCCAGTTCTCACTCTGGTCAAACCACTACCCCTTTGTGCCTGTGTTAATGATACTTATCTATCTTCCTCTGTGCTTCTTGACTGGCTATGCATGCCAATGGTCCAGGTTGAATTAGTGGACTCATCATTGACCACCTTGTTTTTTATCTCTCCCTCGTTCCCAGTTTTGATTGTAGGATGACCTGATGGCTACTGTGACTCTGCGACACCCCAGAGTCCAAGTGCCACAGTGTCATTATCGCCCCCGGGTGGTAGTGTCAAACTTGAAAGCAACAGAGGGTATCCACACCAGACAGAATCCGCGCACAACACCTTCTGGTCTGGGGCAGAGTTAGTTAGTTCAGTTCCTAGGAGGACTGAGGAAGATATCCTGTGGACTGGGGCAGAGTTAAGCTCATCCCAGGATAGCTAAGCCTAGCATGAGGGACCCAAGGAAGGGATCTGAGGAAGTGGAGGAAAGCCTGAGGAGCGGAGCTCACCCCAGAGGAGAAGTGCCACCGAAATGGACACTGGAGTCCGAAGCTGGGCAGGGCCTAACGACCCGACAGCCAATACCGGAAGGTGGGGAATTCCAAGTTCCCCACCCACACTGTGCCCACAGGCAAAGCAGCATAAAGAGCCCAGGAACAGCTGCCTGAGACGTGGGGCTAGTGAAGGACTGGAGTTGCCTGTGTCTGGGGCCACAAGGGACTGGGTACTCAGGTCTAGGGCGGTCAGTTGCTGGGATGTCATGGGTGGTCTGTGCCCGAGCCTGTGCCCTTGGGTGACAATAAAAAGGGGTATATTTACAGGGATTGGAGTTGTTGTCAGTCGTGACGCCAACTGTAGGTTCTGATGAAGGCACCGACGCTGCTTGGGCCTCGGGGTGATGGGCGGAAGCAAGATGGAGTGGCTCCCTACAGGAGGAGCAGGATCCCCGGGGCTAAGGGTTGTGTCGGTGGAGTAGGGCAGCACAGTCATTGCTGCACAGGGTTGGAGTAGGGGAGAGTAGTCGGTGTGGTGCAGGATGAATTGAAGGAGGGACACGCACACATTAAAGTCTTTTGGTACCTTTACTGATAACGGGTTGCAGGTACACATGTCCGGAGTGAAGGAAGACACCTTAGGATTTCCACAGCGAATAGAGTTGTAGGCCTCCTTATTCTGCTCCCTTGTTCTTAGTCTGGCAGGTATGGAACCTGTGCTGTTTCAATCCTGTTTTATAGTTTAATCTGTTATATTGATGCTTGTCTCTGCTGCCACCTGCAGGCTAGACCTTTCAATTCTTTCTGCCTTTCCTTGTCCAGCCTATGGGGGTGTGGCTCCTGCACGTGCTGTTTGTCTCTTCCTGTTTTGCCCAGTCATTAGGAGACATTTTCTACTGGAGAGAGTTCCATCCTCATAGAGCTAGAGAAGCAAAGTTTTTGACCCACAAGTAGCGACTGCAGAGACAAGCTTCATACAAGATTTCAATGCCATGTTTTGGATCATTCATCTATGGAATAAACCAGCATTGTTTTCATCCTAACGTGTGTACGCTTATCTGAGACGCTGCTCCGGGTCCTGTCTGCCCCTCTTATTGGAAGTACAAAGGTAAGAAAGAACTCTCACCCCATTATACAACCAGCATGCCTTTATCGCCTTTAAGTGGGAACAGAACAGTCAAAAACTCTGCTTGAAGGCTCCCAACAGTCAAAAACTTTGATTGAAAGCTCCTAATAGTCAAAAACTCTGCTTGAAGGCTCCCAGCAGTCAAAAACTTTGATTGAAAGCTCCTAGCAGCTAGAAAACTGCCTTACAGCCCAACATCCAGCTATAGTTCTCCATGTGCCCTGTCCCTCTGTGCATTAATCTGCCCAGCAACAAGCCTTGTGTATCTGTCTGCCTGCAGCAGTGCACGTCTGGACAAGCCTAGAGGAAGCTCTCCCACCTGCCACATCTTCTATCAGCTCTGCCTGTACTGTTATAAAGAACTGTTTTTATGCACCTGCGGTTTCCTTCTGGCCACATCGCTTCCATAAGCCTGCAGTACACTATACCTCATTACTGCACATCGGCGAGCTGCGAACCCCAAGTTTCGTCAAAGCCACCTTGGGGATCCCATCCGGGAGTTCCTGCAGAGCCGCACAGCGATTTTCGGACCCCTATTCAAAAGTTGAGTTTTTTAAAGAGACAGTACACCTTTATTCAAAATGGCCGAAAAGGACCTCGGACAGGCTCATACTGCTGAAACAGAGCAAATACAACCTGATACCGTCCACGATGAAGCCCAGGAGGCAGACCCCACGTCTCAAGCAGACCAAGTTACCCGACCAAAACGTTCTTACAAACCAACGGTAAAGGCAATTGAAAACTATCACGCTATGAAAGATGAGCTAAGTGAACGCCTGGAAGAACAGTGGGAACGCGTCGCCTCTTACATGTCGAGACTTGAACCCTCGTCAGGCGACGCCGCAAGCTTACAATCTGTTATGGAACGGCTGAACGCCGCCCATGAAGGATACAAGAGACTGTCAACAAGGTACATTGCCCTTCTAAAAGACTTTAATTCTGATGAATCCCTTTCAGACCTCAGTAAGGCGCTAGAGACGGACAAAGGGAGAGATGCCAAGGTCCGACACGCCATAAACAAGGCCGAACACCGTATCTCTCACCTGCAAGAAACCAGATCACACCGATCGACCTCATCTAAACGTTCGTCTCGGGCATCCAAGTCATCATCCTCAAGAAGTTCAACCATGAGCGACAGGATACTAGAGGCCCGCATAATAGCAGAGGAATCCAGGGTGAGACGTTCTTTCACTGAGAGAGAAGCAGAAGAAAAAAGGACAGAAGCAAGGGCAGAGGCAAAAAGGGCAGAAGCAGAGGTGGAAGCAAAAAGGGCAGAAGCAAGGGCAGAGGCAAAAAGGGCAGAAGCAGAGGTGGAAGCAAAAAGGACCGAAGCAGAAGCGGAGGCTCGAATACAGATCCTTCGGTCACAGATGGAAGAGGAGGTTGCGCTAGCTAAAGTAAGACTACTCGAGCAGGCATTGATCCAAGGTCTTGATCCAGCTAACTCGCCACCACTGGAAACGGATGATCCAGTCGATCGCACCAGAGACTATGTGCTAAACCGGGTACCTGTAGCGACCCCGGTTTACAGTACCGTCCAAGTCAACGACACCAAAACCCCCAACATACTTCTAAAGGTGCCAGTACCCTCGAAGGCGCCCGAGCTAATTAACGACAGTCGCCGAGAGATACCCTCTCAAACACAGTCACCACCACAAGATGGCAACCCAGCGTTTCCTGGCCCACCTTCACAGCTCAAGCGGTATTCGTCAGATTCTTCAAGGGCTAAACCACAGCTCAACCCTGCAGCAGCATCATTCCACCCGGAAACAGCTCATCCATTCACGCCAGGCGGCCCATACGCCCCAGGGGCATCACGAGTCGTCGTGGCAACAAGTGGTGAGAAGTCGGACATGTCCGAGTTTGCCAGGTTCATGGTGAGCAGAGAGCTAATCAGTACTAGTCTTGTGAATTTTGATGATCGTGCAGAGAACTACAGGGCCTGGAAAGCAACCTTCAAGGCAGCCATCGCCAATCTCAACCTAACCGAAGAACAGGAACTCGACCTCCTGATCAAGTGGTTGGGCCCAAGCTCTTCAAGCCGTATCAAGAGCCTCAGAACCGTCTATGTAGGACAAGCAGAAGCAGGTCTCGCCGCCGCATGGCAAAGACTGGAACGCACCTTTGGCAGCGCGGAAGCAATAGAGAAAGCCCTATTCAAGAGACTGCAGGATTTCCCAAAGATCAACCTTAAAGAAGTCCACAAGCTCCAAGACCTAAGTGATCTGCTCATGGAGCTGGAGCTCGCCAAAAGAGACCCTCGTCTGTCCGGGCTGTGCTATCTGGATTCAGCCCATGGAGTAAACCCAATCGTGGTGAAGCTGCCATACAGTCTGCAGGAGAAATGGGCAACGTCAGTCTCAAGGTACAAAAGAGTGAACGACGTCACCTTTCCCCCATTTATCCACTTCTGCAGATTCATTGACGAGCAGGCCCAGATGAGGAATGACCCCAGCCTCGACTTCCTAGTATCCAACACTTCGGCAGCTGCAGCAACTCCAGCATCAAGGTATGAAAGTGCTATACAAAAACGCAGAGACACTAAGAGAGCTGTGAGTGTTAGAAAGACCGAACTACCATCACCCGCAACGCCCACAGACGAACAGAACACTGTCTCACCACGAGATAAGTCTTTCAATCGTGAATGTCCCATCCACAAAAAACCACACTCACTGACCAAGTGCAAGGGGTTTAGATCCAAAACCTTACAGGAGCGCAAGAAGATCCTCACTGAGCTTGGGATTTGCTTCAAATGCTGCGCATCACTTGAGCACATGGCCAAGGACTGTAAATCCACAGTCAAGTGTGGGGAGTGCCACAGCGAAAAGCACATTTCAGCCATGCATCCTACTCGGCTAGCTAGAGACACACCGGCTACAGTCACCACCGCTCCCGCTCCAAGTCATGGCGGGGAGCCACAGAATCAGACTGACACCGCCACAACTGTTTCCTGCTCATGCTCAGAGGTATGTGGAGAGGGACAAATGGAGAAATGTTGTGCCCGAATATGCCTCATCAAGGTTTATCCCGAGGGACGCCCAGAAAAGGCAATGAAGGTGTATGCCATCATAGACGACCAAAGCAACCGGTCCCTGGCAGGAACCAAATTCTTTGAAGCCTTCGGAATTAGTGGACCATCAGAACCCTACACCTTGAACACTTGCTCAGGCCGCATAGAGACTAACGGCAGAAGAGCCCGGGGATTCATTGCTTCTCCTATCAATGGGAAGACTGAAATACCTCTACCAACGCTCGTTGAATGTGACCAAATACCCAGCCACAGGAGTGAAATTCCTACCCCAGAAGCTGCACTTCATCAACCACACCTGAAACACCTCGCGAGCGTTATCCCACCTATAGACAACAACGCGGAGATTCTACTCCTGCTCGGCAGAGACAACCTGAGGGTACACAAGGTGCGACAACAGTGCAACGGACCTGACTATGCACCATACGCCCAGAGACTGGACTTGGGATGGGTAGTCATAGGAAATGTGTGTGTTGATCGATCAGAAATCGACTCCTTCAGGACCTACGTGCATGGAGATGGGCGCACAACCTGCCTAAGACCATGTCCTCATCACCATGAAGTGAAGGAGAAGCCCCCAGACTCAATACAGCTACCCGACGTCGCTTCTTCCCTGCGTACCGACAACTTAGGAAGATCAGTCTTTTACGCAACCTATGGTCTGCGAAGAACCGCGTCAGAGGGAGAGCCCGAGTATGGCACAGACGCGAGAGACTTTGTTGAAAAAGACTTTTACGTAGATGACGGGCTCAAATCACTACCCACCGAGGAAGCAGCCATTGATTTGCTCAAAAGGACCCAAGGTCCAGAGTTCCTGCTGAGACAGTCGGAGGAAGGTGTCCAGGAAAACTTCAGCATCCTAGATCCAGATAACGATCCAGATGTCCGAACTGAAGTCAACACCCTGGCCACCAGTGCAGAGGAAGCTTCCAACCTCGGCTGCCAACGTTTTGAACGTTTCTCCAGCTGGACAAGACTCGTCCGGACTGTCGCCAGGTTAGTGCATATCGCCAGATGCTATCGTACAGACCTAAAAAACAGAGACTGTCATCGCTGGCATGTGTGCCACAAACCCCTTTCTGCTGAGGACATCTCCCATGGTGAGTCCCTCATAATATGCCACCTCCAACAGAGCGAATTCGCCACCGAATGGAACTGTTTACACAACAAACAGCAGATTCCACTAAGAAGCCCTCTCGCCAATCTAAACCCGATTATGGACAGTTTTGGCTTACTTAGAGTCGGCGGTCGTTTAAATCAGGCTCGTTTTGGAGTCGCAGAACAAAATCCTCTCATCATTCCCAACAAACACCACGTTACAGTCTTGCTGATCCGACATCACCATGAAAGGACTGAACACCAAGGCAGGCAGATCACAGAGGGCGCCGTACGGTCGGCAGGCCTTTGGATCATTGGAATGAAGAGACGTGTAGCACAAATACTCCATGATTGTGTGCATTGTCGCAAAACGAGAGGAAAGCAACTGTGCCAACAAATGGCTGATCTGCCTGCAGACAGACTTTCTACGGAACCACCTTTCACCTACGTGGGCCTAGATGTGTTCGGACCATGGATGGTATCCTCACGCAGAACGCGTAGCAGCCGAGCAGACAATAAGCGGTGGGCTGTGCTATTCACCTGCATGAGCGTTCGAGCCGTTCACATTGAGGTGTTAGAATCCATGGATACTTCCTGCCTGATCAATGCCTTAAGGAGGTTCTTTGCCATTAGAGGACCAGTAAAGCAGCTGAGGTCCGACCGTGGCAGCAACTTCGTCGGTGCATGTAGAGAGCTGAACATCGACACCAAGCCAATCCAAGACCAGCTAGCAGACAAGGGTTGCACCTGGATCTTCAATTCTCCTCACTGTTCTCACATGGGAGGCTCCTGGGAGAGGATGATCGGGATCTCACGCAACATCCTGAACTCCATGCTAAAGGACGTTAACTCCTCAAGACTCACGCACGAGACTCTAGTCACTCTTTTAGCCGAAGTCTCAGCCATCATCAATTCGAGACCCCTCGTGCCCGTGACAATGGATCCAGAGGTACCAACCATGCTGACTCCCACTATCCTTCTTACTCAAAAAATTGACAACGCGGTAATTCCCAGCGGAGACTTCACTCACGCCAACACCTACCAAAGACACTGGAAACGAGTCCAATATTTGGCCGACTACTTCTGGAATCGATGGAGAAAGGAATACCTCACCGTTCTTCAAGGAAGAAGGAAGTGGCGACATCCCAAGCCGAATATCAAGGAAGGAGACCTGGTCCTTATGAAAGATCAGACCACTCAAAGAACTGACTGGCCTCTGGGACTTGTTACTAAGACACTACCTAGCCAGGACGGCAATGTGCGGAAGGTGGAGCTAAGGGTCTTCAGGAAAGGTGAGACGAAGACCTTTGCAAGGCTGATCCACGAACTCATTCTGCTGTTGCCCGCAGAGAGCGCCACTACGGGATGAACGCTTCCTGACCTGAACTTTAGCCGTTTTCTTTTTTCCTCATTTTTGGATTTTAGAATTTTGAATTGTTGTATTTAACATGCCTTTCGTTTTAGGTATTGTTATGGACTAATAGTGGAATCCCCAAAGTGAATTCCAGACGGGGAGTGTGCTGTTTCAATCCTGTTTTATAGTTTAATCTGTTATATTGATGCTTGTCTCTGCTGCCACCTGCTGGCTAGACCTTTCAATTCTTTCTGCCTTTCCTTGTCCAGCCTATGGGGGTGTGGCTCCTGCACGTGCTGTTTGTCTCTTCCTGTTTTGCCCAGTCATTAGGAGACATTTTCTACTGGAGAGAGTTCCATCCTCATAGAGCTGGAGAAGCAAAGTTTTTGACCCACAAGTAGCGACTGCAGAGACAAGCTTCATACAAGATTTCAATGCCATGTTTTGGATCATTCATCTATGGAATAAACCAGCATTGTTTTCATCCTAACGTGTGTACGCTTATCTGAGATGCTGCTCCGGGTCCTGTCTGCCCCTCTTATTGGAAGTACAAAGGTAAGAAAGAACTCTCACCCCATTATACAACCAGCATGCCTTTATCGCCTTTAAGTGGGAACAGAACAGAACCAAACCGGACTGTTACTTCTCTCTCTACACCCGTGTCGCTGCACTGAGGGCTCTCTCATGGGCCACCGCCGTCTCTCTCCCTGCGGTCCCTGACTTTCAATTGTTGGTGCGGCGGGTGTCCGGGAAGCTAAGCCTCCTCGGGGTGCTGGCTTCTCTGCTGGGTCTATCTCTTCTGCCCCTCGCAGACTCAGGCTCCAGTGACCGGTGTTCGGGTGGTGTGAGCCGGTATGGCTCCTCTGACCCAGGTAAAGTGTTCCTCGTCTCTGCCTTCAGTCCCAATCACTGGACCCTCATACTGGCTCTGGTGTGTACTAGTTTGGACCAAGCACGTTTCCGGTACCAGTGCAGCTCACTAGTCTCTGAGCTACCTTTGCAGCTCTTCTAGCGTCTGCATACTGTGTCTAACTCCGCCCCCAGCACCTGTATTTATAGGGGAAATTGGCTTAAGGCAACCAGTTGAAGCTCCCCCTACAGGACTGGGGTGGAAAGGTGTTGGGTGTAAGTGTGGTTACAAGCTGTGGAAAATCCTTTACTGTCCTAGGGAAGTTTCTGGTTACCTGGTAAAGGGCGCCACACCTGCCATACCAGGACTAAACAGGAAGGAGAGAGGGCCAGCAGCTCAGCTTAAGCATCAGGGAACCTCTAAAAAAGCGCAGCAGCCTTCCCCTCAACTCTTGACAGCTGCTGGAGATGTGGTACCTCTAGGGGGTCTATGATACATATTTGGTGGGAGTGCGGCAGAATCCAGCCATTTTGGAACTCGGTTTTCGAGTTCTATAAGGAAATGAGTGGACAAGATCTGGTAGTGACACCTGCTATGGCTCTATTATCTGTTCTCCCTGGATCTATAAAATCCCAGAAATCTGACTTACTCCGATTCTTATTCCAAGACATTGGAAAACCTCTCACACTCCTACTTTGAGCGAATGGTTGGAAGAAATGGGGAAAATCCGCAGAATGGAGGAGCTAACGGCGGAAGTCACAATGCTAGGGATAGGTACTTGCGGATGTGGAGCTCTTGGATCATTTTTTTAGACACTCCAAATTTTAGAGACCTGTTTATTGGTGGTGGGCTGGTTTAATGTACCTGATGGGTTGCTACCCGGAGTTGATGGCGGAGGTGATGGGGGTGATACTTGGTGAAGATTTCTATAGGCTCGTTTAAGTATGGTACTCTTTCCTGTTCATCGAGATATTTAGTGCCAATATTTCATATGGTCATTTGATATTGAATTATTATGTATTGTCATTATTAGGAGATATGTTGTCTCCATCTTTTTGTAATCTTTGTTACCCCGTGTCCCTTTCCCCTGATTCAATAAAATCAGATTGATCATAAAAAGCGCAGCAAGGAGGCCTTAAAACCTGTTGGGTGAGGAAAACCCCCAGTTGTCTAAGGTGCATGGACTCAGTATAACAACACCTGTCGGTATTCCAGTTGCACCAGTAAAAGGTCTGAGGAACCAACAAACCATGAGTCTGTCTGTTGCTTTGTGCTCACCATCCTGCACCCTACAACCTTACCACATCCACTGCCCTGGGAATCTGCTCGCAAATGGGGAGCCGCTCCATCCCAGCTGCCCATCCATTATCCCAGAGGTTCTGTAGCAGAGGTGACCACTAGTAGCCACAAACCAAGGTGGCATCACGACTAGGGATGGACGAGTACTAAAATACTCGGACTCTCTAGACTCGTAACGAGTAGGTGCCGATGCTCGGTACTCGTTGCGAGTCTAGCGAGTCCAATGTAAGTTAATGGGGAAGCGAGTATTGCCAGTAATTCCTCTGCTGCTGAACCCTATAAAGAGGTCTGGCAGCAGAGGAAAAGGCTGCAATTCCCCATTTCATTGTTTAAAAGCCAGCTTACAGTTTCCCTGCCGCCTGACAGGGGGATCTTCCGCTCCCCCCACCGCCTCCCCACCCTATCCTAACTTAGGAAAACTGGTTTGAAAACCGGATTGAAAACCGGATTGCCCCGGTCCGGTGCAATCTGGGACCATAGAGCCCCATGTTATGGGGCGTCGGATTGAACCGGACCTGATACAATCCGGGAAAATCTGGTTTTGAAAACCGGATTATCCCGGATTGTACCCGCCCGGTGCAATCCGGCACCCCATAACATGGGGCTCTATGGTCCCGGATTGCTCCGGACCGGGGCAATCCAGGAGAATCCGGCTTTCACGTACTGCCTACAGTAGTTATAGCGGCCTTGCTTTGCAGCCGCCGCCGTTCTAAGCGGCTGCTGCTGTCGCAACTACAGAGAGAAGACGGCGGCCACGGAGGACGGTGAGTGAAGCAGACCCCCCCCGCTGACAGCAGGATCCTCCGCTCCCCCCGTAGCCTCCCCACCCTATCCTAAGTTAGGATAGGGTGGGAGGCGGTGGGGGGAGCAGAGGATCCCGCTGTCAGGCGGCAGGGAAGCTGTCAGCGGCTGTATGCATTGTTTAAAAGCTGGCGGCTTTTTACTGCTGGCTTTTAAACAATGAAATGGGGAATTGCAGCCTTTTCCTCTGCTGCCAGACCTCTTTATAGGGTCCAGCAGCAGAGGAATTGCATTTCCCTTAATTTACATTGGACTCGTTACTGTGTGAGTAATCGCAAGGATACTCGCAGAGTAACGAGTAGAGCGAGTACCTTACTACTCGCCGAGTAACGAGTCATAATGAGTAGACTCGCTCATCCCTAGTCACGACTAACCTTCCCTATCATCGCGTCCTTTACTATCAAGCCAGAGAACTCCTTAACACTTAACCCAGAGTCACGAAGCCGGGTCTCGACCACTGTGACTCCCCAGAACTGCTTAATAGCCCGGTTCCGAGTAACCTACGGCCCTGGGGTGCATCATCTTAAGTTTTTGGCGTCATGAACAAGATATCGTACCCGAAGTATACGGGTACTGTGTGCCACGAACTTTATTGAGCTGTGTGTTTTTGACTGTCACCATTACTGAAATGCGAGGCGCACAGGAAGCTGAGGGAGTGTGTCATCGTGGGCGGCACCCTACTAAGAGCGTGAAGAGAAGCCTGGCCTGCATTCTGACAACATCCAGTCAGGTCAAGAAATAAGGTCCCACTGATGGAACCAAAGTTAATCATCCCCATGGAAGTGAAGGACTAGATGGGTTAAGGTTCACTAAGGGGAGGAAAATGTCAGAGCCAGGAGGAGAGGAGCTGGCACGAGGGGCGGTCGCAAGTGATGCAAGGATCGAAGGCGGCGGAGAAGATCGAGTTGGCTTCCAGCAGTGATGAGGTCCCGTGGATGAGACAGAAGAGATACCCAATGGCCAGAGAACGACCCAGCCATTGCTATGACTCCGAAGGACAGCCCATCTGCCGCCGCTGTGACAAGCCAAGTTATTTTGCCAGAGTTTGTACTTTAAATGAGAATACCTTGGGGCAACGGGTTGCCCCTCAGGAATAAGACCACCAGACCCACCCAGCTGGCATGACAGGTACGTGGGAGAAACGCCCAGTCCTGCCTGTTGTGCTAGATGGCATCCCCATGTACGCTTTACTGGACACCGGCTCACAGGTGACGTCGATACCATATATCCTTTATAAAAGGTACTGGGCAGACTCTGACATTTTACGAGGTCCAGATGACAATTTTACTATATTAGAAAGTAACGGTAAACCTGTGCCACAGATTGGGTTTAAAGAGGTAACCATAAAGGTGGAGCGGGTGGAATTGAAGTCCCAGGGATTGATAATTGCTGATGTTGATCGGCAAGAACTTAACCCAATGATAACTTTAGGCACTAATGTAATAGGAAATTGTCTTGCAGAGATTATTGTTTTGTTACAGCAGATTGCCAAAACTACCAATAGTGGGCAGCAACGATTCCTGTGAAAAGAAGTAAAGGCGCTGATGCTGAGACAGCAGGTGGAGTTGTCCGGAGGAGGAATCGGCAATGTAAGAGTAAATGATCTGATACCCATTGCAATACCCCGAAAAGTGAAAAGTTAGTCTGGTGTAGGGCAGCAATAGGCCTTAGTGGGTGAGATTACCAGGCCCTGGTGGAGCCCGTGTACTCAAACTGTAGGCCCACTGTCCTGACAGCCAGAGGGGTAGTTGATGTACCCAATGGAAGGGTACCTGTATGCATTTTAACTTGTGGAGAAGAAGAAGTCAAACTGCTGAGGTATGCTACCATTGCTAAATTATATACTGTTGATAACAACTCCATCAAAGCAGTAGAACCCTTGAACCCGTCTTATCAGGGCAATGGCTCTGAGGGAAATCTGGAGGATTGGAGCCAGAAGTTACATGTAGGTACCAATTCTACACCCTCCCATCAAAAGCATGCAGTCTACCGGGTAGTGAAAGAGTATGAACAAGTCTTTAGAAAGCATCCTTTAGACTTTGGGCAGGTAAAAGGAGTTGAGCATCACATACCCACAGGAGATCATCCGCCCATAAAAGAAAAATATAGGCCTGTACCCCCAGCTCACTATCAATGTGCCAAAGACATGCTACGGAAAATGGAGGTGGGGGTGTTAAGAGATAGTTGAAGCCCCTGGGCAGCTCCTCTAGTCCTGGTTAGAAAGAAGGATGGTACAATGAGAATGTGTGTAGATTACAGGCAGATTAATCGCATTACACATAAGGATGCATACCCGTTGCCTAGAATTGAGGAATCATTAGCTGCATTACAAACTGTTAACTACCTTTCCACCTTAGATCTTACCAGTGGGTATTAGCAGGTTCCTGTAGCCGAGGTGGACCAAGAGAAGACAGCGTTTGCCACGCCGGTGGGCCTCTGCAAGTTCAACTGCATGCCGTTTGGACTCTGTAATGCACCGGGAACATTCCAGAGGTTGATGGAGTGCTGCCTGGGGCACAAGAACTTTGAAACAGTCTTACTGTACCTGAATGACATCATAGTCTATGCAAAGACATATGAAGACCACCTGGAGCACTTGGCAGAAGTGTTTGAAGTCTTGTCCGGATATGGCATGAAGGTGAAGCCATCCAAGTGTCACCTGTTGAAACCAAAGATACAGTACCTCGGTCATGTAGTGAGTTCTGAAGGTGTAGTACCAGATATAATAATATAATAATATTTATTAATTTATATAGTGTTATTAATTCCATAGCACTTTACATACATCAGTAATGCTGTCTCTCTTGGAGCTCACAATCTAAGCATCCTATCAGTATTTCTTTACAAGACCAGATCCTGAGAAGGTAACAGTCATTAGGGACTGGCCAAGACCCACCAGTGTCAAAGTATTGAGGCAGTTCATGGGGCTGGTAGGATACTACAGAAGGTTTATCAAGGGGTTTACGAAGATGGCAGCACCACTTCAAGACCTCATGGTAGGACAGTCCAAAAAAGCTCAGAACCCAAGTCCTCCATTTCAGTGGGGTAGTAAAGAAGAAGACTCCTTCAAGCAGTTGAATTAGGCTCTGATAAGAGATGAGACCCAAGCCTATCCTGATTACAGCCAGCCATTTGTCTTGTATACTGATGCTAGTAACATGGGATTGGGAGCAGTGTTGTCCCAGGTGCAAAGAGGTAAAGAAAGAGTGACAGCCTAGCCTATGCAAGCAGGAAGCTCTGTCTTATGGAAAGGAACCCAGAAGACTATAGTTCATTCAAGCTAGAGTTCCTGGTCGTCGCCTGGGCCATTACAAAACGTTTTAGGCATTACCTGGCCGCAGCCAAATTCATCATCTTCACGGATAATAACCCGTTGACTCACCTGCAGACAGGGAAGCTGGATGCACTAGAGCAGCAGTGGATGGCCAGACTATCTAATAATAATTTTGCCATCAAATACCGGGCAGGTCACAAGAACGCCAACGCTGATGCATTGTCCAGAATGCCTCACTTGCAGGATGTGGAGGAAGAACGGAGGAGCTGGAAGAGATAGAGCTACCAGCTTTTCACCGCCCTCATGTGACACAATGTAAGAACCACATGCACAACAAATGTCAAGATGCCATGTGGAACCCATTACCCCACCATGGATAGGCAGAAACGCAAGACAGCGATGCAGCTGTACTCTTAGTCAAGGAGCTACTGACCCAGGAAGGTTCATACCCTGGTCCAGATGCCCCACCAGAGGCACAGCAGCTGTGGAGAGAGCAAAGTAAGCTGTTCATATATGGGGGTAAACTGTGTAGACGTCATGTCATACTAATCCCAGAACCTACGAACTTGTCAGGCAGATTGTCATGCCAAAAAGGGATGTTCAGATGGTCTTAGAAGCATACCACGATGGCGCAGGGCATTTTGGTTGGAAGACGTTGGAGTTTCTGCTGAGAGAGAGATTCTACTGGTTGGTAAGACTAAGGAGACACTCTGGTATACCAGTACTACATAGACCGACAAGTAGAATAATGGATAGTGCATGCACAACACCAGTAGCAGACACCAGCATTCAGCACAGACCATCAGAAATACCTGTTCTGCATAGATCAACCTGCAGTAGCAGAGGTGAGATCCCTGCACATTATAGGGATTAGTATGCAGTTTAGATGGGTTTAAATGTAAATATGTTTTCTTTTTTTCATGTAAGATGTAACTATGTAACCAAGCAACCACCAAGCTTATGAACCTACAGAAACTTTACTGAATGAACATTTATTAAAAATGGACCATTATACCACTGGCCTGGCTGTGGAAAGACTTAAATTACTAAGCCAATGGTGGAAGGACTAATCACTAAAGAGACAGCTTTTTCAATTTTCTTGTTTTTTGTAGTTTTGAATTTTTAAGACTCTGTACACTTTTATTGTCATTTAACCTTGTTATTGTTTATGTTATTCCTTACAAAAAATGGTTATTACAGTCCCGGAGTACTGAATTTCACTAAGGGGAATGTGGCAGCTCAGAGTCCAAGTGCCACAGTGTCATTATCGCCCCTGGGTGGTAGTGTTACACTTGAGAGCAACAGAGGGTATCCACACCAGACAGAGACCGCACACAACATATTTCTGCCTCCAGGCCTGAAGGGTGAGATCTAAACTTGGGTTCAGGGTAAGCTCCCTTATAAATTCTGGTCTGGGGTGGAGTTAGTTAGTTTAGTTCCTAGGAGGACTGAGGAAGACATCCTGTGGAATGGAATGCTGTAATGGGACAAAATGCCGGATTGCCCGCGCTGCCACCAAGAATCACAAGGAAACAAAGAGTTAACTGGGCAGATTTTTCTTTTATTCTACCCTACGCATTTCAGAGCCTCTATCCGAGCTCCTCCCTCAGGGAACATCCTGTGGACTGGAGCAGAGCTAAGCTCATCCAAGGTTAGCTAAGCCTAGCGTGAGGCACCCAAGGCAGGGTTCTGAGGAAGTGGAGGAAAGCCTGGGAGAGGAACGGTGTCATGCTCACCCCAGAGGGAAAGAGCCACCGAAACAGACACCGGAGTCTGAGGCTGTTCAGGGCCTAACGAGCTAGCAGCCAATTCTGGAAGGTCGGGAATTTCAAGTTCCCCAGCCACACTGTGCCCCAAAGCAAAGCAGCGTAAAGAGCCCAGGAACAGCCACCTGAGACGTGGGGCTAGAGAAGGGCTCGAGTTTCCTGCCATACTGGCACCAAGCAGGATGGAGAGAGGGCCAGCAGCTCAGCTTAAGCAGCAGCAGGGACCTGCTAAAAAGGTGCAGCAAGGAGGCCTCAGAACCTGTTGTGTGAGGAAAACCCTGAGTTGCTCTCAGGTGCATGGATTCAGTATAACAACACCTGTCGGTATTCCCGTTGCACCAGTAAAAGGACTGAGGAACCAATAAACCGTGAGTCTGTCTGTTGCTTTGTGCAGACCATCCTTACCACATCCACTGCCCTGGGGATCTGCTCCGCCTGTGGGGAGCCGCTCCATCCCATCTTCTGGGCCACTCATTATCTTCCAGCGGTATTCATATCACTGCCTTTAACAGCCAATCACAGACTCCAAGTGCCCTGGATGTCTGTGATTGGCTGTTTGAGTAATCTGCAATCAGCCCATACATTCTAGTATGTTAGAATGTATGGGCTGCATTCAGCTCAGCACACGCCACTAGGCTGTGCTGTCATACTGTGCCCTGCTCTCTTTGCTAGCAGACGTATCTGCTGGCAAACATGTAGCAGAGGTGAAAAAAGAGGACCTTGACTAAGTCAGAGAGAGATATTCTTTTTCTTATGTAGATGGAGTCTTGCTGTGGATCAACATGTTAGGCTATGGGTTGAACTAGATGGACTTAAGGTCTTCCTTCAACCTTAAATACTATGTTACTATGTTACTATGTATGAGTCCCTAAATGTGTTTTGTGTTTTATTTCTAATAAAAAAAAACATTTTCTCTGTGTTGGGTCTTTTTTAGCCATTTATTTGAGATAGTTAATGGCCCGTTCTAGCATGACCTGACATTAAAAATCTCAGGGCTTAATTCCAGCTGGCAATACAAAACTAGTGTTAACCCCTTATCACCCAGCAGGCCAACACTATGGTTGCTGGAAGAGCCAGGTAAAGCACCTGGAAATGGCGCTATGATCAATGTGCCATTTTCAGGGGCGGCTGCGTGCTGCGGTTTTCAGCCTAGGGGGCTCAGAACACTTAGGTCTTAGCACGCTGAGACTTCCAGCCCCCAGCTTCCTGGATTTACCTGGCTGGTGATCGAAATATAGCAGATGCCCACATATATTTTTTTAATTGTTTATGTAAAAAATTTAAAAATATATATTTGGGCTTCCCTGTATTTTGATTGCCAGGCAAGGTAAAGTCAGGCAGCTGGGGGTAGCATCTAGAATGTATGGGCAGATTCCAGGTAACTCCAACAACCAATCACAGATGCCCATTCTCTGTCATAGCGTCTGTGATTGGTTGTTGGGTCTGTCACACATATAGTAGTGTAAAAATAAATAAATAATTTAAAAAAATGACATAGCACTCCACAGTGTTTTTGATTCTCAGCGCAAATAAAGCGGACAGCTATGGGCAGCCACCCCAGCTGACTTATTTTACCTTGGCTGGAAATCAATATACAGGGTAGTGCAATATTTTTTTCAAAATTATTTAAATAAATAATTTTAAAAAATACATGGGCTCCTGCTACATTTTGATCACCAGCCAGGTAAAACCAGATAGCTAGGGGCTGGGATTCCCAGCATGCCGAGGCACAAGCATTCTGGTCTCTCAAAGCTAAAATCTGCAGCCCACAGCCACCCCTGATAATAGCACATTCATCATAGTACAATTTCCAGGAGCTTTACCCAGGTTTTTCAGCAGCCATGGGGTGTGGCATTCTGGGTAATAAGGGGTTAATACCAGCTTTGTATTCTCAGCTGGTACTAAACCCAAAATTCATGGCATCAAGCCAAATTAGATATGGCTAACTTGAATTTCTAGTAAACATAAAAAAAACACAACACAGACATTTTTTATTAGAAATAAAACAAAAAACAAATTTAGGGACTCCATCTTTAATTGCAAAAAAAACCTTCCCTGTGACGTAGTCCATAGGCAGAGCAATGTCAGCTATGCTTCATTGTTCTGAGCAGACAAGCATCTGTTCAGAGAGACAAGCAGGCTGAGACTGACAGTGACAGTCAGACTTTTATCGAGTTCATAGCTGAGGCATGAACTCGGGTGACCCCTGATGTCATCGCAAACACCGCTGAAAACTACCGAGTTCTCAACAGTGCAGTGAATATCCCCTGAAGTTAATGAGCAGACCCGGAAGTAGATGCTGCCAGGTCAGCAGGACTGCTGGATGCATGCTGTGGGACCTGGTAAGTATATTGATAATGGTAATTAACTGTATGCTTTATTTTAAAGCGCCTTCGCCCATCCCATAACTGTAAAATTTAAGCTCTATCCGGGACCAAGTGTCTTTCGGTCCGCGCCGCTGCTCCAATAAGTATTAGAAACACCGGAGTGTTTTGAATAAAAGATCTTCAGTTTTATTTCCGACGCGTTTCGGAGCTAAACACCCAGTTCCTTCCTCAGGGAATCAAAACAAAGTATTCACTGATCTCAGGGAGACCAGTTCAAGAAAACACTGCGGGCAGCCGGCTAAAGCGCTCAACACAGTGAATTCCTAGGTCCATTGCCCCCTGGGAATTTAGAATATGCAAATAAAGTCTGTGGAGCCTCGTTTAGGAGTCTCAACACAGGACTAGCCAGATCTGGGTGTTTAGCTCCGAAACGCGTCGGAAATAAAACTGAAGATCTTTTATTCAAAACACTCTGGTGTTTCTAATACTTATAGAAGCAGCGGCGCGGACCGAAAGACACTTGGTCCCGGATAGAGTTTCACCCCCACGATTGTGGAAGTGCGGTCCCGGCTGCGGCTGCTGTGTTTGAGCGATCAAGCTGGTTGTGGGCTTCACACCCGTATCAGGTGAGCAGTTTTCACACTGTATGGGTTTGATTTAATTTAAGGATAAGACCGTATGCGCATTCTCAATTTTTAGATATAAATTTAAGCTCGGGGTTCAGAAGCAAGTTCAATTTATGTCCAGCCCCGAACTCGGACTTTACAAAAAGGTCACAGCAAATCAGCCAATCCCGAGCATCGGGGGTTTGCTCATTACTAGCAGGCAGCACTAAATGGTGGCAGTACTGCTTTTAATTGTTGAAGCACGCTAGGATCATATTAATTGGTGATTTTTGATAGCACAAGACAAGCTGTCAACCCAAAAATGAAACAAGGAAAAATGACCAGTGTTTGCTTTTTGGCAGGCAGCACTAAATGGTAGCAGTACTGCTTTTAATTTTATGCCCCATTCACACACTGCTTTTTTTGCTGCATATTTTTAAGCACAAGCTCATCACAAACCAGGTGTGGGTGATTAAACATATAAGTAGTGATGGGCGAATCCTAAATTACTCGGAATCGCTTGACTCTAGCGAGTCCGAGCCCGGGACTCGCTACTCGTTGCGAGTCTAGCGAGTCCAATGTTAATGAATGGGGAAGCGAGTAATAGCGAGTAGTGTGAGATTTACAAATCGCAGATGTGTCTCGGAAGCTTCAGCCTGAAGCAATCCTAGTTTTGTCATTTATTTGCATTGGACTCGTTTACTTTGTAAGTAATCGCTGGGAAACTCGCACAGATAAGAGAAGAGTCCTGTCTGCTCTGTGCAGCTCCAGGGTCCTAGAGCCTGCCTGCTGCCTGATGTAGCAGTGCTGAGATTGTTCTCAGTCTGCTCATTCCCTGTGCATAGACATCTATATCTATACACAGGGGATGTAGCAGAGAGGACATCGCGTTTTGGACTGCGTCGGACGGAAGAGGATTTTTTTAATTAAAGATGGAGTCCCTAATGGCTTTTTTTTTTATTTCTAATAAAAAAATTTCTCTGTGTTGTGTTTTTTTTAAAACAATTTAATAGAAATTCATGGCGGTCATGTCTAATATTGGCGTGACCGCCATAAATTTCGGGCTTAGGGCCAGCTGACAATACAAAGATGGCCCTAACCTCTATTACCCAGCGTGCCACCACCACCAGGGCCGCTGGAAGAGCGGGGTTCAGCGCCAGAGGATGGCGCTTCAATGAACGCGCCATCTTCTGGGGCGGCTGCGGGCTGCAATTTGCAGCGGGGGGTGCCCAGAAAGCTTGGGCCTCCCTGCGCTGCGGATTCCAGCCCCCAGCTGCTTAGCTGTACCTGGCTAGACATAGAAATTGCACGGAGCCCCACGCATTTTTTTGACTCCGACTCCGAGACGACTCCGACTCCGAGACGACTCCGACTCCGACTCCGACTCGACTCCGACTCCAACTCCGACTCCGAGACGACTCCGACTCCGAGACGACTCCGACTCCGAGACGACTCCGACTCCGAGACGACTCCGAGACGACTCCGACTCCGAGACGACTCCGACTCCGAGACGACTCCGACTCCGAGACGACTCCGAGACGACTCCGACTCCGAGACGACAACGACTCCGACTCGACTCCGAGACGACTCCGACTCGACTCCGAGACGACTCCGACTCCGACTCGACTCCGACTCCGACTCCGAGACGACTCCGACTCTGACTCCGAGACGACTCCGACTCCGAGACGACTCCGACTCCGAGACGACTCCGACTCCAACTCCGAGACGACTCCGAGACGACTCCGACTCCGAGACGACAACGACTCCGACTCGTCTCCGAGACGACTCCGACTCGACTCCGAGACGACTCCGACTCGACTCCGAGACGACTCCGACTCCGACTCGACTCCGACTCCGACTCCGAGACGACTCCGACTCCGAGACGACTCCGAGACGACTCCGACTCCGACTCCGAGACGACTCCGACTCTGAGGCGACTCCGACTCTGAGGAGACTCCGACTCTGAGGAGACTCCGACTCCGAGACTCTGACTCTGAGCCTCTGACTCTGAAATTCATTAAATATTAAAAAAAAAATTGCGTGGGGCTCCGCGCAATTTCTATGTCTAGCCAGGTACAGCTAAGCAGCTGGGGGCTGGAATCCGCAGCGCAGGGATGCCCAAGCTTTCTGGGCACCCCCCGCTGCAAATTGCAGCCCGCAGCCGCCCCAGAAGATGGCGCGTTCATTGAAGCGCCATCCTCTGGCGCTGAACCCCGCTCTTCCAGCGGCCCTGGTGGCGGTGGCACGCTGGGTAATAGAGGTTAGGGCCATCTTTGTATTGTCAGCTGGCCCTAAGCCCGAAATTTATGGCGGTCACGCCAATATTAGACATGACCACCATGAATTTCTATTAAATTGTTTTAAAAAAAACACAAAACAGAGAAAATTTTTTATTTGAAATTAAAAAAAAAACCATTAGGGACTCCATCTTTAATTAAAAAAATCATCTTCCGTCCGACGCAGTCCAAAACGCGATGTCCTCTCTGCTACATCCCCTGTGCATAAATATAGATGTCTATGCACAGGGAATGAGCAGACTGAGAACAATCTCAGCACTGCTACATCAGGCAGCAGGCGGGCTCTAGGACCCTGGAGCTGCACAGAGAAGACAGCTGGACTCGGCTCGCAAAGAAACAGCAGTTACTTTGCGAGTTTCCCTGCTATCACTGGCACAGTAGCCAGTGATTACTCGCACGAATCTAATGCAAACAATGGCAATCCTAGTTTTGTCAGCGTTTCTGACAAAACTAGGATTGATATTGATTTGCATTGGACTCGTGCGAGTAATCACTGGGAAACTCGCAGAGTACCGAGTCCTGCGAGTCCCTTACTACTCGCCGAGTAACGAGTCCTAGCGAGTAGATTCGCCCATCCCTACATATAAGTGGAGCATTTGTTTCTATTAG